>OY735200.1:72911710-73334210 GCA_963457665.1 Thysanoteuthis rhombus
TTGTCTATTTATATTTCTTTATGTCAAAGCAATACATCATTGCACTTCTGAGAAACTTTAGATTTCATTATCTCTTCAAAATGTGCGGATTGCTCCGCTTATCCCTCTCTCTAAATCTCTCGTTTCTCTCAACCCCTCTCTTTTTTTTAGCAAGGAAAGTTCAAGTATTTTAAATACATCTCTTATTTACTCGCTTTTTCATCAATTATCCTCAGAAAATATACTTGATTGTGGCGATAACTATGTCGGAGAGAGAAACACGGGAATGAATGGAATGAATGAGTCAGGCAAAAAGAAACAATGTTCATGTTTTATGCAAAGGCTCCAGAATTTGTAATGAAATTCATTATGATGCTAATAGGCTAATTGGTTATTTTCTTCTTTTTTTTTTCTTATAAATTACTTTTCACTATATTTCAGAAATGTTCTCATTAAGAGTAAATGATGTTATGAGAAACTGCCAACAAAAACTGTCATTGTGAACAAAGGTTTCTTCAGCTTTTAGATAGGTTTGCAGGCTGGCTAGATTTGTATCTACCATGCGTACTGGACGTAAAAAAAAACATTTTTTTTAAATCCCCTCCCTAAATAGGTTTTTCGGGGTTGGGTTATTTTACTACGTAAGTTCATGCTAAATTGATTTGTGTCTGGCGACATTCACTTTTTTTGAAAACTCACACTTTTTTAGTGATCACCACCCAACAAAAGACAAAATAAGTAACATTCATTGATCTACCCTTTTTTCCAATTTTTTTATTGATCACCTCCAAAACAGCACTCTGCCAAAAGACTTTGATCATGTGTCGGCTCCTATTGCGTGACTAACCAGACCTGATATAATTCTAAATTTGAAAATTTAATAAAATAGATTTTTTGCTCCCAAGTTTAGGAATGTGAGCCCTAACTCTCTCTTTAAAACTATTTCATTTATTCAAAAGAAGAAATGTGATTCTTAACTGATCACCCCAAACACGGAACGTTGCAAAAAGACGTCGGCCTCGCGACAGTTTCTAATGAGCGACTAACCAGACCTGTTATAATTTTAATTTTGAAAATGTAATAAAATAGATTTTCGCTCCTAAGTTTAAGAACGTGAGTCCTTACTCTCCCTTTAAAACTATTTGATTTATTTAAAAGAAGAAATATGATTCTTTCTTCACTGAATATTTATTATGCGCTGAAAGGGTTGATGCTATATCAAGGGAGGTTGTTGTTGACAAATTACTCTGCAACTACCACCACTGCCATCACCGGGAACACTCCTTACCTCCTACTGCCACTTCTACTGTTGGAGTTATGATGAGTGGCACCGTCTCTTGCCAATTACTCGAACGTGAATAAAGCATAATTAGCATAGTTCTTCTTTCAAATATTCTACCATCAAGGTACAGTAATGTGAGAAATTGTGAGTTCACTGGTTGAATTTGATCAACAGAGACTAATAAAAAAAATGACTATATTAGTAATTTATACACAGGATTTATACTTGTTTAATGCAGTCTTAGTCCATTCATTTTATTTTATTTGATGAAGTATTGTAAAAAAAAAAATAATATTCAATTTTTTGACACTATTTACTTTCATCTTAATTGTTGTAAAAAGCAAGAAGCATCAAGATGAAGATAAATAGTTGCAAAAGATGAATAATGATAACAATATCTATTTAATTTGACAGTCTTAATTTCAAGTGTTAATCAGGTCTTGCAATTTTCTATCAAACAATATATCTTACAAATATATTCCATGAAAGTGGGCTCGTTAATTTACTGAGTACACTATCTATAATTTGTAAAATCATTAACTCTGTGTAACTAATATTTAAAAGTTTCTCTGCACTATCCTTAATTATATTTTCAAGCAACCGAGAATGTCTAACAAATCATACAAATATTATATTCTTATTGAAATTTGCCACTACCAAATTGGACAAAAAATAATTACCATATCAGTTAAAAAATGTAATTTACTTAAATATACATTTTTCACTTGCTTCGAAGTATATATATATATATATATATATATATATATATATATATATATATATATATATATATATATATATATATAAAAATAAATAAATATATATATATATATATATATATATATATATATATATATATTGCTTTGGCCAAGTGATACGTTGGCCGAATAATGACGGGAGATCATTTCAAATAAGAGTTTCTATATAATATAAGGCAATTCATAATCATTCTGTCATTTATACATATATATATATATATATATATATATATATATATATATATATATATATATATATATATATATATATATATATATATATATATATATATATATATATATATATATATATCAATGTACAATTATAAAATATCGCATATACGTAGATAAAAGGATATAGAAATACTGAAATACGAAAATAGATTGAAAGAAAAATTAGCCTAGTGCAACAGTTAAGAGAAGAAAACTTGAAAGAATCGGCTAAACTTTTTCGTGTGTTAATAACAATTTTGGGGCTTAAATATCAGAAAATAATTCAAGGAATTGATAAGAAAGCGTTGAAATGGAGAATGGTAAAAAGAATTATTGATAAGAGTCAGATATGGAAGGGAGGAGAGACACAATTTATTCACGCCTCCTCTCTTTCTCTTTCTCTCTCTCTCTCTCTCTCTTTCTATTTATCTATCAATCTATCTATTTATCTATCTATCTATCTATCTCGCGCGCGCTCTCTTTCTCGTAAATACATAGGCGCGTATAAACACATACATGTCAAAAATATGTGAAACATATTCATAAAACAACAGAAAAAAAAGGGTGTGTACACACGTGACATCATGTGCACATACGTACACGTATACAGAGTATAAAAATCCAAACCCATTTCCTTATGAAACCAGTAATTATCAACGATAACTACTCGCATTCTGGTCCTCAGATGATAAATTAATACGCGCCCCGCTTGGCCCGTTTAGATAGACACTGCAGGTATAACCTTATAAATATATCAAAAAACGCTGAAATGAACTTTTCTGAAAACTTGCCGGGAAATTTGCTTCGTAATTCCCATGGAAAATGAAGAACACTTGTCTATTGCAAACAATTTTGAAAGTATATAATTCATTACATCTTATTTACCTCAGTGTGAAGGTACACTCATCGCACGGCGTTTACTGATATTTCATAATTAATTTTAGAAGCTACAATCATGTATTTATTCATGAAGTCTCATACTTTTACGCGCCACTCTATTTTGTAAATATACAAACGTGCACTCAAATCTAATTGAAGAAAAGAGTTGGGTTTTTTTTATAACTTCAACGTAATAAGTAACTAGTATAGTAAATTGCCTGATGGTATGTTTTTTTTTAAAAAAAAAGAATTCAGAGAATAAAATGAAAAAGGTGTTAGAATTAAAAATATACATACTTTTTCGCTGAATGCAAGTTTGTAAACAATCGCTCGCATTAAATCCAGAAAGAGTTTGGTTTATTGAAGAAAAAAAACTTGAACGTATTAAGTAACTGGTATAATTAATTATTTGATGGAATGTTAAAAAGAATGATCGTACAGAATCGAATTGAAAACGTGATAGAATTATACATACTTTCACGCTATCATTTTGTAAACATTCACACATGCGCTTGCATATAATGCAAAAAAGTTCTTTGTTTTTTCTTTGAGATTTAATGTACTAACTAGTATATTCAATTGCTTGGTAGTACGTTGGTTTTTTCTTCAATGAAAGCCTGTACCGAATGAAAACGTGATAGAATTAGAAATATACACACGCTGAACACCATTTTGTAAACATAGAAACACTCGCTCGCGTTTAATTGCAAAAAGAGTTTGTTTTATTTTTTTTCTGTTTTGTTTTGATTTTTCAAAACGTTAACTGAATAAGTAACTGGTATGCCTAATTGCTAAATGATGAAAAAATAACTCACAGAATTGAATGAAAAAGTGGTAGAATTAGAAAAATACATACTTTTAAGCAGAATGTAATTTTGTAAACATAGAAACACGCTCGCATTTAATTACAAAAAGACTTTTTTTTTAAAGTTCAACATTATAAGTTACTAGTATTCTTAATTGTTTGATAGTAGTTTTTTTTCTCTAAATGAACTCTCGGAATCGAATGAAAAGGTGGTAAAATTAGAAATATACATACTTTTACGCCGAACGCTTTTTTTTTTTGTAAATATACAAACAACCGCTCGCATTTAATTGCAGAAAGAATTGTTCGTTTTTTTTTGTCTTTTTTACTTCAAATTCAACGTACTATGTAACTAGTATACTTAATTACTTGATAGCACGTTTAATAAAAAAAAAAAAGATGGAGGCGGAGAATCAAATAAAAACGTGATAGAATTAGGAATATACGAATGAAACAATGTTTATGAATATTTCGCAGAACACAGTAAACAACTCGGATAGAGCTGGATTCGGCTTTTGAATATAAATTGACACAGAAGCTGTTCGCATTGAAGGTGATAACGCGAGGCATGTACTCTTCTTCTCCCTTTTCGTCTAGTTTAATTTCCAACCTTTCACTCTCTCAGCAGATTCTCTCTCCCTCTCCTTCTGCTTCCTCTTCTTCATCTTCCTCCCCCCTTCCCCCTTCATCCTGCCTCTTCTTTTCCACCAATCTCTCCCTGCTACTGCTGCTATTGAAAATGAAGTGCGCACGCGCAGGGCAATTTTGTTGGTATTCATTACCGACGCCCACTATCCAAGAACGCTGAGATACCAGCTCTCCGAGAACAGAATGCCAAATGTCACTGAAGGACAAACTTGAAACGAAACTTGAGTAACGATGCTTTCAAACATCAACGTTCAATTCAAAATGGAGAACTGTACTTGATGACCAATCGGTGATTAGAAAAATTAAATTAAACCAAGTTAACACAACGAAAGACAGAATATTAATGATGAAACCAAGCAACGATCTTGTTTGTTTTTGGGGGGGATTTTCGGGTTTGTTTGTTTGTTTTTTTTCATAAATTTTAAGTAGCCAACAACCTATAATCAAATTCATTTTCTCTTTTTCTCTCATCGAAAGCAAACCCTACAAATAACAGCACATTAAGCAGACCGGCGGAAAGCGCAAGAATCAATAAAGAAATTTAAACGAAGAAATATAGATAGTGATCTATTTACCAATAGATTTAAACGGCTCGCAGGGTAAAGGTGTTTATTTGTGAAAGTCTGTCTGTCATTTAGTCAGTCAGTTAAAATCTCCAGCCATTTTTCTCGCCACTTGTGAGAAGAGCCGCTTAAGTCTGCGTGAAAAACCTATCCGCGTGTACGAAGTGCGCTTTCGTATAAATGTTGTGTGTACACATATAGCTCTAGATGCGGGTGTGTGGGTGCGGGTGTGCACACCCTGACATCTCATCAGTTTCGGCTAATCTTTGCACTCTGACACGACAAACCGATATTAAAGCAAATGTCGAAAACTGTTATTTGTGACAATTTTTATTTGGGAAAAGGATTAGTTTTCAATGACATCAACTGACGGGATCGATATTTGGAATACAACAATTTGCTGATACCTTTCTTTTTTTTTTTTTTTGTCTTTGACATACAATACAATTCCTTGATTTTAACACATGAATATGCAAAAGTGTCGCTTCCGAACAATTGTCGGTAGTTACCAAACCAAGAAAAATATCCGAAAGAGAAAAATTATCTTCACCGGTCTACAACAGAACAAAGGATGAGAATATTATATATTACCTTGTTGGTGAGGTGAATGTTCCTTTAAATCACATACGGCCCTGTCTACTCACACACGTACACGTACACGCACACACATACACATAAACAAATACGCATATACACACACATATACACTCGTTTCTCTCTCTTTCTTTCTTTTTTTTTCTCTCGATCTGCTCTTATTTGTGAGCCAAACTCTTGAGGCGAGGAACTTTGTTTTTATCCAAGTTTCTCACCAGGAATTTCATGTACGATTTGGACGCAACGACTGCCTATCAGGGCACACACGCTTCGTCGTCATCTGGAAATCAAAAGCTCTACCGATACTTCATGGATGAAGACATGCGTTGGTCAACTGCTGATATGGTAGATATTCTGTCTTTTTTTTTTTTTTCATTTTGTAAATGATATTCCAAGACTTATCGAATCTCATTTATTATGAGACGTTTTCACCTTCGGAAATAGCTTAATTTTCCATTTATCAAAATGTGCAGTCAAATAAATGTTGTTGCGTTACGGCTGAATATCACGCTCCGATACAAACGGAGAGGATTTTAGATTTACAATTAAATAGCAACATATTTTTAAAGGCTTTGTAATTTTGGTTTACAAAAATTGCAACTCGGTAAAATATTTTTTTAGATGAAATATGAAGTGCATTTGTCGTTTTTTTAATATATTTTCAGTGTGGCGATGAATTTTAATTCTTTTACATCCAAATATAAAACGAGCATATATGTTAGCAATTTATATGCAAACGCCTATTTTTATTTATTTATAACTTCTAAAACAATCATATATATATATATATATATATATATATATATATATATATATATATATATATATATATATATATATACATATATACATATATACATATATATATATATATATATATATATATATATATATATATATATACATATATATATATATATATATATATATATATATATATATATATATATATATATATATATATATATATATGACGTTGCTAAGTTTTGATTTGAAATTTCCAGTGTATAATTATTCACTGAATCAAGTGTATTGAGGAAGAAGGACATTATGTTGAAAAATAAATATGTTCCGTAAAATAAATGCATTATTAGACTTATTAATGAACTAATATATACATATATATATATATATATATATATATATATATATATATATATATATATATATATATATATATATATATTTACATACATACATACATACATACATATATATATATATACATATGTATGTGAGTGTGCGTGTGTGTTGTTAAAAAGGACCATCAGAAATTAAGCGTAAATATGAACATATTGTTTATTGTGATTATGACTATATTAGTATTTACAGTTGGTTTTCACCAATAATGTCAAATATATCACATTCTATCACACACGTGCATATGCACACATAAATACACACACACACACACACGTATATATATAAACATATAGATATATAGATATATATATGATTTTATAATTTTCAACCTTTCATGTGATTATACATACACACGCACACACACATACACGCATATATATATATATATATATATATATATATATATATATATATATATATATATATATATATATATATATATATATAGTAAAAGTATTACTTTTAAAATCATATACAAATGTCACACTATAGCTAAAATTATATGCAAGACTAAAGTAATATTTTTAATGTAAAAATTTGAATTTTGTCAGAATGTGGGTATTTTCATTTCAATGTCATTTTTTTAACCGCTTTTTTTATTTATAAGTACAAAAATACAGTAGGTTCCAAATAGGAAGGGAGATCAACTCATATATATATATATATATATATATATATATATATATATATATATATATATATATATATATATATATATATTACTTAGCAAAAACTGTTCGTAGTTAAGATAAATTTTGAAGTTAAACAATGCAATTTCGTTTGAGTATGTGAGCGTGTTCGAATGTGTGCGTATTAGCACGTGTGTATACATGTGAGTGCACACCGTGTGTGTCTTTGCGTATTTGCACGTGTATGAGTATACGCGTAAACGTAAATAGATAATTAGCAGCCACATATTTTTCGTGGCTCTATTTTCACATCAATAAGTCTTCGAACAAACGATAAAAACACCATTTATTAAATGCAACTCTTTATTTTCCATGATAATCAACTTCCCATTTGTGAATATACTTGATTCACTAGTGAATATTAACTAGATGGATCAAACATTATACTGAAATTTTCAGTTCAGATTTCAGCTGTGTCTACGCATTCATAAACCCCATTTTCAGTAAATTGCCTTTTAATTGGCACAATAATTATTTTCCTAAATTCCACAATTTTATTATTTCCATCAGAGCTGGCACCCTTCTCTGGTGATATATATATATATATATATATATATATATATATATATATATATATATATACACTTAAACCATTATGTAAACCATTAATGAAAACATTTACTGATAACTAAACCTAACTTCCATACCCTTTACTCCCGAGTCTGTCTCACTCTCCATAGTTCATATTATTTATATCTCTATCTATCTATCTATCAATCTATCTATATCTATATATATCTATATATCTATCTATCTATCTATCTATCTATCTATCTATATATATATATATATATATATATATATATATATATATATATATATATATATATATATATATATATATATATATATATATATATATCGCGGTGCCGCCTTCACATACAATTTCATTGTTCACCTACATGTAATTGACACATGCTGTGATAAATAGTGTACATATCAATTTTCACCTAATCAACAAAAAAAAAACGATTATTCATTATATTATTAAAATCATGAAAATATCACATTGACATTGATGTAGATAGAAAGTTTCAATGATATATCTGAAGTATAAAACTCTAATTAAACAAATTTTTCACCCGTCAGAATTTCCTCTGAGGTTTATATAGAAGAGAGTGGAAAATTACTAAAATTTTCAACAATTTCTCATTAGATTTACGGTACTTGGAAGCATTCAACAAAATGAACAATTCGTCCTTAGCAACATATCAGAATAAATTGAATTTTTGTATTTATGAATTTAAAACGACAAACATTTTTTAAATGTATGAAGAGAGCATTGATTAGCGTATATCATATGATCACGTAAATCATACAGTTATCTATGGTTTAAAGTATAAAGAAAGTAAAATAAATAGCAAATCTTTTAATATATAACAGTGTTCATGTTATTTCAAAATATTCTCTTTTATTTTTCTGTGTATATCTATCGGACCCAAATAAACTGATGAGATTACCGTTTTAATCAAAAAAGGCAAATCTATTCATATTTAGCAACGTTCATGCTATTTCAAAATATTTACTTCTCGAGTTATATGTATATCTCTCGAGTCAAAATAATCCGATAAAACTACCGTTTTGATGATAAAAAAATAAAAATTAGATAAAATTTAAAATACCCACGGCACAAGAATATTCTGAAATTAAACTGAGCGTCTGAAATTCTGAGATGGGTCATTATCAACGAGTTGTGAGGATTAATATCCTCAACCTTGTTGGTTTTATTACCACGATTATACCGATGCATTCTCCGGTTTTCCCCGGGTCTATAATTCATCTGGGAGAAGAGGTTTCCTGTTATAATTAATTCCAGATCTAGGTATCAGAGATTCCGGGGTAAAAATCATGGCCAGACATAAACGAACAACGTATCTGAAAAGGGAGAGGACAACATCACTCTTCTTGAAATGAGATCCACATATTAGATGGGCAATCTCAATGGAAAGTGTGTAAGATGAAGGAAATTACTTATATGAGAGCCAGGTAAAGGGATGCATACGCCACGTTAATATAGAATTCGAATCATATGAGTATCTATGCTTATTAAAGCAGAAACCGCCCGTGTAAAGCCGAAGAGAGCATTGACCGGGGCATAGTAATTAATTCACCGATGAATAAAGCAAGAGCTTTGCTCGTTTGATCCCGAATTCAGTAATCACTATTAAGGTGAAAACCCCTTGTTCTTGAATATAAAATTCGATGGTAGACACATCTGAAACTTAAGAATATTCATGATATTTATATTGGTGCTTACTCTCCTTTACGTGTAAATTTGAGTCTTCTTTTGTTAACTTGAAGCAAGAGAAATTGGAAATTTCATTAATTTGTAATATACGCAGTAAAAAAGAAATAATGAATTTTCGGTGTCAGTGAGGGCGACCTTCGCCCCCTTTCGCATCGAAAACTAAGAGTGAAGCGTTTGTTGTATTGACTGTGTACGGTCAATTTGTGTATAAAATTGTGAGTTTGACAATTTTCCAAATTTCACAAAATTTCTTAGCGTGTTGTTTTTTGTTTTCATTTAAAAGTAGGGGAAAAAGCAGAAAACAAAATCAACCGTTGTAGTTTTGAGTAGAGAGGGGGTGAGTGTGTATGTGTTGGTGTATGTACTTGCGTGCATGTGTGGATGTATGCGTCTGTATGGGCGTGTGTGAGTGCGTGCGTGTAATTTTATCGAACTCGACAATTATATCGATAAAAACAAACATTTCGGTGATGCAAATGAATGTTATGAAACGAAAATAAACAAAAGCATACGTTATTTAATTTTGACTCAATTTAACCTCATATTTATTCATTTGTTTCACTCAGAAATAATTCAGTTGGGTAATTTCGATCATACATTCTAAACGAGGCAAATCTAAGTTCTTGCTACACAGCATTAGATTTTTAAAAAAATATTAGACACGATTAGAAATTTGAGCGATTTTTTGATTTGAAAAAAAAACAACAACAAATTCTCTGCAAAACTGAAATGATAAACCAAATTATAAAACAATACGAAAGCCGTATAAAAAAAGTATCATAATTAGTTTAAAGCTACCGAATTTTAGAAGCAAAATTAAAGTATAAGAAAATTAGTTTTACGAATTTATGTTCTTTGGATTTCTTTAAAATCTTTTGGTACATTTTTGTTTCAGTTATAAAAATCCACATTAATTATTCTTATTTTTGATCGCTTTTATAAACTAATATATGTATGCTTTTACATATTCAAATGATTAGTGTTACTTTGTAGATTTTAAGCTTTTAAATTTTGCAAGATAATAAAAGACACTTCCTGTGTGGAAAAAAAATACTTTTACAAAACTGAACTTAAGGGACCAATAAAAGAAATCTTTTCGCAGTGTATAAATTGACGAATGTTGCTTTTGTCTGATAGTGAATATTTCAAGTATAAATCTCGATGCTTTTTCATTTAACCTTAATATAAATATATAGTTAGATATATATCATGAACATCAGTTATTAGAAGAAGGAAATATTGACTTAAAGAACATTGCGAAAGTTTTTCTTTCTTTGGACTTCACTTGTTACAAATATGAATACACAATATCATAAACAAAAAATCATGTTTAAATTTTCATTCTGCAGTATTCTTCTAGCATTCAGTAAAGAACATAACAGTTTAAAATACAAATAATAATTTGAAAAGCGTGATAACTTTATTTTATCTAGACTAAAAAATTAACAGAACCTGTTCAAAACGTGTGATGTAGTTAACACAATTTGTGACAACATTTTGGTAATATTTGTTTCTGTGGTAAAACTATTTTGTTTCCAACTGATATATATAAAAAAAAGAATAATATAAAGTTGCAAAAAGATTATCAAGAAAGTCTCTCTGAAAATGGACACTGACTGGTTTTCTCAAGGCTTACTACATTTTAGTTTTTATCCAAAGAAGTGTGTATTTATTTGTTTTCCCCATAAGTAATTGGTAATAACTCTTGAAATTTGTGACGTTGAAAAAAATGGATTAGCTTCTCAAATTACGAACGCTTTTTTCGTACACCACATTTTTTATTTCGAGAATAGATTTGGAAAAAAAAAAGAATTATACCGCGTAGTGTGGCGTAAAAGGAAAAAATACACCCCTTTCTTTGCCCACTCTTTCTATGAACGCTATTGACCTATTCATTTTTGGTCTGATCGGAAAGCTTTTTGGCTTTCATAGAACTGTTTATTTTCGTTGCAGTTTAAAAAAAAAAAAACACCTGTACAATTAAACCCTTGATCAAAAGACGAGTAGACTCGACGCCGTTGAAAAGAAGGATCGCTTTAACCTTTCGTAGCTTGACTTCAATACAGCAACACTTCAGCTGTGAAGTTGAAACATTCTCACGGGATGGATTATAGCGCGAGATGATTTGATCGTAGACTTGAAAATCAACCGTTTTCTTGAGTTAGAAAAAAAATCGCTGATCAACAATTTCTAGAAACATTAACGTCTCACAAAAATAAAACAAGTCCCTCAATAGGAAAAGCCACGTGACTAAAGTCTTTTGGCAACACGCCGTGGTAGGGATGATTAATTAAATCGTGGGAAAAAATTATTAGATCATTTAAAGATCTCGAATTTTTCAAAATAAATAAGATAAGCGTGAGCGTTAGTGGACGCAAACTAAGGGACTAATTTAACATAAATTTATATTTCAAATTGATCTCCCCTCCCCCTCACTAAAAACTATTTGGGGGAATTTAAAAAACAAACAGAAACATTGTATTTTCTCTAGAGTTGATAAGGGGAAAATATTTAAATGTTCACCCACTTTCGCTCCATTGCTGCGACACAAACATAGCTAGTCAGCCGGAATCACTCAAAAACTGAAGAGACCTCTCTTTCTTTGTTTTTTTTATTTTAAATTTCAGTCGAAGTACGGTCAAATTATGTTGGACACGTCGGTTCTCGTAAGCTTACCCAAGTTGAGCAACGTCGAACCTAGTCAGAATCTAGATGGGTGACCGTCTGGGGATACCAACTAGCTGTAAGTCGCCTCATACCAAAGACTTGAAAATGGTACTCAATGCCCATCTACCAAAAAGTAGGGCTGAGGGTAAGTGATTGTCGAACGAGGGATAGGAGTCGCGCCCCCTCCCCTACCTGAAAGAATGATAGCGATATGTAAGAGGGGCCTTCGGATTGCCTCCAAAAGTGGTTGACCATCTAAATTTATATTTCAATTTTAATTGCATTCCTTTTCAACAAGTCAACATTCTTCAGTCTTATTGAACTATTTGCTCGACTCACACAAAAAAATTGGATTTGATTTTTTTGAAATAAGGGGATGGCCCAGCAAATTACGACACAGGGAAGGGACTCCGGTTCAAATCCCGGCTGAGACAATTTAGGTTCACGTCGAACTGATGCCATTTGTAAAAGGCCTAAATCCATCCCTCCCCTAGTTATGGGTAAAATGGCATCGGA
The DNA here is from genome assembly GCA_963457665.1 of Thysanoteuthis rhombus. NCBI lineage: Eukaryota > Metazoa > Mollusca > Cephalopoda > Oegopsida > Thysanoteuthidae > Thysanoteuthis > Thysanoteuthis major. Next base: position 72,924,695 of record OY735200.1, read on the forward strand.
TGAAGTGAGAGGCGCCATTTCGAGAGATTGTCGCTTTTAAGTCTATTCACATATGGAAATGAGACATGTGGAGCCTGAGCAGGAACTGTTGAAGCTGTTGCCAGCGTAAGGGTACTGCTTACTACTAAATTGTTTGAAGTCAAGTGCCAACATGTAACAGTGACAAGAACAGAATGCGACTGCCCCAAACCCGTTTTATGCAATAGTCTGTTATCTCATATTTAGTATATTTGATATGATAAACCATTGTACCATAGGAATATTGATGAAATATAAACATGGTAGTCGGCTGCCACTTTTTGGGGGGTACAGAGGGATATATTTCTGGGGGGGTGACACAGAATGATATATTCGGCAAAGGTTTACTCTTTGATTCCAATTGCGTTGTTATTAGGATGATCAGGTCAAAATTTTCCATGTGTTGTAAGGCCCTAATTAATACATTTTCTGAAAAGACTACTGAGTGAGTGTCAGAAAACTTTTTTTGTTTTTCCCCAATAGCCCGAAGGAATCAAAAGTTATACAAAAACAAAGTTTCGAAATTGGGAAGTGATTTTTGCATTCTAATTTTATTTCTTGAATTTTTTTTATTTTTCAGAGATGTCTTTTTAGGATAGATTACTTATATTACTTAATCATTACGAAATAGTAGATTAAATGAGTTGTAAATGTGAATGTACCCCTTGCGCCCCCCCTTATGGATGCCCTTAATATAAACACTTCCTTTTCACTCTATTGTTCCACTCATTCTTGATTATACACTACAGATAATTGCAAATCGCGCGATTCCTTTCAGTAAAAAAAAATAAGTGTGTATCGAACTGATTTCTTTTTGAAACAATAGAAAAAAAAGCAGAGAAAATTCGGGCAGATAGTTTGTTTGTTTTTTAGGCTTCATTAATTTTTCGAGTGGTTGGCCTTTTCAATATGAGATTGACACGAGCGTATACTGTTTTTATATTTTATTCGCTTGAGTCCCTTTCTTACATATTCATTCCATTAAATGATTTCAGGGGATAGACGTGGTCTCCTGAAATCCGTTTTCATTAATATCCGGTTTATCGGTATTTATTAAAACAGAGAATTATCTATTTTCATTGAATTATTCACACTGGTTATCTATAATGATTCTTCATATATTTTCATTCCAGAAAAAGGAATAAGTCGGATACTTGGTAAAACCTTTGTTAATATTCATTATTAAAACGTTTTTATAAAATAGCCAATCTAATCTTTTATCTATTCCAGTTGTAATTTATTGTTCGAATATCATGAAAACTGAGCTAAACAAAAAGAAAATGTTGATTTTAATCCAAAATTTCCTGCTGTAACAGACCATAAAATTAATAATCGACCTTTAAAAGTACACAAAAAGGTGAGCAAAATTATTTTTTATTCAAAACTCCGGATAGTCTCTTATATCCGGGATTAGAATGATTTTCTCTATTAGTGCATAGAGTAAGATATTCTTTTTTTATTATTTTTCAAGTTTCGAGTTGGTCTCTATGAATAAACTGATGAATTAAATATACTGTAATAAGCGAATAATCACGACAGCTTTAGTTAGTTTATTTTGATGCTACCCGTCGGGTGGGATTATCTACCAAACTGCCCCAAGGTGATACCTCGTTCGTCACGCTTTTTAGTCAGATTGTCATAGTCAACGTTGTATCTTAGTGCTCGAATCTACTCTGTTCTTCACTGTCCTCAATCACTCTACTTCTCATTAACCCACTTTAGTACAAGGGTTCGTGGCTGACAACCAAAGTTTATTATTATTTGGGTTGAAGCATCATTTGAAACTATACCGTGTTTATAAACTTATTGACCGAACAGTTTTTTTGTGTTAGCAGTCAATCTAGGTGAACAATATGTTTCTCTCGTGAGGTGCTTTTTTCACATTCACTAGATACATGATTTTTTTAATCTACCATATATATATATATATATATATATATATATATATATATATATATATATATATATATATATATATATATATATATATATATATGGTGCATTTACTGCCGTCCTATTTGAAAAGAAAACAGGTCTGGTTAGTCACTCAATGGAAACAGTCACATGACCAACATCTTTTGTTGGAGGACGGGATGATCAATGAATAAATTACTTCTCTCGCCTTTCGTTTGGGCAGTGATCGCTAGAAATTCTGGATTTTCACCACAACAACAAACAACAACAACAAAAAAAACAAGCAGGCACAAACTAACGGGACCAATTTAGAATAAACTTACATTGCAAACTGAACCCTGCACTTGAAACCTATTTAGGAGGAGAATTTAAATGTGGTAATCGGTAATTGTTCAAATTTTTAACCTTCTAGCTCCATCGACAGTTTTCTTGACGGTTTTTAATATCCCAAAGGAAAAAATTGAAATGTAAGCAGGCAAATCAAGAGAGAGAGAGAGAGAGAGAGAGAGAGAGAGAGAGAGAGAGAGAGAGAGAGAGAGAGAGAGAGAGAGAGCAAGAGAGAGAGAGAAAAACTTTTATACACCCTGTTTAAATATTTGACTTGTTCACTTGTGTTACAGAATCTGTTAAACCACGTAGAATCAAACAAATATAGCATTAGAGGATTGCCCCGGCCTTTCCCATAATATATAAACATTGAAACAATCCAAAATTAATTTTGATAAGCTAGGCTGATGCGAGATCGAACCAGAGTTGCCAATTTAGGCCATGTTTTGTTTTGTTTCTTTTCAAATTAGTGAGTCCAGTCTTGATAATATTTAGATTTTCCAATTTTTTTTTCATGATTTAAAGTTCAGAGTTGCCATTTTTTAATTTTTTTTCTCGGTTGAGAGTGACTTTCAGAATTGTAAAATCACATCTAAATTTGCAACCACTATTTCTATACCGATTGAAAATGATTATTACAACTTTTTATTGTCTCTATAATAAACAAAACATACATAAAAATATATAGAGATTTTTAGAATAAATGTATTCATTTATTAGAATAGAATAAGCCATAGCGTATCTGTAAAAAAAAATCCGTATATTTTTAAGACCTGTAAGTATAGCTCAGTCGGTAAGAGACACGCCTACCAATCAGTTGGTCGTAATTTCAAATCACGTTTGGGGAATGTTAGTTTTTACCGCCCAAAATTTAGTGAGGATTGCTCTTCTTGTTTCTGTTACGGTAGAAAAGAACTCAACCCCAGGTTTGTACAGGAGTAGGACGAAATTAAATTATTGAAATAATGAAGAAAGAAAAAGTTTTGATTCGAACGAGCACCCCATTTCCACAAGAGGCTCTGCCCCCATTTTATATTTTCAAAAATTCTGTTATATGATCACAATCATCGATTTGATCGTCAATAAACATTGCTGTGATTTAAGATTTCATTTTCTTATTGTTGAGGTTGTATTTTTATTCAATCTGAATTAAGAGCGACAAAAATACAGTTGTTTATTTTTAAATAACATCTACCGAAATTTAACTGTTTACGAAAACAGTTTTTTAAAAATATACAGCTTAGCAATTTGCAAAAATAAAAGTTTAAAATGTAACACCTATTCATGTAAGTGTGACTTTTTCGATTCATCGTAATCACACTCTAAGCGTTATTCTGAACTCACCTTTCTGCATTGTCTGATCTTTATAACCAATATACCATGAGAATGATCTCCCTTTACGACGGTGGCAAGTCTCTTATAATTTGACTCTAACTACGAAGAAAACAAACCGGTCCAACAGATTCAATCGAATTGTAAACGGGTACCTATATTTACAATAACTTTTTTGCCTTTTTAGAATGTCTAAAATTATCAATTGCAATAAACTGCAGCCAATATCAATAGTCATTTGATAAATAGATTGTTCGTTCAAGTTGGAATATGTATCATTATTAGAGACTTCTTGTATTTTGTGGTTGTTAAGTATCAAAAGTAGATAGTATAATTGTTCAAAATCAGGTAAAAAAATACCAAATATTATAATTCAATTATCTGGCTAAAATTAGGTTTATTTTTTTTTGTTATATAATATTAGATCCCAGGTTTTTGTATACAGTGAAATATAGATTAGAAAGATCTTTTCTGAAAATAATTATTTTCACAAATCAACCGCTGTTTGCAATCATTCTATTTCTGTCACTGATAGTAACAATATTAAGTTCATTTAGGGGACTTGAATCTAGGACGCACAACAGTGGAAGATTTAGTTTCGCCGGCTTTAGATTTATACAAAATTCTCCTTGCCCAAAATTCAATTTCTACTTCTGTCTCATTCATTCTCTCTCACACACTCATATATGCACACGCATGAATACACAAGTGCAGGTGAGCAAACACACACATCAATATATGTATATGTGTGAAGCATGCACACACAGACGCACGTTGTGTGTGTGTGTGTGTGTGTGTGTGTGTGTGTGTGTGTGTGTGTGTGTGTGTGTGTGTGTATTACAAAGTATAGCATCCAGATGGTAGGTGACACTCGTTGAAACAAGGGGTGACGTTAGTGGTTGCACGGTCGTCACCCGTTGTTTCAGGGTCTAATCCCCGCACGACTTGCGGATATGGGCAGCCGCAGCAAAGCCTCGTGCGGCTGTGACGGATAGAAAAATACACAAGCACAAGGAACACATTTGCACGTGCTTACACAAACGTACACGCGCAAACGTACCATTTTATACATAGGATGTATCCAATGTGTATGTGTGTGTATGTGTGTGTACATGTGTACGTGTACAAAAATGAAGGTACAAGCAAAAACAATTATGAAATACAAAAGTTGGGAAAGTTGGAAAAAGGTAATAAAAGGAAAAGAAAGTGAGATGAGAAGACAGTATAGCTTCGGGGAAATTAAAATTTGGTGAGGATCTGTTGGAATGTTAGAAGCGAGATCAGTCTTTAAATGATATTTGAACTGTTTTTGTTTAAGATATATCACACTCCTCAAGAAGTATTAAGCATCACCGGTGCTTTCATGGTGTTATCTGATATAGCTGATAGCTCATCTTTGAGGCAGAGGAGAAACAAGAGAACGTATTGGAAAGACTCCTTATTCTCTCTCTCTCTCTCTCTCTCTCTCTCTCTCTCTCTCTCTCTCTCTCTCTCTCTCTCTCTCTCTCTCACACACACACACACACACACACACAGATGAAAATGCTGAAAATATGGATGGAACGCACCTTAGGCTATCTGCCTGATCAGTCCATTTGCGTAGAAATATCGCCAGCACCACTCACAGCCATCTGTATTAACAATGTGAACAACACGAATCGTTGCAATCACTACACGATGACATTCAACCCCGCAAAGCCAGATGTGCGGTCATTTTTCTTTTTAATTTTTTAAAGATCGTTTCCATTGTCGAAATGGTTTGGGGTAAAAAAAAAATCCAAATTCATGAAAACAAAAACTTTTTCAACTTTATTCTGTAACCGAAATAAGAACAAATCCAATTTAACCAAATATGTGTAAATATGTCTTATGCTGGTGGGACAAAGACCTATCCCGAAACTTTCTTTAATCTAGACTTTATTCAGGCTTTCACTGTCTTCTTGGGTGTCACGGCGTATATTTCTCTTCTTTTCTTTTTTTTCATTTTCATCTTGTATATTAGACGTAATTATCACAAGAAGCCAACCTGGCTTTTCCCTTCTTATAAATAATTCATGAGCAGATGTCATCTTGGTATAAATGGTATGTAAAATGAAATAAATTAAGATATGACACTTCATCAATCACTGAGACATAGTTTGATCTAGATAGAAAAGTAAATGCCACTCTATTAATCATAAAACAAAGTTCACTATCTGCAATAGATCTTTAATCGCTTCATCAGAATTTCTAAGGCCGCACCCATTTATGGTATATAGGCTATTATCGGGTCATTATAGTTTGTTTGCTGATAGGAATTAGATTCAAAGTGAACTGGTAAGTGCTTTCTTATAGCAAAGGTTATTTAAATAGCGTCTCAAATATAAACCAATCATTACAAAAATATCATAGCGTATCGGATCACTGTAGCCGGGCCGACCGACCAACCAATCAAGTGGACTACATATTCTTTTCTCTTTGATCGTCTGTGCGGGTGTGAGTGTGTGTCTCCAGGCGTTCCTGGTCACATTTTTTCGGCTACAATTTTGAAAGTTTCACATAAGTACACCATTAGACACCATCTTGTTTTTTTCCCCAAAACATATGGGTTTTTTTTTGGGGGGGGGTCGTTGGGTGGTCTCAATGGTCATTTTTGACCAACAATGCCTAAATCTTGTGCTGGTAACTTTTCTTTCTTTTTTTAAAGATAATTTTAGATAAAAGATCTATTTTTAGTTTGTTTTTTAGCTAATTAGTTCTTGTACACTAGCAGGCTACGGTGATTCATTTATGCAGAGTACGGATATTTTTATTTCATTCTTTAAATCTTTATATAATAAGGTTGATTTTGAACGCTTTATTAAGTGTTCAAATGAGTGAGTTTATCATGCTGTATGTTCTATATATGGCAAAAAATGGGAGTATAAAACAATATTGTTTTTATAGAGCAAAAATGGTAATGATGAGGTCTCTGAAGGCACATAGCCGTGGTGCAATGGTTTACGAGCTTATCTCGAAGACTATTAATGTTCAAGTAGACTGCCAATGGTCGATTACCAAAATCATTCCCTCTCTTGAGATAATGCCATAACAAATACTATCCAAGTATCTCGTTATGAATACGGCCGAAAAGGCCGACTATTTTCTATAATCAAGGAATTCTTATTATTCCCATGCTTTTAAATGCATCTTGTTTTATTTTGCTATTTTCAGTTTAGCGCCCGTTTAAATGCTAAAAATATTATTTTCCCTTCATTCGCTATATTGACACAAAAGAATCAATAACATTGTATTGTATTTGAATAATTGTGAGGTTACTGGGATATTGAAAGGAAAAGCATCAATTTCAATCCACATTCCGCCAATGAAAAAAATAATTGATCGAATATGAAAAAATACCAATAAATTATGACGAATTTCAATAAATTAAAACAGACAGGAATGTGTACGATCTTGAGCTTGATCACTTGTAACATGAACAGAATCTAGACATAGAACAAAAATGCAATTTTAATTATCCATATTTCCAGATCAAATCTTCTAGATGATATAGTAGACAATTGTGTTGTAAAAAGTAGTATTCAAATGGCACAAGGCAGTATTTTAAAGCAATTATTACGGACTAACCCCAAAGAGCTACAGAATGAATTTAAAATGTATTGTAATGAACATTTTCTGATCAAATCTTATAAATGTGATAGTAGTCAATTGGAATGTAAAAAGTCGTATTTAAATAGTACCAGGCAGTATTTTAAAACAATCATAACGGATTTTCCCAAAGTGCTCCTGAATAGATTTGAAACTTAATTATGCCAAATTGATTCTGATTATGAGAGGCTCAGGTCATGCTGCAATGAACGAAGGAGAAGGGCGTGATTATATTTTTGTTTATGAAATAATATAATTATATATGTAGACGGAACAAAGAATAGAATTGAGTTAAGAATAGAATTAAGGGGCAAGGTATTTAGTGCACTGTTAATTTCGGTGGAGTTTTTTGTAGTTGAAAAAAAGGGATAATTTCAGCTATATAAATACACAATAACAAATTTCTAACGTGATATTCTTAAAGAAAAAACTGTTTCAAATATCTTTGATTATGTGCTCTCAAACATTCATGATAGAGTGTGTGCTAGGTGGAGGGGCAAACGGGGCATTTTACCCACCACCACTTAGTTCAGGCCTTCTCCCGGGGGTCGACGGTGTTGGAGAGTTAAAACCTTATAATGGATAATAGTATGGTACAATTGTTTTATGTAAGCCCAACCTAATGTACCCATAAAAAAAAAACCTGTATTATTCATCGCTGGTAACAGGGTGGCCACTAATATATATTCCTAATACATCTTTTTGCACCCCCACCCTGGAAATATATCCTTCAGTCCCCACCCACCCGGAAGAGTGACAGCGGATGCCCATGGGTAAAAATGTACATCATTTCATATAGCATGTAAAGAAAAACGTTTCCAATTACAGTTATTTACATATTTTTGTTATAACATTTAAAATTCATCACCTCATAAGATTCTTTCAATCAGTTCTAAGGATCATGTTGATAACGTTAAAATGGAAACTTTTAACGAGTGAGTGCACTGATGATAGTTCATATACTCAATCTTTCTTCTTTTAATCCATTTAGAGTTGACCAGAAAATGGAGTTTACTTGTACGGTGAGAATCATGCATGAATCTGACGTAAAAACAAGCAGCAGAAATATAAATCTACTGCTAGCTATGGCACTCACGTTCGGATATGTCTAATTCTCGTCACCCATCGGTAAATGTCGTTGCAGTATCGCCCTCTAAAAGGCTGTGATGCCCCCTTTTGGTATTCTGTTAATGTATCGCCTTCGGCAATTTTCCCTACTAAGAATTTCACGTCAGGGTGTGTAGTGGGAAAGCTAAATGGGACTCTCCCTGCTGGCTGGCCGTAGTAATAGGAAAATACACGGCTTGGTCTTGAAGTTGCTAGTCATTCTCTTTGATTTGCATGCTATAAATAAACAGTTTATTTCCGGAGGCTTCAAACTGTACACAAAATGCGACGTCATCACCATTAAGCTCATCATCACCATCATCATTATTCACGAATCTTCATTAACTATTATTACATTTTTTTTTTTGCAACTATTTACCTTCATCTTAATTGCTGTTGCTTTTTATCGCAACTTAAATCGCTGGTGGGTTTCATTAATTAACTACATCATCAGTTTCTAGTATACAATGTATTCCCGTAGAATTTTGTTAGATTTTTCAATTCAAAACAAAAGAAAAAAAACTGTGATTTTACAAATTACATCCAAGTGGACGTTATAATACTTGCAATAAGAGCGCGAACTTGGTTCAATTTCCAAGAAGCTATATATAACATTACTTCTTACTTCCTGTGGATACAAATCATTTGGCAAATAAAAGATATTTTCAACTTTTCATCGATGCTGATCTGTTTTAATGTCTTTTGAATCGATCAAAATGGTCATTAATATTGATAAGAGTGGAACATTAAAAAAAAATGAAGTGTCGTTCACAACGTGTCAAAACTAATTATAGCAATTAAAATTAACCCTTTATCGTTATGAAATGGAAGCATTGCATCCCCTAAACAAGAGGTTAAAGAAATATTTTGACTTCATTCGAATTTGTTGTGCGCACGGGCCTATGTGTGCGTCTTAGCGGGAACAACCATTTTCTGTAATAACATAATTCATTATGAAAATTAGGAAATTTCCCATAACTGGAATATTTGTTTTGTAACAATATAATCACATAATCATTTTTATTGTAGAAACACGTTTTGGCTTTTATTTTCTACATATTTTGTGGTGTATATCAAATTTTCTGTGAAAAAAATGAAATTTTTTTCATTTCCACCAAAAAGCAGAAAAAAAAGAATCGACATTATTTTCCTTTCTTTTTTTTTTTTTTTTAGATTTCATTAAATTTTTTTAATGAATTATTAGGAAAAAATATCATTATTTCTTGGCTACTGTTTACCTTCACCTTAATTGTTGTTGCGATAAAAAAAAAAAGTACCAACAATTAAGTTGAAGGTAAATAGTAGCAAAAAACTAGTATTAATTATTTTCCCAATTTTATTTTTGAAATATTCAAACTTATTTTTACAAACATTCACACTCAAAACAGACCTCTGTCATTGTAGAAAGTAGATGAGAGACTCGCACTTTTACCTATTTAAAAGCAATGTAGAAACTATTTTACATTTATAACATTTAATCGATAGGTATTTACCATTGACCATAAAATTGGGTCATTGGCAGATAATCTTAGGATTTTAGTATTTTTTCTTCTCCGTACTAATATAAAAATCGTAAAGCCGATAATAAATCGTGTCAGTGTCATGAATTGATATTCATATAAGTCATACACTTTCCATAATTGCAGAATAACTATCGATCATATTAGGGCAGGAAAATGTAACACGAACTGCAACAAAACAAAAAAAAACTCAACAGATTTTGTATCCTCATTATGTTCTGAAATAGACCAAAATAGCCTACAAAAATTATACGATGGGAAAATCCTGAAATTCAGAATGGCTGCTATCCGCCCTAGTGACAATAATCTAAAGCAATCTCGAGAACCTGGCGCTGTATCAAGTTGAAATTCGATACATGCATTACTCAGGACCCAAGGAAGTGCAGTGTTGAGTAATGTGAAGTTGTTTGGATGAGCGGTTCTCGAGAAAGCTACAATTAATCGGCAGTGGAAAAGGTCTAAACTGCAGCCCGTTGGAAATCACAGTCCAAATGAAAAGTCGCTCATAGTCCGGTTTCGATTCACGATAAACTATGCAGGTCAAGGCATTTTAGAGTAGAATATATTTAATTGGCTTATGTGTATGCATATGAGAGATACAGTATGTAGATGTGTGCGTGTGTTTTTGCATGCGTACGTATGCAACATACATACAGATATGTGTCTGTATGCATACATGTACGAGTATGCACATACATCTGAATGTGCCAATGTATGCTATATACACATCTGATGATCTTTATCGAATGATTGAACTTTAAGATTCTGTCATCTTGTATAGCAATCAGATTCGTAAAATCAATACAGTAATCTCCAAAATACAAAAAAAAAAAAATTATAAAAAGCATGTCTAGTTAGTCAATCAATAGAGACCGTCATGTGAACAACATCTTTTAACAGCGTGGCGTGTTGGGGATGATCAATTGGAAAAAATTGAATTCTCTAGCCTTTTGTTGAAAAAGTCAGAATTCTGAAAAAACAAACATGAATGATGTCGGACGCAAACTAATCGACCAGTTTAGTTTAAACTTACATTGTAAAACAAACCACCCACTAAAAATCTATCGAGAGTGGATTTGTTTAAAAGTGTTCTTATAGACATAATAAGGAATAAATATTCAAAATTTCAGCCCTCTAGATTCATTGGAACCGCCTGCGTGCGTGATACACATATACATACATAGCCAGCCAGCTAGACCAACTAAAAAACTGAAGAAATCTACGTCGACAATTTTGGTGACAGTCTTGATTGACAGTTTCTAATATATTCGTAATTGACTTAGTTTAAACTCACCAGCAAAAACAAATCACAAATATATTCAAGTTTTTTTGTTTTTTTTCTATAAAGAATCTGAACGGTGAAATGAATAAACAAATTTTACAACTGCTTTGAATTGTTGTCGGCAAATTGCAAATTGGGTCGTTTAAAATAAGCACAAAAATAAAATATTTCTCTACATGCATGTATAATTAAGAGAATTTCCCAATGCAATTAAACCTGGTGCTCATTTATTCTTAATTATAACGATATTCCCTCGTACACTATATCTTGACTAAATTCATTTTCCGAAAATATGCTTACGTTGCTCTGTAAACAACAATCTCATTTTGAATGAGGAATTTCATTTGAAAATCTACAGTCAGGTCATTTTATTATTTATGCATAATTTTTAGTTTTTAGTTTATTCTAAATGGTTTAGTTTGTGTCCTTTGAAATCATTAATTTCATTTACACTGTTAAACTCTGGTCATGTATTTCTTATCAATTAAAGGTAGGGAACGAAAAGCGGAAATACTCTCTGCAACTCCCTAACAAGGAACTAGCCTGATTACAAATGATATTTCGATTTTTAATTCTATCGTTTAATCACGCTTTTTTGTTCATAAACATCTATTAAAAAGGCTTCAAATTGGGTGGCTTGTGCGTTTGATCTCCGTCTCTCATTATGTAACAAGCAATATTTTTCATGAATTCTGCTTACTTTTTAATTAACTAATTTTTATAAAATAAAAAAAAACTTGGCATAAATGAAAATTTACACAGTTGCATTACTTTGGATATATATATATATTTTTTTTTTTCGGTCGTCAAATTCTTACAAATAGGCACGCAGGACAGAGACTGATCAAGAAAAGTATAAACCTCATCTCTATATTTGTTCTGCAATATGCCAAGTTCCCACATTAGAAAACGACACCATCCTCTTTCGCTCACGATACAGACGTCCCCCGTTATAATGCAGGTGTTGGGGTCCAAAAAATCGAACTGCGTTATAACCTTGCCACAATAACTGCAGGATGGACACAGGCAATGTCCAAGGACGTGCAATAGTTCGAAGATGATAAACATCGTATAAAAAAACTAAATGAAATCTGAACAAATGAACTGAGGCGTTATATATATATATAAATGACGGGGTTATTCGTGTACGGGTCGATACTAATGTGCCTGAAGCTTTTTCATCTGGTCATTTACTTTTAATAATTCAAGTATCTTAATTCTAAGTTTGTTTTTTTTTAAATCTCAACTCATACAAACCTGTTTTAATGTATGATCAGACATGAAGTCTTAAGAGTTTCTATGATTTATTTTTTTTATTACGTCACAATAGAGAGGTGAATCAGCCAATAAGATCATCACATTTGAGCGCAAACAAACAAATAAATAGATAAACTGAAAAATTAGCGCATAAGCTCATTACATCGTAAGATACCATCAAAATGACTCTTAAAATATTATTACAAAGTAGACAAAATTTCAGTATTCTAAAGTCAAAATATTTTCAAATTCAACTCAAATGACTTAATCCTTTAACCTTGCGTCCCTGTGCTTTCAGAGATCCTGGAGGGAGAAAATTTAATTTTTTAGAAAAAGTTTAATTTATTGACTACTGAAATAATTTGGGCAAATCAATTTCCTTTTTATAGTTCGTTTTCAGGAGTAAATCAAATACATTTCTTAGTGGGCTTATCATCAAATGAGCTTATGGTATAAAAAAATAGAGCTCAGCCCGAAATATCGGGTTTCAAGGGTCCAAAGGGAAATTATGGTTTTATTTCCAGTTTTCTGGACGAGTGGTCGATAATATTCGTAAAAATGTTGGGGTCCAACTATCATCCGCGTTATCTCGCGAACCGCACAATAACGGACCGCATTATACTGGGGGAAGGACGCCTGTATTATTAACAACAAAGCACATTTTGAATCACATGTTAGTTTTGACATGTATAGAATCTGGTCATGAGAAAAATTAATAATTACACGTTCAAGCTACTCGATGTCAGGCTAAAATGTCTTAATCATACTTACTGTATAACACCAGATTTTTTACGTATCTTTTCTATATTTTACAATACTTGTGTATCAAGCCATGACTGCGAGAATAAAACAGTATTGAGAATAATTGAATTTAATCGGCAGAATATTAAATATATATATATATATATATATATATATATATATATATATATATATATATATATATATATATATATATATATATATTTATATGTTCGTCAAAAGAATTCAAGATGCGAGATAGATGAAACTGTCCCTTTCAATACATGCACACACACATATATACATACCCTCACACACACACACACACACACACATATATATATATATATATATATATGTGTGTGTGTGTGTGTGCACATATATATAAACACTTACTCACACACACATATTTATAAATGATGGTAGTAATTTGACAATGTGGAAGTGAAAGATATGAGAAACGCAACCAACCACCCACCCTCATATACATATATATAGAGAGAGGGGGAGGGGGAAGAGGTGTGAGACTGGAATTATTAATGATGGTGGTAAGGAAGTGAAAGGGCTTTCAATAAAAAAATAAATAAAAAGATATGAGTATGGGCGTCCTCTGGGATGATGGGGGGTGATGGGGCATTTGCCCCCTCTTCCCGGATCAAGCCTTCTCACCTAAGGTGATAGAGTGGAAACCTTGATGTCAACAAAGGATAATGATGCTGCACGAATGTTTCATGTTAAACCCACACTTGATGTACCAATATGAAAAAAGATGATGGTATTTATTTTTCGCTGGTTACAGGGTTGTTGCTAAGATATATTCCGAATATACCCTTCTGCTGGTCTGGCGAATCTTGGGAAGGTCTATGTCCAATGACGGACGCTAAAAGGCTGATGACAATGATGATGATGATGATGATGATGATGATGATGATGATGACTCACCCCTTATCTTATACTCTAAACGGTCAATTTAATCTCCATCCCACAGGTTACTGGCGACATTGAGATGGACGGATATTAGCAAAGTCATTTTTTTTGACAACGTACGTCAGCTAATATATATATATATATATATATATATATATATATATATATATATACATACATACATATATATGTATATAAATATATATATATATATATATATATATATATATATATATATATATACATACATACATATATACATACACATATATATATATACATATATACATACATCCATATATATATATATATATATATACATACATACATGCATATATATATATATATATATATATATACATATATATATATATATATATATATATATATATATATATATATATATATATATATATATATATATATATATATATATATATTACGGGGTGCAAGAGAGAGTTCATATTATTTTGTTCTGAACGATCCAATAATTCTATTTATAGAAAGTTGGATTATTTCTCTTTAGTTCATAACATCTGTCTCATATCAAATGCAATCGAAATATGATTGGAGACATGTCCAAGCAAAATTAACCGAATATTAACCAGCACCATATTAATATCATTTATCTAAAAAATGTGAAATTAGTCCCACTGAAAGTGTCAAACAGGAAGAACCATATCATATTTTAAACATTATACACAATTTTCAACACTCTATCATTCATTCATACACCCATCTGAATTCAATTCTAGACGATAATAATAATGATAATAATAATAATAATAATAATGATAATAATAATAATAATAATAATTTTGATAATAATGATAATGATAATGATAACACACACACACACACACACACACATGTATATATATATATATATATATATATATATATATATATATATATATATATATGTAAACGCTTGTGGTCCATTACTTTGTAACACACAAGAGACGTTACGCTACGTTTTTGTTCGTATCTAAGATATCTAGACCTGATGTATCCTTTGCATAAATAACTCCCAAAATATGTCCGAATCTTGCATACTTGAGCTTGCTTTAGACTGTTTTTAGAGTCTCTGGGGTGGAGAATCGATAAAGTTTTTTTATACTCTTATTAAGTAAAAAATGATTAAAAAAAATAAGCCGTATTGAGATAACTAATATATATATGCATATATATTTCTTATTTTCTTCAGAATTTCTTCATACTAGATATCGATTAGAGTATTTTGTAATTAATCTATCCAATAATTACTCATATGGAATTGAATCCATATGGTTACGCAATATGAAATATTTTTTCTTTTATGCTAAACATCCTATTTCGATCACTGCCCAACAAAAGGTTAGTGACGTAACTTATTCGTTTATCACCCTTTTTTTTTAAATAATTTTTCAACAGATCACCCCCAACACGTCAAGCTGCCGAAAGAAGTTGGTCGCAAGACGGTTTCTATTGAGTGACTAATCAGGCATCTATTGTCGTTTTCATCCAATTATTCATTCATTAATGTCGGCTTGTTTTCTCAAAAACACAAGCTGGACCACGTTGTATAAAATATCGTTGTTTGCATACTTACGTATTTGCCAATAATTAAACAGGAGTAATAGCCAGTGTGATGCTTCTCATACAACTTTTGCGGCATCAGTTGGTAATTCGAACATGTTCTCACTATTGTAAAGATATTGTAGGTTCATTTTGATATTAGAACATTTGACAGATACATAAAAATGATAGACTAAAAACAGCAGTGAAGTGATTATATTAAGATAAAGAAAAGCCCTCCATGTCAGTGAACTCGTGTTTTTATTCATGCATAGATATTTCGAGTGCATATAAATATCACATATAATGGGGAAAAGAACGCTTCGCAAAAGAAATTATCTCAAATGATTATTTTAGTATAGACTAGTGATTCAAAGAAAAATAAGCACATCTTTCATTTTGGCTCAAAAGTCTTCCCGGAGACATGTGTTGTAGACCAATTACTGATTTTATTAAGTTGAGTATTTTCCTTGTTCCTGTCCAGAAATATCACAGAGAACCTTAGACAAGGATGTCGCAGTTCCTTGGCAATACATCGCCTGAACAAGCCAAACGAAAAACACAATCGAGGGCTGGTTTCACTAGATTCTTGAATAGAACTTTAAGCTGAGAAACTGATGTCTCATTGATATGAGACTCTTAAGAGCCTGACTCAGAAAGATAAAACCTTCGTATAAGTACCAACCCCGTACTGTACTGTACATCTTTCGCTCTCCAAACCAGGACAGGCGCAATAGATCCACTCTTTGTTGTCTTTAGCCTCTTTTTGAGTAAGGCTATGACAAATATGCAATTGTTAACCCTTTAAATATATTTTTTTTTCATTGGTATAACATTTTGATTGCAAGCTCTAATATCTGCTAATTAGAAGGCTGATATTGGCGGTACCCTCCGGATACAGACACACCTGTATAAGTGTATCACACGTGACCGTCTCAAAAGGTTTTCTCTGTTCAGTGTCTCAGTGTGGGTCAAGGGAGTACGTTCGTTTGATTGACAGCTACCTCAGTGTCCGGTTTATGACACCCAAGCGAGAAACAGGATAACCTTTCATTGTTACTAGTTCTGCTCTCAAGTGCACAGCTCACTTTCGGGAACTGAGCGGAATGGCAGGTATATTATCTCAGGCTTGTTACCAGGTAAAGTACTATTTTTAATTTTAAACTATGAATCTAAGATCATACCTTTTTTTTTTTTAACATACTCTCGCGTGAGCTGACAGACGAATGTTCACCATGAACACATATACAGGATCACCTTGATTAGAGCAGTTTTTTATGTTGTATGGTTATGATATTGTAGAATAGATTAGCTTGTCTGAGTATGAGCTGAGAATAAAAAACACATTAGATTATGGTTAAGACATGGAACAGTCGGTTTTGAACTGCCTGGACCATTTTGAAATTAATCAATCGCAGTAATCGGGGTAAACCTATACCAATTGATATATCACATGTTTTTCAACTTTAAAACATGAGTGCACTCTAAACTTATAAAAAGTTTCTTGTTTGTTCTCCTGTGTATCATCATCATCATCATCATCAGTCTTTTAACGTCCGTCGTTGGACATAGACCTTCCCCAGGATTTGCCACCCTTCTCTATCATGGGCGTCGCAGAGCCAGTACTTTAAAACCACATTTGATCATAATTTGTTCTGATGTTGCTTGTCTCAGTCATATACTATCTTTCTTTTTCTCTCTCTCCATTCTCAAGTACATGCAATAGATTATGATTAGAAACCGTCAACAAAAACTGTCGACAAAAACTGTCAACATAGGTTTCTCCAGTTTTTAAATTGGTCTGTCTGGCTGACTGACTGTGTATGTACCACGCGTACAGGTCGTATCAATGAAGCGGGAGAACTGAAAATTACAATATTTACTCCTTATATCTAGAAACAATGTTTTTATTTGTTTGTTTTGAAATTCCCCTCAACTAAAGAGGTTCTCACTTGGGCAGGGGGGGGGGTAAAATTAACAAAGTAAGTTTATGCTAAATTGACACCTTAGTTTATATCCGCTTGTTTTGTTTGTTTTTTGTTTGTTTGGTTTTTTTTTTTGAAAATTCACATCTTAGTGATCAGAGCACATCAAAAGTCTAGATCAGTAATTTATCCATTGGTTACCCTTTTTTCCAATCTCTTAATTGATCACCCCCAACTCGACAGGCAGGCAGTTTCTGCTGAGTGACTAATCAGTACATTTTCGTAAAATGATGTAAGTAATTTGTTTTTATTCCTACGTACATGAATTGAAATTAAATACATTATCACAGACAGGTTGCATATTTGTTAATTAATAACAATATCTTCTCAATTGACCATTAACAAGTGCAACCTTTCTCTGCAAGCAGTGAGATTTGTTGATGTCCATAAATGTATTGACTGCATGAATTTTAGGTGTTCGGCTTTTATATTATTTATTGACACTTGATGTTTTATATTATTAGGTAATAGTCATAAAATATAAGTTTGAGTATAGATGTGCATATTTTTTTTCTTTCAAACACGACAAAATCTGAATAGGTCATATGCAATATGATTCATAATCAATCTTTGTTCTCTGATTGAATTGCTTTAAAACTAGAAGTCGTCTTCAAATGTTTTCGTTGCGTTCAAGTAGCGAATTGCACATGGAAATACAGTCAAGTAGGACTTTGATTTCGCTTAACTCATGAGGAAGCCACACATCAAAGCTAGTGATATAACCAAGGAAGTGCAAATGATTTGAATGTTTTGACTATCCTGGCTCTCTCCCGTGTTAGTCGTATAATGTTGATTATTTTCAAGTAATATCTTAATTTAATCACTTTCATCATCAACTCAACTGTGGTGCATCGTTCAGAGGGAAATCTCCAGCACGATACTTTGCGAACCACTTTTGAGCCGTTGGATGATTCACTGCACTTTCTTCATACACAACACAATTCGCATTAGGGTTGCATTTTTACCTTTCTTAAAGTTGAGAAAGGGCGTGATATGCCGAAAACGTTACTAATTACCTTCCATTTTCAATGCTAGAGTCAATTAATGAAAAAGTGCCAATTTTCACATATTCTAAATGCTCGCTGATATAAGAGCTGTAGCAATAAAATTAGGTGAGGTTATTTTTCTTAAAGTAAAAACTATTCACATCGAACGTCATCTAAGGACAAAACAGAGGCTATTTATTTTTTTAAGATTAGGGAAAGAACACACCCGACACGTGTTTTATGATTGATCCATTTATCAAGTGTTTTCTCACCCTAATCTTGAGTAAACATTGCTCTGTATTGTCTTGATAATACATTGAGCACATCTAATTAAATCAAGTTAATTAAATTTTAAACTTTCAACTGCGCTACTTTTTTTTATCAAAATCATTTTAATCTCAATGGTATTACACACACACACATATATATATATATATATATATATATAGAGAGAGAGAGAGAGAGAGACAGACAGACAGACAGACAGAAATTGTTTCTGGGTATTTGTTGGAAATAAAAGTATTGAGGGTAGATAATAATTCAATGAAACAGACTGTATAATAGTTCATGATTTTATCATATGGGTCACACTACAAATTGGCATCCTACGTGTGCTTTGAAAAATATTGGAATTTGTACACTTGAAAATATGCAACTATATTGAGACAGGCCAATTTGTAATGTGACCCATATAATAAAATTATCAATTATATACACACACACACATATTCAGGCACCCTTTTTCGACCACCTATTTATATATATAATGGAAATTGAGTTGTCTGCCTTGCACATTGCAATGCATCTCCACATATTTTTACATCATTCAATAATAAAATACTATTGTAAATTTATATTTGATAATGAATAATAAAGTTCCCTTTTCGCTTATCGTTCTGGCCACTCAATAAAACTGATATAGTGTGAAAGTCGGAATGATATCATCAAAAAATATTGAAGATAATATAATCATGGAATTATTTTCCATCAGAACAAATTCAAATGTGTTTCATTAAGGGAGATTTATTTGCTTGCAAGAGCGCGAGTATATACATATATATATATATATATATATATATATATATATATATATATATATATATATATATATATATATAAAATCAATGGGTGTGTATGGATTGTGGTTAATCCATCATGAGAGTAGAATGACAATATTGGAATGCTTCTTCAGACAAATGTTTTTCATCTCGACGTTCGCTTGTGTTGAGCTTTGCCAAGAGAATTCTGTCGACAAAGCTCTGTATGAGCGAAACTTGGAGACAAAAAATCATTTGTAAACACACAGGCACACACACACACATATATATATATATATATATATATATATATATATATATATATATATATATATATATATATATATATATATATATATATATATATATATATATAAAGAATATAGGTATAAACGTGTTAGTGTCCGTTACTTCGTAACACTCGAGAGACGTTACAATACGTCTTTGTTCCTATCTAAGATATCTCGATCTGATACATCTTTGGCATAAATAACCCTCAAAATATGTCCAAATTTTGCGTATTCGAGCTGTTTTTAAACTGTTTTCAGTCTCTGAAGTGGGGAATCGATAATGGTTTTTTTCTACTCTCACTAAGTAAAAAAAGGGATCACATATTTTTTCACGTATTCCAATAACTCCAATACCTTTTTTGCAAGAAAATAGCATAAATTTAGGGATAAAAATTCTCTTGGTGTACTCTGAGCAGGTTTTAGACTGTTTTAATGTTATTTTACAACCATGTAGTACGATAGAGTAGTAGTAGTAGTAGTAGTAGTAGTAGTAGTAGCAGCAGCAGTAGTAATAGTAGTAGTAGTCTGTCCATATAAAAGCCATAATCCAAATTAATATGTTTATTTAGTATATCGTCTGTTCACTCAGAGTCCTGTAATAACCTAAAAGTTATAATGAATTGGTCTACATGGAATCCTTTAGAGAACTAAAAAAATGCAATAAAAGTGTTATGATCTTCTGTAGTCATAACAACGATGAATACGTTAAAATTTTAATGTGTCAAAGAAACGCTGTGTGAGTGATTGAAAGAAAACTGTTATTCAGTTGGTGCATGAGCTTGAGTGACTTCTTGAGTGAGTGAGTCTCTCTTTCTCCTAACTGTAGCCAATTTTATATATTTATATAAAAAAAGAAGTATCACTGCCAGACAGGAAGAGGAACGCAGAGTTGCTATATTGTTGGAGATTAAAAACCCACAAAAATGCCCCCCCCCCAACAAAAAAACAACGTATTACTGTCAGCACAGTCCAAAACATGTCTTTATTAAAATACTATTAAAACAAATTCAAAATGGCTAAAAAAAATTGAATAGCCAAACCAAAAGGTTGATGATAGATTTCTTTCAATGACTTTTTTTCATACCGCAGTGGTGATTTTTCTCACAAACATTTTGTCTCAAGACTTTCTGTTCGATCACTTTTTTAAAATACCCTCAGTTGGGTTGAGACTTTGGACAAAAAACTGTAAAAAAAAAAAAAAAAAAAAAAAAGGAGGAGGTAATGGAAGGGGGAGGTGAAGAAACTGTACAATGAGGTTTAGGGTCAGGGTTGTGGTTTCAGGGTTATGTTATGGATTAGGTTAGGTTTATTGTGAAAAGTTACGAAAAAAGTCAAAATTTTAGCTAGGGAAAAGTCAAAAGAAAAAAAAAACGGTAAACAGACGGCATACATTACTTATTTCATTTCTATAAATTGGATAAAAAGAACGCGTTCTTTTTATTCAATTTATTGGAATAAAATGATATATGCCACCCTTCTATACTAAGATGTGATATTTTTATATATTTTTAAGCAACGCATTCAACGATTTATTATGAGCTATGTGACTTTTTCCTGTGACCTTTTTCCAGTGCTTTTTTCTTATAACCATTTTTTTTTCATACAACCATTAATACACTCTTATGTACATACATACATATATGTATTGTATAGGAACGACAGATGTTAACCATTAGCTATTCAAATCCATCTGCAGAAGCCTGTACGTCTTTCTAGAGATACAATTTCTTTTCTTCGAGTCAAGAAGCACTATCCACCAGAATCCAGAATCGTTCATTCACTTAAGGGACATTTATCAAAATCTTGTTAGCAGATAATCTATTATTTCCGTAATTTAAAACAATCTTGTAACCAACCCATTAGCAATAGACATGGGCGCCCGCTGATGCTGCGTATGTAACCCCCCCCCCCCAGCCCCTCGATCAGGCATTTTCACCGAGGGCGAGAGGGGGGGTTTGAAAGTTGGAACCTTGTAGTCAATAAAGGATAATGGTGCTGCACAATTGTTTTATGTTGGCCCAACTTAATGTTCCCATATTAAAAAGACTATTATTATTCACGCAGCCATTAAGATATATTCTGAATATACCTTTTTTTGCCCTTCTATTCCTCACTGGAAATATATCCTTTGCCCCCCCCCTCCTCCCCCGCAGGAAAAGTGGCGGTAGACGCCCGAGGTAATAGAGCTTTTTTTTTCTCTTTTTCGAATTCAGTTGAAGTGAAAAGGTCTCCAACAAAATGCTTAAAAGCAAACATTGATAAATGAATAATTGGTCAAGGTACATTACAGGCTCATAAGTGTGTGTTTCATCGGTAAATATTGTTTTCAAACCGTTTCAAAACACATTTATACGTATGTCATGTTTTCACGTTTTAACCACCCGTTTTCGTTTTAACCGTACGTTTTCTCTGTTCCTTGTGCTTTCGGGATTAATTAATTTTCTAAAAATGATATGCATCACTTGTTTCCATCATAAGTATTCTTCTATTTTTGTGGTATCTCATTTCCCTGTGTATAACCCGCATTTTTTCTGGAAATTTGAACTAAAAAACCCTGATGCGTTTTATCTACAGAAACATAGTTGTTATGCATATTTGTATACATAATTGTATAAAAAGGATAATTCACTTTTCATTCTAAACGGTGTGCAGGTTATCTAAGGTAGCGGGTTATGCATGGTGAAATACGGTATATATTTGTTGGAGTCAGCTTGGGTATGATGTCAGATTTGTAAAACTGCCCGGGAAAAAACGAACTCGTTAATGCTTACTAGCACTCAGCGTCAATATCCTTCCCCCCATGGGCCTACGAGCTAGGGGTAGGGGAACTGTCCCTAATTCGGGCAATATCATGTAAAATGTCGGGAAAATCAAGCCTTTTGCCCCCACCCTTTTTTACCATTCCTGGTTGGGTGCTCTCTTGGTTTGAAGTTTTTTTTTTCCTATCATTTTTTTGCCGAAAGTAAATACATTACAAGTATAAATATTTGATAGTTTATCCATAATCAGTTAGTTTTTTAGTACTTTTGTACAGTGAGCATTTATATGTATGTATGCATGTGTGGGGATGTATTTGCGTGTGCGTGCATGTGTATGTGTGTGTTTATGGATGTATGTTGAGGTGCCAGGGGCTAATTCGGTCAAAACAGTGGAAAAAATACGGGCAAATTAGCGTAATTCGGGCAAAACCGCGCAAAATCTCTGACAAATGAAGCCAATTGCTCCCTTCAAATAAAGACTTCCCATATGCTCATATATGTATGTATGTATGTATGTATGTGTGTGTGTGTGTGTGTGTGTGTGTGTGTGTGTGTGTGTGTGTCTCTCTCAACTTGAAATGATACTGAAAAAATCAAGTACTAGTCTTCACAAGGGGAGTCACCTCTTTGCACCTTCGTGCGGTAAGCAAAGGCCATCGAATGAGTGTCTATGCCCATGGTCTTTAAGCACTCATCATTTCACGGGTTTTCATAGTCATCAGTCCTGAATCTACGCTTCACGTTTTATTTGTTGCCCTCCTATCCAGAAAGGCTCAGCATTCGGCAACGGAATCCTTAAACAATAAGATGTACTCCAAGTAACAAAACTTGAGGTCGCTTCAATGAGAAATCCAAAACCAACAGCTTCATGATAGGAGCATAGCATTGTTTACGCTGTTTTGTTTTTGTTTTTTTTTGTTTTTTGTTGTTGCTGTTTTCTCACAGCACTCTAGTCTGCAATTCGTAAAACAATACCCCGTGACTCACGTCCCTACTCAATTGGCGTGTGGTGTCATTAAACGAGTGCGGTTTAGGTAACATCAAAGATAAAAACATATCGTGTTCAATAACAGTCTAACAACTTGTGTTTGGTGGTCAGGATTGGACCCAACCTCTCGACGAATTCTTGGGAGAAACATCAAACATTTAGGAAAACTACAGCAACCGAATTACGACGATTAGCGATCGTTCAAAACTTCAGGAAGATCAAAGAAATTACTTAGATTTACAATGAATTTTTCTTCTTTTTTTTTTTCACGTCAGCCAACGAAGTTGGAGAGATATATGTATTCGGTTGTGTCCGTCTTTCTGTCAGTCTTTCCATCTGTTTTTCCTCCTGTATTTCCGTCTGTCCACAAAATATCTTCGAAGGTGCTCAATGGGTTTCAATGAAATCTTGCAGGAGGGTAGGGGAGTGGGGGAATGGAGTAAGGAAGAAATGGTTGAATTTTGGATTTGATCCAGAATTTCTCTTTCGATTGAGAGATCTTTTCCCGTCCTTTTTTTTCATACATTTATGCATCCGTTTACATACGAACACACGATAGCTTCGAAGGATGTCAATAGATTTCTATGAATTTTTGTAAATAAGCAATAGGCAACGTAAAAAAAAAACGATTAAATTTTGGGGCGGATCCATGTAAAATTACCCCCCCACACACACACACATACACACACACCCTGTGTCGTTGTCATATAACATCGCTAAATTTACAGATCAGTGCACGCGATATCTCAAATGATCCTCAATGAATTTCAATGAGGTTTTTTAGGAGGATGGATAATAGACAACGGAAGAAGTGATTTGGGGACGGACCAATGCACAATTACGTCCCCTGACAATGGCGCTGGCTGAGATATGCGCTCTCTGAGTGCTTCCTAGTTAAAAATGTAAATGTTGAGATATGCAGCTTATTCGAGTTAGCCTAGTTTGACTTGTACAGTACTGCTACTATTAATTTACCGCCAACGTCACGATCATTACTAGATGTACAGCTACTAATACTACGACAATAGTAGTGATCGTAGTTGATCCCTGCTTTTGCTTCTATTACAGCAATAGCAACTACAACTACTACACCAACAACTACTACATCAACAACTACCATTACTATTTTTCCGGACATGCAAAACAGTATTTGATTTCTCCTTCTCAGTTCTTCTTCTCTTCCTGCTACCCTTCATCCCACTCCCACATAATTACATTTTACCTCGCTCACATCAGCTCAACTCGTGACTAGAAGTACAACTATCAACCAAGCTGCCTTCTGTCTTATGTGTCGTCGTGAAATAGACTGAATTTAACATTGACTTCACACTGCTGGCAAGTTTCTGTTCCTTGGTGAATATTTGGACCTGATTTTCGACGTACACTCTGGATAATTTCGGATTAAATACCAATTCGACAGTAGTTAACGAGGTTTTCGTGACCTTACGAAAAGCGTGTACAACAGGGAGTCAAATAGCAAAACTTCGAACTACAAGGAGATCTGCCAAGAACATTATTGTGGAGGCTTAGATACCAGACATAAATCATATGATTTGAATTGTTCGTAAGGTCCCTTATAGTATCTATCAATGCTTCTGAACAATTGTATGTTTCACTTCTGCTAAGCCAGATTTAAAAAAAATACACACACACACACATCTCCAGTTGCTAACACTTTTGGTTACTTAAAACATAATAAACTTGACAAATATTTCTTCTTGGCTGAAATTCAATATTCAATAAATGCAGACCTAAGTGGGTAATCCTATCCATCCATTCGAAAATAGAAATATCTTGAAATATCAATATCGGTGTTTTATTATTCGCGAATAATGGGTGTATATTTGGCTTCTCTCAGAAAGCATCGTTGTTATCGATAGTTCTCCTCTTTTTGAGCTCATTCTGCCAGACCTGTAGATTAGATTAAAATGTCAGTTTGGAAATCTACGTTTAATCAGACCAAGAAAATACACATATTCTCCCAGCGTCAAAGTTCTTTATCAAAAATTGCTAGCACGATATTAATCAGTTGGATTCTTAACCATCAAAATCAATGGGGGAATACGCGGATTCCAATTTCTATATCACTCAGGTAAGAATGATTTGATGTTTTCTTTAATAGAATGAGTAATGGTACACATCAATTCGTTTGCATTTGATTTTTACCCTTGTGATGATTTCATTGTTGTAAGGTTACGGCAGGTCAATATGCTGCATAGCTATAAGTGATGAAGGTTTTTCTCAAATTAACTTCTGTCTTCCATAGTTTTATTAGTAGTAGTAGTAGTGTACGGGAACTTATTAGTTACACGCAATAATATTAACATTTGAGTATATTTATGTACATATCCATGCAAAATCTATTGTCGGAAGGTTTTGTCGAAATGTATTGTCAAATTATTAGATTTTTGTACATTTTCTATGAACAAATGTGTAGACATTCCAGCTCTCTAAGAGACGTCAATAGCTATCAGATCAATTCCATAGGTTTAATAAGTCTTCAATATTCACAGAGAATAACCAAAACTTTTAAGAGGTGTAAGAATTGTACTAGCGACTTCTGTACAAAATTTTCCACTCAAAACCATTACTTGCTTCGACATATAGTATTTCATAGCACCTGAATAAATAAATCAATTACTACATCGATTTATAAACAATTGCATATATATATATATATATATATATATATATATATATATATATATATATAGTTTTAAGGTTTTATTTTAGCTCTATCAGTTTTCACAATGGAAACCGTCCTCAATGGATTAAGCTAGTTTTGGTCGAACTATCGTTCTAAATACACCTGCATTATAAACTGCCTTGCTTTACAGTGATTACAAGTTACTCAACAATACTAATCTATTCAGCTCATTCTTTATATCATTGCTCATCTTTCATCTCCGAAATCAACAATTTTGCTGATCGTGCACCACTCATTAAATATTTGTACGATATTCACTTATAAACGTTAACCAGTCCGTTTCAAGTATTCATCGATAATCATTGTGAACATTTCAGTTTATGAATAGCCTCATTATAAATGATTAATTGAGAGTTTTACAGATTATTATTAATATCGTGTGTATCTGAAACGCCTACCGGTCACGACTGGCGATCGAATGACGGCAAATCTCCTCTAATCTCCAACACTCTTGATAGGATTCTCGTACATTTCTGTAATGCCTTCCGTATAATTCTTCCTCAAATGTCCAAGTCTTCCGAATTCATTGCAAGTGTCTCTCAGATTGTTCCGAGTGAGTCGATAATTATAGGCACTACCTTCAACCCCGTATTCCATAGCTTTTGCAATTCTACCCAAAGGTGTTCATACTTATTATCATCATCATCATCCCAAATTTCTTTTTGTTATATAATCAACAATTGACTAAAATTTTCTTTATGGATCATTCGAACAGATATTTTGATTTTTTTTTTTGTTGTTTTGATCACAACATTTCAGCCGATGTGCTCTCCGGTCATCGTAGTGATCGAAATAACAAATATAACGATGTTGATGCGAATAATTTATGAAAAATGAAAAAAAAAATGCTTATCTTTAAGCAATGTTTAAATTACTTCATTTCTGGTATTATTCATGTCACAAAGATTTTTTTATAAATCCTCTGCTTACATCAGAATAAGTCAAAAATACATTTCCCGATAAAAGTGGCTAAAAGGGGTGTTTCAGATTTACAAAAAAGTACTTCTATGACTTTTTATCAATGTCTCTGATGTCTTACGTCTGATGGACATTATAAGATTATTTACAATCCTGTTTCGCATTTGGGGAAATTATCGAATACTATGGGATACTTTTCCGTACAAATAACACAAAACGAAAACAAAATGCTCTCTCTTCATTTATTTGCATTCAAAACATTAAGCAACATCTAAATACAGTCCACTAATGTTTTTTTCTTTCTAATTGTGTTTTATTGTTTCAATAGAATGGAATCTAACCAATACATCCGGGTCATTCAGGCCTCCATGACAGGTGGCTTAATTTTTCTCACGATTTTTTTAAAGGTAGAACGCATAAAACAGTTAAATGAACCATACGGTCGACAATTACTACGTGTGTCGAAATTCTGTGAGACTCTATTTCAAATTTCTGCTTTTGATTAATGTTTGAAGTTGCTATGTGGCTACAAAAATTACAAACCCAGTCTTCTCTCTCGGTTTAAGACTTTTTTTTTTCTTTTCTTTCTCGTTGTTAAAATCGTCTTGTTTTTTTGGGGGGGGGGGGGTTCTGAAATGTGCTGGTAGTATTTCAATTTCTTTTTCTCACGTTCTGTTCTCACATAATTCTTGTGGTTGATTGTATTTTTTAATTCGTATTTTTTTTAGAATCAGTTGAAAAAATCCTAAACAAAAGTGATTGTTATTTTTTTTCTATATTTTTTTCATCTGAGTCTCAATTAACTACACACGAATACAAGCATGCACACACCCAAACATACACACGCGCACACACATGCATGTGCATACACACATACACTACATACGCACATGCATGCATACCAATATATATATATATATATATATATATATATATGTGTGTGTGTGTGTACATATGTACTGTTTAGGGGCTGCTTTACCTATGGTGAGGGTGCACAATATTTTAAAATAGAGCGTAATGGCTGCATTAAACTGATCAGTAACAACACAAATTGTAAACATTTCTCTTTTTTTCTTTCTTTCTCTCTCTCTCTCTCTCTTTCTTTTTTCCTCTCTCTCTCCATATTTGTGTGTGTATATATATATATATATATATATATATATATATATATATATATATATATGCTGTTATTTCGTTACTTCCGGTAAATATATCTCATCTTCAAAATTCCCTTATCGATGAATTTGTCTCTCTGTTTACTTCTCTTACGCTGGCTGAAACGATCTTTTCATTGATTTTGTTCAAACATTTTTGGTACTCAAACTTCCCTGTTTTTGTACTTCAACTCGAAACCATTTCCCATCAGTTCAACTGATACAGCAATTTTTTTTCCAAATCTTTTTTTCAGTTTCCCCGATGTTTGTTTGTTTTCCCTAATTAGTGTGTGTGAGAGAGAGAGAGACTTAGACCGCTAATTATCAAATTAGTCTGAAAGTCAAATCTAGTATATTCCACGAGGATAGCCTCATACTAGAAAACTCACACATGTTACAAATACAACTCACAATTATATCTAGATCTGTACGACTAAAAGTAGATTTTGAGCAGCTAATTCTCACACAATTTTACCTATATATATCTACACCTATATCTTCATGTATGTGTGCTAAGTGTAAGTGTATGCACGTGTGCATACTTGTAATATAAAGAAGTATTCTACAAAACCTTATGCATACATGTGGTGTGCAAGTACAATCATATGTATTTGAATGTGCACTAGAAATATATTTGATATTCATTTATAATCCTTGATAAATAGATGGAGATGGGCAAATATTTATGTATATAATTATACTTACATATGAATATTCTTCTAATATATTCATGCGTAAATTTCGAGAATGTTTCTCACATTATCAAAGCATTTCATGTGCATATGTATATAGACTCGCGCACGCAAGCATACACACACATTGTGAATGTATGAGAGAGTATGAAAGTGATGCCGAGTATCATACTTTTGGTTTCATTATTTGCTTGAGAAACAAGAAAACGTTGATTTTGTTGATATTTCGATCTTTTGACTCTATCGTAGGGAAAATTTCATCTTATTGAATAAAAGACTTTTTTTTAATCAAATATTGATTTAACGAAAGTTACTTTCCTATGTTATGTTTTGGAATTGTGAAATTTGTTAGGTACATAAAATTGTGAATTATGTAAGATAAATATAGCATACATATATCGCATGCTCACACGAAAGTGTGTACCAGAGAGAGAGGGGGGTTGAGATTTAATTTACTTACATATATATCGCATTTCTTCTTTCTTCTCTTGTGAGAAACTACCAACTTGATTTCTTGTTTAATAATGAACATGTGATCAAATAATGGTCTGTTTACTTATTCATTATTGAGCAATATCTTATGGCGCATACTGTCTCTAAATATTATTAAAAATGGTTTATTGTTATCATATTGTTGCCTTTTCAGTTTCTGAACATTTCACTTGTGATCTTAATTTGTGTTAATTGTTAATCTTTGCATTCTAAGCACGCTGTTCATGAAAATAACTATTTATGCGTATCTAAGATATTCAAACGAAAAATGCTATTTTAGCAAAAACAATACTACTTATCAAAAGCTCACAGGCTTGCTTTAAAAAACAAAATTCCAAGAGTAGATATATACTCTTTTGTCAAACTCTAAAACTGGAGCTGACGACATTTTTCTACCGTAGCAACCAGAACAAGAACAACCCTCACCAAAATGAATGGAGTAAACCTATCCGTAAAATTCACATTCCCTTAGCGTAGTCTGAATTTATGACCAACTGATTGCCAGGAGTCTGTCTTGCTGACTGAGCAAAATTTAAAAAGTCTTAGATATTAACGAAAATCTATTATACGGATACGCACGGGCTTATTTCATTCTAATAAATAAATGAAAAAATTCATACAACACACTCACACACACATATATATATATATAGATATGTGTGTGTGTTTTTATCTATCCAGTTGTGATTCTTAGATTTATTAGTCAACCACGATACAGAATAAATTTCCAAATGCATAACTGAATGTTTTCAGTAGAGTATTTTATTCTTTACTGAGACAAGGCAATTGTTCAGAATTTACCAATTGCTCTCACTATGAAACTTGAATTGAATCATCATCGACTGATCTTTACTGAAAAGCATAAAAATGTGTCTTTTAGAAATAAAATTCAGAGGCATGAATCTGAGAAAACGTGATGGAAATGTAGAATACCGGAGTAAGAATGATATCTATCAAACACAATCGCACGCCAAAACATCACGGTTTCCCCTCAATTAATTTATAGCATGCTGACATACCATTTATAAAATTTGTTCTGCTTTTTTGAGATTAAACTAATTAATTCACCAGGTGTTGCAATCACATAATATTCCTATCTATTTTCGCCCAAGTTTGACGACGCAAAGCAATTCAGTATCTAAGCCACATTTATCCATCTCTATCACTATCTCAACTTCAAGGATCAAAACGTTCAATTTATATTCAAAATGTGTCAGACTTTCGAAGAATATATATATATATATATATATATATATATATATATATATAATGTGTGTGTGTGAGTGTACAGTGGGGTGTAGTGCTAAAAAGTGAGGGAACGTAGGGTTGTTTGCTCTCAGTGATGGGGAATGGTTGAGAGCTTTGATTCTTTTTTTAAAACTAAACCAACTAGGTCAAAAGGTGCATCCAGTTTCATTAAAATCTTCACAAGACGCTGTTCTTGATTTAGGACGTCGTTAAAAGCAACAATCAAAACAGTATCTTTTGTAGATACCGTTGCATCATCTATGATTTATCTTAATCTCGTTTTATAGAAAGATTCGTCGGAAAGAGTAACTCTCTGTCTCTCTGTCTGTCTCTCTCTCTCCATACCCACCTAAAATCTCTAAACTCGCAAGTTATATAGTATATATTCGGGCCGAAAATTATATCCATTTCTAATTGAATTTTTATCGTAAATCGAGTACCCCTCCTCTCCGCCCCTCATATCGAGAACCGCAAATCCAAACGACTTCAGACTTGACACTGCTATGTCCGGTGCATAGGTCAGCATATCAACTTTGCACAATGGCTGCTGGATAGGTTACTTTTTTTGCATTATATACGGAGAGTTCTAGAATTATTGTGAGACTTCACAGACATTTCGAGGCCATATGGATAGAGTATTCAGACTTAAACAGGTTAATTTTTCTTATTGGGGCATTGTTTAAATAAAGAATTTTTAGATAATGAGGGAACATCATCCCCCCCCCAAAAAAAAACAGTAAGGGAAAAACAGAACTACACCATTTTATTTATATATATATATATATATATACATATATATGTGTGTGTGTGTGTGTACATATATATTGGTGTAGTTCTGTGTGTTCCCTTACTCTTTTATATCTTTATATATATATATATATATATATATATATATATATATATATATATATATAAATAAAATGTATATGTATGGTACAAATCAGGAATATAACATAATATAAAATCATACAATATCCGACGTGCGATGAGTTTATTCCATAAAGTACTTGATAATACTTTACTTCACTTTAGTCTCTCTTCGAAAAATTACGAACACTGTAAGTGTATATACATGAAGCATCATTTATATACGTTTCGTGCGCACATGTGTGTATACATATTTGACACACACACAATCTGAGTAGGAGAAAAAAAAAGCAGGATTCTTTCCACTTAATATTAATAATGAATCTAAGGCCATTGCCACAAGGTCAGTTACTTGAAAAGAGTTTCAAATACGTTATCAATGGTGCAATTATGTTTATACCTCTGCCAAGCAGAGACCTGTTTGCAGAAAGTAACGTCACAGGTTTTTCACTGATTAAATCATAGAAATTTTGTGAGGAGTGTTTCACTTGGAAATGACTGTGAAAGGTTTTTGAAATAAATTCTCATTTACGTTCTTCCGATATAAACACAGAAACGAGTTTCTTTTACAAATAGCTGTCATGGCAGTGAGAAACCCTAAAAGGAAAACGGTTTATCACATGCATAATTTTAAAAATGCTTCATCATATTGTTCTACTTCAGAATGAAATATTTTTTTTCATCCGAACGTTTTTATTTTGATGAAATTTTAGAAAAATTCTAATCTTGCAAGCAAATATTTTTTGATGAAATATCACCACTATAGCATCGGTGTTGTTAGGATTCATAATGGCCCTATTTTATAAGATATGTAGGTATATGCAATTCAGTGTTATTTGAATGATTATTTACCATAGTTATAAAGATGGATAAATCTTAATTTTCGACAATCTAGCCATTTGGATTCTTATTTTTGATAGATTTTTTCCTTACTTAAGAATTGTTACAGTCCATGTTTTACATCCGAAACAAGAAAGGTTGTATGTTTTTTAAATAGACAAGTGACAATCGATTTTTCTAAAAATATTCAGTCGTTTTAAATCCCCTTTTTGCCTCCTTATATGTATATATATATATGTGTGTGTGTATCAGTGAATCTCATTTCATATATTAATAGCTTTGTTTACTTTGATAGATATTGAGCACTGTGATTAAATATCATCAGGCAACGGAAACAATCTGTTTTCACTTTTTTTTTATTCTGACAAATTGAAAAAACATCATGAACCCTATCTATCTAATATATATATATATATATATATATATATATATATATATATATATATATATATATATCATATTTGGTTAAAAAATAGATCTAAATCTATTGTAAGTTTATTGCATAAAAATTAAGAGGTTTTAAAAGAAATAAACATTTACGTGAAATCTCTTCGCTTTTCAACAATTCATATATATATATATATATATATATATATATATATATAATCGGCAAACTTTTCAAAAAATCCCACTGAATAAAAAAAACGAAGACGCAAATAATGTTACAAAAACATTACTGTTGAATTTCTGCAACACTCACAACATTAAATTCATCCTGGTCTCTCAACGATATTGCAATTCTAACCCGCAATAATTATACCACAATATTTTACGTGACTATTACTGTCCTCCATTTTAAGTTTCCGCGTAATTTTGTCGAGGTGAAAGTGATATTTCTACCCTCATTCTTTCTCACGAGATAATCGTCGTTCAAGCAGACAGATAATCTCTTTACGAAAGTGAGGTGGCCCATTTAATATTCTCAAGATGCTTTGCCTAAGATTATTTTCTTCACAGATTATTGTTGAAAATATTCTCACTTAATGTTTCCATATTTAATGTTTTACAAATCAAATAAAAGAAAAACAAGTCTGACTGCTATAGGGTCAGACAACATTTCTACTCCTATTCTAACTGAAGATGATTACTGCAACTTTTGTATTGTATATATAATGAACAACAAAAATATACAAAATATAATTTTTAGTATATTTGTAACATTATTATGAATTCTGAAGAGTTTTTGCCTTCATCCTAATTTTCAGATGCCCTTTATCAAA
Organism: Thysanoteuthis rhombus; assembly: GCA_963457665.1. Classification (NCBI taxonomy): domain Eukaryota; kingdom Metazoa; phylum Mollusca; class Cephalopoda; order Oegopsida; family Thysanoteuthidae; genus Thysanoteuthis; species Thysanoteuthis major. The sequence continues at coordinate 72,958,487 of OY735200.1, forward strand.
ATTAGTTAAAACAAGTGATAATGTTAAAATACTTCATCCAATCACAACGAAGATAAATTTTCAAAAATTCAAAAAAATCGTTATCGTATAAATATATCTATTTATTAGACTGGAGTTTGCCCTAGCCTCTCTCAGCAATTAAATTTCGTAGATATGTAGGGCTTATCAGTTTGGCTCTGTCGGTAAGAGGGCCGACTGCCCTTCACTTGGTCATGATTTCAAAACTCGGTGGGAAAATGTTAATTTTATAGATGTACTTATTTATCAGAATGAAATAACCCCTTGTGTATTCCTCACATAAATAAGACTTGTCAATCTATTCCAATCGGTAAGAGATACGACTACCAATCAGTTGGTCGTGATTTCAAATCACAGTAGAGGTATGTTAATTTTTACTGCCCTAAATTTGGTGAGGATTGTTCTTGTCGGTCTTGTTTGACTGGAGTTTGCGAATAATATGCAGCTGAAATGATATATAATTTCTTTTATATTTATGCTTGAGTTTGCGACGAATTACCGTCTCTTGTTCTGTGGAAAAGATTAATATAATTAGAAGGTATTTCGTTCTATTATCAACCCGTGCACTGGGTAGAATCCTTGTTAAAAGTATCATTTTATCGCTATAAATCCTCTTTAACTTGTCAGAAGCAGCTATGCAAGAAGAGATAGCATTATATAACTTATCTGACATGTTTTATTTTGACACAGTCACTTAACATTGCTTTTGGAAGGTTTCGAGTTGCCATAGAAGGAAATGACGGTGTTTTCAGACATCTTTGGTTTTGTTTCCCCAGGAAAACTTCGTAGGGCCTCGAAGGGAATAAAATACCCAATTTGATAGAAATTCTAGATGAATTAAGATCAAAACTATCAAATATATAATAACCCGTACAGAAATAATTCAGATGAATCAAACATTAAAGGAAGATCTATTGATGAAGAGTTTACTTTAAATATAAGAGTTTACTTTTACTTATCAGCATTCGAGTTTACTTTTACTTATCAGCAGTCCATGTTTGTATCTAAAGGACTATTAAGTGAACCGAAATATCTGCCTCGTACGCAGAAGGTCCCAGGTTCGATTTCTAGTACGATCGAAGTGTGAGTGGAAAACTATTATGAGTGGAAAACTCTTCATTGAGACGATTTCCCTGTGCACCCAGCAGCTAATTGAGTACTCTCCAAGCCGTATAATTAGGTTGGAGGTGTCCTTTCGGTGGATTCACATCCTGCCAAGGAGGTGGTCATAAAAACTTGTGGGAGTAAAGTCCTGGTCTCGACCAGTATTTTAACTTACAAGTATCACTAAACTGATGCATGCAACATAAACTGGTACTTCGTCACTGGCCGTTCCTACTCCAGTGGGAGTTGTCTTTTAAGAGACAGACGCTTTTATCAAATGAACAGAGATGTGTACCGTATTTGACAACTTCTAATGAATGAATCATTCTTCATAACTCTTATCCTATTTGTATGTCAATACTACCGTATAAAAAAAATACTGTTTAAAGCATTGAAACAGTTGCCATTCAAAACGATCTAAAACTGATCAATATTAACTTCAAAAACATCAGATAACAAAAAAGAATTTCTAAAAGTATATATAAATCCAGTTGAAACGTGCTAGCTCTGAAATCTCGATTAATAATTAAAATATTTTCAATGTAATGAAGTGATCTTTTACCATGGTGAATATTTCACTATTTTCAAACTTACAAGTCTATAACAATTACTCATATCACTTATGTTTAGAAATCATAGTATTATACCATACACTATGATCTGAGACGCCACAAATCATTTAGAAGTTCACTTGGTTACTCTGCCCGGTGCGATGCGGCGTTAACTTGTATATAGGTCAGGACATTAATGACAAGGACAAACCTTGACTTGTATCGGCTGAAATGAATCTAACTAACTTTTTGCATTTCATTCAAGAGAAGGAGTATTTTTTTGTTGTTGTAAGAAAGAATATTTTTTTATATAGAAAGTGTTTTAAAGGATCCTCATAGATATCGGTTTATTATTTCCTCAAGTTGACGTATATGATATAGGCTTATGTTCAAGTTTACACTTATTTTTCAAGAATTTCATTTTTCAGAATTATGTATTGACTCTTCTTTCACACACTCCTCATTTTTGTTGCTTGCGTTAACGTCAGTATATTTGAGATCCGGTTTGAACTCTGTGTATGTGCAACTGACAGAAGTGAAAGTTTGTAATTTCTTTTATTATACGTCCTTTTCTTCGACTCGCTGAATAACCGTAACCACCAAAGGTGGCGAAGGGTTCTTCCCTTTTTATATGACCGTGTGATTGTGTTATTGTTCGTATGTTCCAGCGCCCCTGGCCATACTGTTTTGTCCACAGGCTTGAAAATCGGCCTCAGTACTCCACTAGACACCTGCTTCCCTTTTTTTTGGGGGGAAAGCTTTTTTGACAATTTATTGGCCTTATTTTGACGGGTTTATCAATAACATCTAGATCCCTCAGAATCTGCATTGCCCCCCACCCCCACCCCAATCGTCTCGGGCGGAGGGGTTTGGAAGTTGAAAACATATAGTCAATAAAGGATAATTGTGCTGTTCATTTGTTTCAAGTAACTCCTACTCAAACTTATTGCAGGGTTGCAGCTAAGACATATTCCGAATATACCGCCACAAAATACGTTATTTTGCCCCTTAACCCCCCCCCCAAGTGCCAACGGGTGCCCAGGACATTGCTGTATCGTTTTCCTTCTCTGTAACTAGGATTTTTACTTCTCAAGATTTCAGTATGAAGTTTGAGTCACCCAATGCCTTCTCGTTCCATCTTGTATGTATCATAAGATTTCATCTAACGTACAAGTATCATATAAAGTCTGCTTCCAAAATCACACTCAAGTTTTGAGAAATACGACGATGATTAGATCTGTCCTACGCTAATTCCGGTGATATCTTAGGAATGGACTTTGAAGCTGTACTTAATAGAAATAGAAACCTGAATATTAGGTGGCACAATGTCAAGGTTTCAATTGTAATATTCCGTGACTTTCAAAGGATTATCTTGAAAATGTCATTGTGCGAAATGATGAAATTGTTATTGAAGAAGAATTGTTCTATGATCGTACGAATGTAGATGCAAATATAGAACATTGTATTTCTGGTTGAAGAATACGAGAACGTCTACTGATATTGTGCACGAAAGAGCAGATAGCATAGAAAAATAATTGGAACAAACCGGACTGAAACAAAAAGCAGAAGAGATACAAAAAAAAAGAAAAGAAAAAAGAAAATGTAAAATATATAAGTCAAGTATGGAATAGAGCAGCAAAAAGTAGAGTCACGTGCTGTTATAAATGGAATTAGATGTGTCAGTTGGAATCGTAGGCGTATGGGAACTCTTTCGTTAAGGAGGCGGTAAGGGGCTCGATTAGCTCGAAATGTCGCACGGTTTTGCCCGAAATACACTGATTTGCCCGGAAATTTACGCTCTTTTGTCTGAATTAGGGGGGGGGGGCAGTTGCCCCACCTTAGACACTCACTTGCATGCGCATGTACATGCCTGGCTCGTATGCCTATGGTTTGAATGACTATCGGCATTTGGACTAAAAAGATCAAATCAATGGACAGAAAATTCTGATGGTATCTTCAAGAAATCCAGAGACAATAAATCTACTCGTCAATACATGGTTCATCCTATTGGCTATATCCTGAATCTCACGACACCTGAAACAACTTCTATTCATCAGTCTACTATAGAATATACAGTGCTAATTTTAGATATAGTTTGGAACAAGTAGATTTATATATTTTCAACGCATCTTGGCTCTTGCTCGCTACCTTTTAGAATATCAAAGTTCGCATTCCACTTTTACATCTCTGTGCAGTATGATAACCTAAGCGCTATTTGCGATACTGTGTCATTGTAATTAGGTAATATTGTAATCAATTCTTATTGGTTTGTTCTTATTTTTACTTCAGATTTTATTGTCCAAGATATTCAGTCTTTGCTCTTTGACTAGGCGAGAGTGTCATAATTGTTTTGACAGATTTACACGATCTTTTTTATCAGCCCTTTTAAGGTCCATTATTGGGCAACGGTTTTCCACAAGAGTTAGGAATGGGGGTTGATTGGCCTTACCATGCTGGGGCATGACGAACTATATATTGATTCATGCCTTACCCAAAGCAAACTGTCTCAGTCAGAGTTTGAACTCACCAATCCCATTACTCGTCTCGTTAACCACTCGGCCACTTGCACCTGGTATTCCCAAGCGGCCACCCATATAAGAATGCATTAGGCTCGAAGCTGCTCAACTTCGGTTAGCAGTACGAGGACTTATGTATTCAACGTGATATGGTCGTCTTTATTTTTACCCAATCGAAAAGTCGACTATTTAATAAACGAAACAGCTGAGTATATGTACTAAACTATTTTAATACCAAAAGCTTCGAGTTTTTCATAATGCAACCAGAAAACACCTGAACATTCTTTTTTCTTAAGTAAAGTCAACGAGTATTTATTGTAAACGTGCCTTTTTATTTTGTCTTCCTCCACTAAAACCAAGATTGAAATTTGCTATTCGATAAACTTACGTGGAAGAGTACTCAAAGATTTAGACCAGCGGTTTCGAAACTTAGAAAACTAAAGAACCCTCTTCTATAGAGCAATATTCTAGCGGGTCCTTTTTTTAAAGTATTTAGTTTCTAGAGAGTAATCCATGAAGTACAATAATATACAATTTTTTACCTTTTAAAATCATATTTATTCTAAATGGATAAATTTCATTTGGATTCTGATATATTGTACAGGTCTGTGTACAATGGTTGTGTTTCTTGATAGCTAGGCAATGGATGATATCGTTTCTCTGCCAAAAGATTTGCAATGTCCGGTTCAGGAGGAGCCCCAGTTTCGAAACCACTGATTTAGACTCTCTAAAAATACAATTTATTTACTGCAACTGTCACCTTACATCTATTTACCGTATTGTACCGCATATAAGACGCACAATCATATAAGACGGGCCTTAATAATTGCAGGGATATATTCAGATAAATTTAAAAGAACCCCTCCGCTTTTCCCCTGATTTTCATAGCCCTCTACACTATCGGTTTAACCTAATGCTCACTTCTATTCAAATCTTTAATAATCTTCACAGTAACTGGCTGCATTATTTGGATAACTCAGAAACGTTTGTAAAAGAATGATGAAGCATTCCCTCCCCGAGACCGGACTTTAAAAATAAAAGCGCGTCTTATATTCTGAAATATGGTAGTTTTGTCGTCTTGTCCTGTTGGAAAATTTGATTACAAAGTTTAAATTATGATTTGAGAAAACTAAGGAAATATGCTTGCTATGAAAACTTGCAATTGTATCTTTCATAGTTTTGTAAATGTCATGTCCTGTTGTATGAGAAACACATTTTTTTTTTAAATTTAGATTATTTATAAGCTGTTACTTATTTGTAATCGGCCAGTTAAGGAATGAAACACCACTGTACCCCATCCACCCCCCGCGTACCCTTACCCCATTTTCACCACTGGTGGACCATAAGATAAAGAAAAAGTGTACGTATGGTTGCGTGTAAATGTGCGTGCGCATGTGTACGCATATGTGCGTATGTGTGTGTATGATTCGTGTAGTGTCATCGGAGAACGAAAAGAACAATATATTTCACACACAAAATCAAATTTTAGCAAGTTTTATAGAGGATATTTGTTATGGTTTATACTTATGTATATTTCACGCCTTTTTTTTTTATTCAAAGAGTACTAACTTCAAAGGCGTCGTCAAAAAGAATCTGTTGACATTAATGATATTTTCTTTATCATTTTTATTATCAATAACAAATTAATTTTCGACACAGTATATACAGTGTCAGTCATAAATGAGTACAACCATACCATTTTCTTTAATAGAAAGTTGATTTTCTTCCAAACCAAGGAATTCGATTATTTCTAATAGAACCGATATTAACAGGTATCATTCATGACAAAACTCTACAGAATTGAAAATATGTCGCAAAATATACATATGCCATCCAAAAATGAGTACACCCCATACGAAAAATGATTTTTAGAAGTTTATGCTAATATTGAATCTTAATGGAAATCTGCACGTATAATAATTAGCAATGTGCAGATGTCTTCTATTGAGCTAAGGGACGTAATTGACATAGCAAAATATAATTAAATTCATGTAATTAATGTAGTGACGTAATAGAAAGGCTGAATTCAAAGAACAATAAAGACAACATTTTTACAGGTAATAAAAACAAAAAAAAATCAGAGTCAACAGAACAATCTTCTCCAAGCTCCCTGGCATGCAAATCTCAATTTTCTGCGTTTATAAAATGCTATGTTTATATCCATGTATCTAATTTCCTACATGCCGTCATTTTTGACGGCACGAGCAAACTAGTATATTATAATTATTAAAAGGCACTTAATGCTGATGAAGATCGTGAAATATTCAATTTCTTACCCCCCAAAATCAAAACGATACTTTTTCTGTAAATATCAGTACCAGCTGGCAATATCTGTGATGGATTTAGATTTTTTAAAATTTGTTATGGTTTCGCGTTTTACTCTCGACCTTACTTTAACAATAATTTTGTTGAAACCATGTTTCTGCATCAACTAATGCGTTTTTTTTTTTTTTTAACGGGGTTGCTTGCATGAGCGTACGAGCCTGGGTCAGGGATCAAATTCCCCCACCCCTTTCGAGCAAAAATTGTTAAATTTCAAGTAAAAAAAAGTGTTGATTTTCGGGCTGATGAAGCCCTTTGTCCCCACTTTTATGGTTGCTTGAAAATGTTTACTTACCTCTGCATGTGTTTTTTCGCGCTTTGTTTCAACTACAATATTTCACTTGCTGAAATAGTACGAATTGAGGCAAGTTCTAACTTTTCCGATAACGTATGGCTGTCAAAATTCAGTTGATGACCGCGATACAAAAATACTTTTATAAAAAGAAGCGTCATCAATCAATAAATGGACGGTTCACGTATTCATCTCTGGAAATATTCCGACAACCATTTTGTTTTCACCCCAACACCAATTTTCTTTTGAGGGGAAGATTTTTTTTTTTTTCAAATTCTTGATTTAAAAGGCCGTAGCCGACTGCTTGAACCTGGATATATTTTCCAGGTCCAGATTATCCTCAAGTAAAAAAAAAAAGGTGCAAATCTGGAGTCTTTTGTACCTTGCTACAAATATTCAATTTTGAAATGAAGAGCTAAACAGGGAAATAGCCCCAGCGATTGCACTTTTAATCTACTTTCTAGATTAACTTGTATCATATCAATTCCGATTAACGTGTATTTTCTTTTAACAATAAATATTCCTATCTGGATCTCTCAGAAAAAGGATCATCGTTACGAATAGATTTTTTTCCGGGCTGTTGTCCTCATATCAGCTCATCAGTCGTTATACCCTACGACCTTCTTCAGGTGGGTGTCGTAAATTTTAGCCTCCCACCTGGAGAAGGACGTAAGGTATAACGGCCGAAACTTTGTTCTAAGATTAACCAAGATGAGGATAACTGTCTGAAAAAATCTATTCATAATAAATATTCTTTCTCCAGAAAAATAGTCCCTTATGTTGATACTGGTTAATATAATCAGCCAATTGCTCTTTACCTACAAATTGACAATATGACTTATAGAAAAAAATTAAAATATTCATAGTGGAAATGTTCATGATCAAACATTCACAATTACTTTTCTATATTTGTTTAATTAACAAATTATTTATCTAGCCAATTTTTTTAAAAACTTATCTATTTAATCGGAGCAAGTTGATAATTTCAGCTAAACATTCAAATACCTGTATTGATAGATTGCTACATTGATATTGTGCATCAATTTTCGACTGTATTAATATATACTTTGAGCCTGAGATTAAAAACCATTACATCCATTTTTTTTTCCTATCCAAGACATTTTTTTAAATCAAAATGTTAGCTAACAACTTCAATGTCAACGTTTTCTTTTCGTTGACGTGTGTAGTCCAATATCAAAGCAATTGGGATTCCATAGAGTCTAAATATAATCGCTTGAAAGCAGGTATTAGTCACAGCAATGTGCGGAGGACAAAATGAAGACAAGGCGTAATTTTCAAAAAGGGGAACGTTTCTTAATTAATGTCGGTGAAGTAGCATAAACATTCATTAACGTCCGTTGGTGCTGAATGTCTTAACAATGTTGAGAGACAATGGGAGGTACTCACATTGTTTATAGTGTCTAAGTTATCTCCCATTATTTCTTGTGCACCTCGAAGAATTGGTGCAAAACTTTATAAGTATTTAAAAAAAAAAGGACACTATAAAGGAACTGAATGATTAATAAAAGAATTACAAATGAAATTCATATTTTGATAGGAAAGGTGAATTCACTTGAATAACTGGTTACATTGAAACATTTGGTATTTCAATTTCAATTTTTTATCGCGAATTTTGGAGACAGGTATTTTTTAATTATAAACTGCATATGTCCATTAGATTTATAATCATGTGTTTAGTGCTTTGGCGTTCCCTTAACTTTGTGGAGGACTGGGGTCTGCGTTCCCTCACAATCTATGTACTACTAAATTACTCCTTTTGAACTAATTCACTAATGAGAAAAATTAGCCAGTATATGTCCAAATATGTCTCCGGAATTGGTTAAATTATATGATAGGTAGATAGAGATATTTTTTGTGAAGCGTGATAATTTGCAGCGGTAACTATAAATGTCGTGGTCAATATTTCGTGGCTAATGATTTTTTTTTTTTTTTTTAGATATTCTTCTTCATCTGAACTTTGAATACTGTTAACTACGACACACACACACACACACACACATATATGTATACATATATATTTTCACATGCATACTGAGATATCATTCATCTTTAAATTATACAGCAAACCCGTTACACGGCTTCGGTATCGATATATTTTATTATTCAATGTGAGGTATCATAAAACTGAAAATCAAGTGAAATCGATTGATTGATCACAGTTAAAAACAATCTAGACTATAGGCGTATGAGGACTCTTTGTTTAAGGGGGGGGGGGCTGGGGGCTTCATTTGCCCGAAGTTTTACACAGAATAAAATCACTAATACTGATTTCCACTAAAATGCTATTTCATCAATCGTCGATATACAATATGAATCGTATAATATGTAACTTGAAAGACGTATTGTTTTTTATTTTTCTTGGCCTCAAAAATATCAATTGTCCGTATTTTACCCTCTGTTTTGCCCGAATTCGGACACTTGTTCCCCACCGCGGCTCGTACACCTATGATCTTAACCTGACGCTTATGTTGAGTACAACTGGTTTTCAGGTAAATACTTTTCTGGAGCTATCAACGTGACAGGTCGGCGAGAAACATTTCCACTCTTGAGTAATAAACAGGTTAGATCACGTTTACAATCCCGATAACGTTTATTTCTAATTTAAAAATGAAGCTAAAATCTGGTGTAAAATCAAATTTCTGAAACAAAGCAACGTAAGATTGAAATTTTAAAAATAATCGATAATTGAAAAAAAGAAAAGATTTAGCTATAGACGGAGAGTCATGCGTTAATGTGTACATCAAAACTTGAAGTAGTCACTGTGTTGAAAGATAGCGGCTACCAATTTCGTAGCATGAAATTAATGTTTTACTGAACAAGGAAACCACTGGTACGGAAGTGTTGTATAATCGGTAAATGTTTTTTATATTGTTGTTCTTTTTAGTTTTTATTGTGACTTTTTTTTATTTGTTCGGAAATGTGTTTTGAATGGATAGATTTTAAAATATTCCAAAGCCTTTTTTGCTTTAAAGAAGTACCTCAAATTCTATGAGACTTACGGGAGATTTAGCCGCATAAAAATCAAGAAAATACAAAATGAATTAATAAAGCTTTTATTTAATAATCTTCCATATATAAATGCGTGTACTGCATATATTTTCAATAAAATGCAATTATTATCGAATTCAGTTTTATTGCGACCAAAACAATTCTTTAAAATATGATTTAGATTCCCGAAGTCGCAACAGAATATCTATTTCCGATATCACAATAAAATCGTCAGATTCCAGAGAAAAAACGTTAATCAATTTTTTTTTAAATATTTAATCCAAATTTTTCTTGGTCAAAATAAGTATTTTTAGATTGTTTTATGGGTTGCTTATTTATTTTACTTTCAATTTCGACAAAATATAAATAAGTAATGGTACATAGATTCTAACACAAAAATACGGTAGAAAGTTATTTCTCAAAACTTTGGAATTTCGCTGGTCGCTCATTAGCATCCGGGGAACTTTTACCATCATGGTCGACGTCATAATTATTAACAAAAGAAATAATCTATTACATACAGGAATCTATATCGTATTTCCATCTCTAGACTCTGAAGATTATGACGATGGTGACTCGAGAACTTTTCTTCGTTTCCGTTTATTTAAATCACTCTTAGGATATCCATGCACAAACGGTGCGAGGTGTTCATTATTTAAAAAAATAAAACAGAAACATTTACTATTTTTATTCGCTTTGTAAGTTTAGTATTTTATTACTCTGAATTTTTTTTTTTTTTTTAATTAGTTAATAATGTTATGAAGGCTTTTCTCGTCCAACTTTCACGCATTTCATGACGTGTTTATCTGTTTGGAGAAAGCCTTTCGATCGAATACAGGATAAATACGCACACACACACACACACATACATACACATACGCACACATACATACACATGCATTAAAAAAAAACAATACCCCACCCATTCATTCCAAGATCGTGTAATATTACAAACAAGTCCGGTTAGTCACTCAATAGAAACTGTCATGTTTCCGATCTTTTTTTTTTTTTTTTTTTTTGCAACGTGCCGTGTTTTTAAAACATTGTAAAAAAACAAAAAACAAAGAGGCAGTCAATGAATAAGTTACTTCTCTCGCCTTTTGTTGGACAGTGGTCACTAAAAGTGTCCAAATTAATTCAAGGAAAAAAAATTTTTTTTTTCAAATACAAGCGGAACCAAACTAAGGGATCAGTTTACCACAAAACTAACATTGCAAATTGAACGGCCGCACTAAAAAATCCATTTTTGGCGAATTTTCAAAAAAAACATTTTTTGTAGATATAAGGAATAAATGTTTAAATTTTCAGCCCTCTAGCTCCATTGGTGCGACCTGTACGCGTGATACATACATAGATAGCCAGACCAACGTGAAAACTGGAGAAACCCATGTTGACAGATTTGGTGACTGTTTTGGTTGGAGGTTTGTAACGAATTATGAAACTCAAACATTTGCTTGTAATTCCTCTCACTGAACCGTGCAATCGTCCTTGTTGGCGCGGATAAAATAACAAGAGAAGAAGCTAATTTTTGTTTCAATAGCGCACAACTCTGACTATAGCATTTCAAGTGTACAATAATTTTCACCACTCTCCGCTTGACAATTAATTTGACTCGCTTCCTTTGGTGATCCAATTTCTGAAAATAAAAAAAGGAAAAAAGAAAAAAAAAACTCCTCCCACAGAGAGTGATTGAACCAACCGTTGATGTTGCTATATTAGTGCTCGTAAAACCTGTTTTTATTGGCTGCAACTTTGAGATGCCTCTTTTTCAAGTAGCCATCGTTGTTGCCTGATAATGTCCTATCACCAAAACTTGCGATAATAGTTCATTTCTTGCTGAAGTTTTGTCTTACAGACAAAAGAGTAGTTTAGCTATATTCTCGAGTGCATTCCCTCTCCAATACATGGCTCCCTCGTTATCTAGATTTAACAAAGACGTATTTTACTCAAAACCGATACTAGTTGAGAAATGAACGTGCATTTTGCTTACAAGAAAAACCATCGTATACACAAGCACATATCGCACACAATAGGCTTGTTTGCATGCAAAAATTTTACATCGTAAACATGCGTGAACTGATTATTATTTAAATATTTTAACCTTTGAGAGTTTTGTGATGGTGGGGATCATACCCGTTTAGCATTTAGACTCGGTCATTTTATTTGCCTTTTAATAAGAAAAATCAGAAAATGTACGTCTTTTTAATTCATCATCATTGAATTCCTTGAAACATGTACGCACGCTGTTCTTGATCAATATATATATATATATATATATAATATATATATATATATATATATTGTGTGTGTGTGGTGTGTTTTTATCTGCGTGTGTGTGAGTAATTTGATAATTTGACAATTTCGAGAAACGATTAAATTATACGTTTTTATGTATTTATGATTCAGTCTTTTCTTTTCCAAATTGTCGAATTAAAAAAAATCTTTCCAATATATATATATATATATATATAATATATATATATATATATTACACACACACCAAATGTCAAGCTAATTCATACTGCATCTCTGAATTGAGGTAATTTGAGAGTATTTTACTGTTTATGTAGCTAGTAGTACGCTTGACTACTTTTGTGGTGAGAAAGCTTGGTAAAAAAGCCTAGAGTGAATGTCCACAGCTATTTCGATGCCTTATATTGTCTGTTCGTCCCCGTTATCGATGTGCTAACTGGGATATCCCCCGTCCTGACGCATTACAGTAGCAGCCTATTCTAATCAGTTTCCACGTCGGCACCCGATCAATTAAACGTGGTCCCTGGACAATTAAGAAGGAAAAGTGTGAGAGTGTCAGTAAGCCAAGAGAAGGAGATTTAACTCGTGCCTTGCTGCTGAGCAGACAGTAGTTCTATCCTGCTTCTAGGCGCCTGGGGCGGACACATCAAGCTTCATTCAGCTACCACCTCAGAAAACACCGGACAGCAGCAGCAGCAGCAGCAGTGGGGGTAGCGGTAGCAGCAGCAGCAGCAGGAGCAGCAGGCGGACACAGACGCCAGGGGCTCCAAGTACGTACGTGTGCTTAACGAACAAAACTCCTTTCTGCTCACCCGAACAAAATATGCCGGCAGCGTACGGAATTTGGGACTCTGAGGTGGTTAAAAATTGTCTTTGTCAAATTCTTATCTCTCTTCTTTTCCTCGTCGTCATCATTTTTAACCATCCCTATTCCTTCCATATTTTTTTTTTTACCCTTATCTTTTCAAATGATCGAAAAAATCATTTACACTCGTCTTTGGGTGCAAGAGTAAGCATCCAGAATGTATTTCACGCAATTTAAAAATTTAATTTTTTTCGAGACGAATTTCATCTCAAATTCTTTTTTCTTTTTCCAAGATTTAATTTATGTAGAAAAAAATCAGTCTTGTTCTGGCGGTTGTGATATATTTGTGCGTATTTCGCCAGTAAACGGGAAATTAGGTAAAATATGAACGTAAATAGAGAGTATCGCGTATCCTCACCGAATCAAGGAATCGGTTTTTAACTGGTCTGAAAAATTGTTTGTGGCGTGGCCTCGTTCGTTTTATTGTTTATTCAATGTGATTCATATTCTCATTTTTTTTGACGCAGTCCATCTTATTTGAAAAACATTGCTTGCATTTTGTTTTTTGTTTTGTTTATTTTCCAGTTATTATACCTACAAATCGGCATTTTTGACAACACTGTTTAACAATTACCGATTTCTCCACAAAATGACGGGTCAATAAAACCGATGTAGTTTATATACAAACTTTGGGCTAAATTTATCCAATTCGATCATTATTGAAAGAAAAAATTCTAATTCGTTATTGTTATTGAAAACACGTTATGGAGATATCTTACTTCTTACTTATTTTAAGCATGGTAGTTTATAATATTCGTGAGAAGTGCATGATATTTTTTTCATGGAATATTCAATCATGAATATTGTAGTGGTTTGAATATATGATACGGGGATGTCTGATTTGAATATTTTGATTGTAATATTTGTTTAGAGTTGATCTTCATCCTTACTTTTTGTTTGCACCATATTTTTCTCTCCGTTTTTCAGGATCGCCGAGATTTGGTCAGTACACATGGAGGTCTAGGACAGCTAGTCACCTCCGTGGGAACGTCCGGATCTTTTAGTTCAGCTCCTCGATTATCTCACACGCCGACCACGGATTTTCAGCCGCCCTATTTCCCCCCGCCCTATAATTTGCCGCCTCAACAACCGGTAGACTTTCACCATCCACATGTCCAAACAGACCCTTATACGCATCTTAATAGCTTTCATCAAGGTGCTCAACAGCACTACCACCAATTGCATCCCCCCGAGAGAAACGTGCTCAGACACAGGGAAGATGCGTTACACAACATGTCATCCGCCTTACCGGGTGCTTATGACTCAAGAAGGACGGACTACTCTGGAGTGCGAAGACCTGAAGTTTTGATGCATGGTGGTCACCATGGCCTAGGAATAACAGAACAAGATCCTTCACTACTTCCACTTCACACAGGGGGAGCTATTTCCGGGTTAGAAGATGGTCCACAGGTAAGTTATTAACTTCTTCCTGTAAAGAAAAAAAACAAACCGTTGCTTATTTCTCATAAGCCAGTGCATGCTCTTTCATGTTCCTGCAATGATAGACGATTTATTAACGTTGCATGGGAGAGATATCTGTCCGAATTATATCAGAATTTAAAAAAATATTCAATATTTATTATATAAAACTGTGAATGAAAGTACTCAAGTGACTTCACATTTGCTAGGTACACGTATATCATTAATCATATACAAAATATTTTTCATGTATTAAATTTATTTCTGTGGTTGCCACGGTACATTTATTTCGAATGATACTTCCTTAGATTTAATATTATTCTTAAGTATAAAAAAAACGGTAAGCCAGATTGAAGTATGAAAAAAAAAAACGTTTTAAAAAGAAGCTTTTATATTTTTTCTCCATAATATACACGCTTATCTGGTCCTACTTCAGGTCTCCCTTGCGAAATGAGTTATTTCAAAATTGAAATATATTATTTATTATTGAATACATTATGGTTAACTGCCCAGTTTCGTCATAACTTATCATAAATTATTTTTGTGTCGTTATATAAAAAAAGTAAATTGAAATGTTTACCAGTGATTTTTTTTTTCTTTTTTTTCCGAATGTCACGATTTAATTATTTTGTGATTACAAATGCTTTAGATTTTATTCAGTTTGTTTTAATTCCAAATTTATTTCAATGCTTTCATCGAAATTGTGTGTTCATCAAGATTTTGTTTATCGTAAACCATTATACAAGTTTTATCGTCTCGGCTCACGTATATTGCCTTTTAATATTTAAAAGTTATTCCCGCAAGAAATCGAAATCTCTGGATAATTTAATTTATTTCACTTTTCACTCTGATTGACTAAATCTTACTTCGTGTGATTTCTAAAAGCTTTTAGTAGCAACCTGTCCTCGCTTATTTCTTCTCAAATCCTTCCCTTTCAAACCTTCCTTCTTTGTCGGTCTTGATCATTTGCATGATAATAATTAATTCATCATTACTTGATATTAAACGAGAAAAAAAATTACTGATACTTCATTAAGTCAGTTTTGAAAATCTTGGTCCAGAGTTATCCATTTGAATTGAGTAATTTCACGAAGGACTGAAAGTAATTTTTTTTTATACATTTTCTCTCGTTTTTAACGTTCAAAAGTGTTCAAATTTGATTTCAATTTTCTTTAATGATTATCCTTATTTTCTAAACCAATCGCTTATGAAAAAAAAGCTCATAAATCGTATTTGATCTCTAAGAATTGAATTTGTATAAATGTAAACAAAACGTTCAATTTTGAACGCTAGTAGTTATAGACTAGTACTAAACGGCTATTGAATCAAAACTAAAAAATTGTATTTGGAAAAAAGCAGTTATATATATATATATATAAAAAAAGGCAGTTATATGCTCAAAGTTACATAAAATTATCAAACAATATCATGAAAATGATTATTGAATAATATTGAATTTTTATATATTTTTTAATTATCATTTATTATTATTAATACAATGTATTTATACTTTTACGTTAAAATAGTTGCCTGTAAAACGATTTGAGTATCAGACCATTTTTTAAAAGTCTGATTAACGGACAAGAAAAACTCGCAGAAAATGTAGTTTTATTTCAAATAAATTTTTAGGAAAATCAACGAAAAAATTCGTTTGGAGAATATTGAAACTACTACATAACTCAATATTGGAAATGTTATATTTATGAATAACTATTGACCATGAATAATTATGATCAAATGTCTCGTAACTTACAACATTTAAACTAAATTGTTAAGGCAGGCACATGCATTTGCGTGCACAAAAACTAATATACACCTACAAACTCGTGTGCGTGAGCGTGCGTGTGTGTTAATGTGGACTAAGAACAGTAACTTTGCTTATTTTTGCAAAGATTGAAGCATGTTTTTTGTCATGATATAGTTATTATGATCGAACTAATTCCTGGCTGGAAATTAAAAAAATTTAAGAAATTCTTTTAATGGAAAGTTTTCAGTTTGACATGAATAGCACATTACCAATTATCTATCAGATAAGAAAAATTTAGAACCATAATTTGTCTCGTTTTCATAAATTTTTGAGTATCATCTTAAGCTTATATCTTAAATTTGTAATTAAAAAAAATGCGGTGTCTTTCTTATCTTTGTGTATATAACCGTCCAAGTTTCTGGTGTGAATATATTACTGATTCCCTGTTTCCTCACCTTTTAAGAATCAACTCTTCTTCTTTCCTCCTCCCAACTGGATGGAGCAAAAAGGAAACGTGAGTAAATAGGTTCCATTTAATACTTTTTCCTTCTTATTCCTTCGAACCTCTTTTCCTCACCTTTTCCGCCTCCTCCTAATCCTCCTACTCCTAATCCTCCTCATCCTCCTCCTCTTTTCTCTATCTTCCTTTCTCTCTCTATCTCTCTTTCTTTCCTTCTCTCTTTCTCTCTCTATCGCCATTCAAAAATTCTTTCATAACACCTAGTTGAATGAGTAGTTTATTCATTAATATTTACACACACACACACACACACACACAAATAAATATATATATGTATATATATACATATAAATTTTAGATTAGGGATAGGAAATGAATTAATAGGAATTTGGGGGGAGTTATCAACTGAAAATATATTGAAGAATTTAGCGGAAAAATCAATTAAATGTGCTAAATGTTTCTCTGTACTGATAAGCTTTTAATTATTTATCAAGTTTCATACATATTTATCGCTAGAATCAATGTGCATTTTAATGTTAAGTAGTTATTTTTAATGAAAATTGTATACGGAGATGTCCATAAATGTATTTTTACTTATTACTACTATTACTAATAAATAATAATAAGATATCATACAAATATCAATTTTACAATATATAGTTTTATAATGAAAACAGGTAGCTTTCGTATATAATTCTGTTCCTCTTTTTGAGATCTGGCCCGATATAGACCGTGCAAATAATTAAGATAGAATAACGAGAAAAATTTCTACTCCATCTTATAAAACCTTTTTGTCGAGGTCGAAAGAAAAGCTCTCATCAAAACCTTTCTGATAAATACATCCTCTCAAGCAAGAAAAGTACATCTTTGCCAAAGCCAGTTCTAATAATAAGCTATCTGCACAATCACCTTATTCGAAAGATTGGATATTTAAGGAAAAAACATTTTCAGTCGCTGTGTGAATCCCTTCTTTTTTTTTTTTTGTCCCATGTGGGAAAACAGAACAGAAACCCTTCGTTTGAAAAACAGGTGAAGCGAAATTAGAACCACTACGTCTAGTTTACCATGAAATTTTTCCACTTCTCGCACTCTATTCTCCGAAGAAACCCTAATCAGGCGAAATGCATAAGGTCTTTCTTATCTTGATAATAATAATAATAAAATTTCGTGATTTAAACTAACGAATCTTTTCTTTTTCACATTTTCAATTATTACTACCACCGTAACCTTTTTTTTTTTTTTTTTTTTTTTTTGCTAAATCGTATTAAACTGAACATTTTTCATCGATTAATAACTAAATAACTACAAACTCAAGCCAAATTATGAATTTCTTATTTAGCAGGTGGTATTTTAAAGTTTATCTTCTACCCCCAAAAATATAATCATTCCGACCTTCCACACATTAAAAACAAGCGTGTGTACCCCTGCGTAGCGTATACGCCCGTTTCTGAAGCTATTAATATGGTGGATCCCTTGTGGGAGCTCCATAAATATGCTCTTGTGCGCATTTGAAAACTATCCAATTTATGACAGTTGATCAGGTGCGCATAACCGTCAA
Organism: Thysanoteuthis rhombus; assembly: GCA_963457665.1. Classification (NCBI taxonomy): domain Eukaryota; kingdom Metazoa; phylum Mollusca; class Cephalopoda; order Oegopsida; family Thysanoteuthidae; genus Thysanoteuthis; species Thysanoteuthis major. The sequence goes on from OY735200.1 coordinate 72,976,601, forward strand.
AAATTCCATAAAAGAAAAACTGTACGAAAATTAATTCAAAGAAAAATAAGCAATATTTTTTTCACAATAATATCTTTCTTCACTCTACTAAAAGTTGTACTCCATCATTCCAAGAAAAAAAAACATCAAGTGATACTCGATGTTAAATGTGTGCAGAGGTGTATTGGAAGCCCAGCTCTAACTGATTGCGATGAGACAGTATTGTTTGTAAGTCTGGTCTTTCCCCTTTCTTGTGTGTCCTCTCACATTAAATCGGGCCACATCGAACAGACATACCCTACTGTCACGCTGTCCCAGCTGAAAATATTTCGTCATTGTAAATGCCCTTGTCAACATACTCAGCTATCGTGAATACAACCCTAATTCAATAGCTATGAGGGTTTTTTTTTTCACGACTATTGTCGAAAAGGTTATCCTCTCGACTGAGCCCCACTTAACAATACCTTATCTCCCCCCAGCTTTCTCCTCTAGGCGAGTTTATTTGGTTACCAGTTAACACCTATCAGTTGGCTATTGTAACTATATTCCAAACAACACACTTTGCCTCTTCTTATTGTTATTATAAAGAAAGAAAAGTTTGTCCTTGTTAAAGGAGAATAACGGAGAAACTGGGTATCGTCTAATTGTACAATTCTCATTAAAAGGATTGTGTGTAGATATTTAGAATAAAAACGATCTGTACTGGCAAAGCAGCAGAGGTATTTCATCTTTATCCGGGGTTTTTTTTATGGTGTCCTTACATTTGCAAATCTATAGAGGTAAACCTATACAAAAGTAAATATTTTAGTAAGTATTGTCCTGTGTAGGATATATTTACGTATGTAAGTAATCGACATTTATATGATTGACTATTTAATTAAGAAACTTTTCAAAAGATTCAAACATTTCTGGATATTTTTCAATTTTGGAAAATACATCTTTAGGTATTAAGAGCCACATGCATTTCATATTCAAGCATTACAATTGCAGTGCTTAAGACTGATTTCAAACACGTTCATAATACTTACTAACAATGGGACTCAGAATAATGCCATAACTATCGATTACAAGTAAGCAAGGCCATGTCCAATAACGTATGTTTGAATTAGAAGATACGAGAGAAGAAATTCGTTAGTAATGAAATTGTATCTTCAGTGAGCCGTCGAAAACAAAGCGGTATTGACCAAACTCAATACATTATGATACTTTCTTGTACTGGATGCCGAAAGTGAAGAGCTGCACACTTTTGGTTACTCTCTAGACTGCAGAAACTATTATTAGAAGGGCGATATGTGTGGTATTGATGAAAGACGAAATAACAAGGATTTAACATCTTTTTTTCTGGATCTTCGTACGGGAATTTATCAATCTTTCTTAAAACACAATTCATTGCCAGAAAGGTAACGAAGTTTTTGATCTGTATAAAATTAACATTGATGGCTTTTATATCAATAAAATCAGTCGATCTTATTCATTCAAAAGTTAATGACTGTTTGGTTATCTTCTTACAACAGCTTGATGTTAAACCGATTGGTTAGTGTAACTTACAGGTCTTTTATGATTTGATGATAATTGTTCAGATTAGTTTTGTTCTTTATGGATGTCTTGCTCGTTTTCCTTACGAAATTGGAACCATCTATCTTTATCAGTAAATAGCAATTACTTTCAGGCAAAAACAATCCGTTACTCAACATCGACGGCTGCATTTGAGCACAAATGTGCAATGCGGTATCAATCGCAAATCTTGCTGTAAAATTGCGTAATGTGATACTGAATTCTTTGCTATTAGATGAGTTGGTCTCGTTCATGAAAGACTTCTCCACTTGATACTTGTGCCCTTAAACAATCAAGACTTCCTGGTTGAAAAAACAGTCTAAAATGAAGTTGACAGTCGGATAAAAATCATATGAGATATGCAATGAAACAAATTTTTATCGTTTCAAATTGTAATTGGGAGTATGTAAACAACGATGGGTTTTATTCGTGCAGAATTTGCGAATTCGGTTAATTCTTGAATATAATCCCATAACTATGTCAGTCACCACCCATAAAAATTAGTCCATAATATAATAATAATCTTTCGAAAAGCTCGCACTACTTACATCTAGAGCAGTATAAACAAAATAACGTTTTAAGATGTTTTGCTTCAGGATGAGCAAATGAGGTTTAGACGTGGAGAGTGAGTTGAAAAGTTTTAGTGATCATCACCTGAGATTGGTGTTACATATATGTTTAAGAGTACAAAGAATCTGGTATCAAAATTTGTTGCAGTCAGTGTAATACTAGAAAAATCCGTAATGCTGTACTTACATAAAGTTTCTGGAAAAGGTAATTATATTATTAAAGCCATGTGGATTTTAGTTTCAGCACAATGTCCACCTATGGTGTCAAGATATGTGTCATCTTGTAACATAATTTATGTAAAGAGGGGTCATTAATTTTTCTCTCTTTCTTTTCCACCTTGAAACCAAACAGAAAGTAGGATTTGAGCATAAAGACTGATTCCCGACAGAATTATTTAGAATCCACATGACATGATATAAAAACCTATTTGTTTTTGGTTTGTTTTTTTTCTTTTAATAATTATTGTCAAACTTTAGTACAAACCTGGAGTTGTCTTTGTTTGTTTTTTTACAGTAAAAAGAACAACAAAAATAATCCCCACCAGATTTGGGGGCGTAAAAAATGACATTCCTTCACTGTGGTCCGAAATCACGACCGACCGGTTGGCAATCGTGTCTCTTAACGACTGAGCTAAACCGTCAAGTCTTCCATTGCTACCAAAATTTATGTCAGAAGTGCACAAGGACTTATTCCTTTCTTCTATATAAATACATTCATAAAATTAACATTTCCCTATCATGGTTCGAAATTACGACCAAATTATTAGAGGGCTGGTACCTTACCGACTGAGCCACTCTGACAAGTATCCATCAAATGTATCTCACAGATATGCAAGAGCTTATTTCATTCTGATAAATAAATACATTTATACCCTTCCAAAAAAACAACTATTTTTATGACTTTTTATTCATTATATATACAATAGGAAAGTTTGAGCGGTGTCTGACCCTGCAGCAGCCAGTCGTTTTATTTTCTCCAAACCGACGCATCATGTATCATTTTTGATATATCAACAAAATCATTTAATTGGTACACCGTGCATATCCAAGGAAATACCTGAAACAGATGTGGATCTTCAGTTTTACATCTGACAAGCCAACTGTTTTGACAGTTCTTGGTTCTTTGTACTTGTAAACGTGGTATCCATAAAAAAGAAAAGTTTATGGGGTCTACGTTTCCCTAATTCAGAACCTGTTTTGTCATCTACTGATCTTGTAACAATTTTAGGATCACTCAAGCGGAAGCTCGTCTTTCAAATTGATATGTACTGAACTAACAGACATTTTAGAGTACGCGCTATTATTTCCACCAAGTTTTCACCTTTTTGAGCGATTAGCGTTACCTCTTGATGAAAGCTGACGACCTACTTCGGGAACGGCCGTCATTAATATCTCTTCGTCTATTTGAAGGAAGTTCTCCTCAATGCAAAATTCATGTAAACATTCACCAGAGTCAATATCATCCTTTTTCTAATTACGTCCTACGAATATTTGATTTCTTTTTTCTTATTACATTTTTGTAGTCTATTTTTATTAGAAAAGTAACTCTTTTTATGACGATGCCGTTAATAACACATTCAAAGGGGTAAAATAGGATGTAGCATTGCCACTATTATTTTACATTACCCAGAACTTTTCGAAGAACTTCTAATCAAATGGTCTGTACGGGATTTATGCCTATAAGTGAAAACATCAAGATTGAATTTCACTATATAGTCAAATAATGAATACTAGACTTTACTAAACCTACTATAATCACTATTATTCTAGCCTACAATTTATTTTCACCCTAAATTTTTTTAGCTGCATTTATTAATCGCAGGTCGACTTCCTTTCAGAGATCAGAAATAAATAAATAGCCTAAGATGAGACTTGATCTCGCATCCCTACTGGGACAGCAGGTATTCACTCGGTCACTATATCAATTCTAATTTTTAAAAATAGATAATTAAAATAATCTTTTTTATTATCACATCATACTTGGATTATCCTTTTTGCACAGTTTCCAAAAAATACTCCCGGAATAACCCTGCATCTGATGTATTTCTCTTGTTGGATAATTTATATCAAATTATAAAAAAACCTTCTTTTCAATAACTATATTGCAGGAAATACGATACACGTTTACTGGACTATATTAAATGTTACGTTATGAATATAAGCGTAAAGAGTTTTCTAAATCGATAATAGTTCCATTGAAATACTATGAATATTATAATGATCCTAACGTAAGGATATGTAACAAAAACTAAGAGGCTGAGCCCATTTTTCCAAATTGTGTGTAGGAGATATTTTCTTCAATGAAATTGTTATCTTCAAAAGAAAGGGTTCATTGTTATGGACGAAGAAACAAACAGAAAAATCGCGTCCTTCATTTTGCCTAATAACCCATCGTAGGACGGATATTCGACTAGTAATGATTATCACTGTAGCTCTTTCTAAGACCCATGAAAAGTTACAAATCCTGTTGAATTATTGAGCGGGAAGTAATAAGGATGAAAGCGTAGTCGAAGTCCGTTGTTTTATCTTATTATTTTAGATTCGCATTTCTTTATAGCGTTTGTTCGCAGTTGAACAAATTGTGGAAAAGATCTTGAAACCCAGGCCTTTTTATATACTAATCTGACATTGAAGAAGTATTTATTTTATTGATACACCAGGTATTCTGTTATATTTTTCTCTTAATAAGCGAGAAATATCCTTTTTCTCTTTCTCAGGGATGATTTTTATAACACATGCAAATATTTCAGATACGACTTTTCCCCCCAATGTTTCACTTCTGCCAACGCGTTTAAGGTTGCCAAGTGCATTTCTTCGATAATCCAAACAACTTCATTTCCACTGCAGTCGACATCAAATTATTTTTTTTATTTTCTCGTTTGCAGAAGGTTTGGAAACTTCTCACAAAATCTTAATTTTTAAGGTTATCTTTTTATTCAATGCAAACAGACTTTTCAATGCAGAAAATTGATTTTTTTTTTCAAAATGTGTTTAGGCATAGCGGATCTTTTTTTCTTTTTCTTTTTTTTTTGCACAATAAGATCGTTTTTGCTATTTTAGTCATATTCAGACCGACCACTGTGGTAGAGTGCTTGCCTCCGGCTCTGTAGGTCGTGGGTTCATTCCATGGTCGAGTCATGCCGAAGACTTTAAAAATGGTTCTCAAAGCCTCTCAGCATAAAGAGTAGGATTTAGGAAGCCTTGAGAGGGATGGGCTCCTTCAGGCTATATCGCACAAGACGCACAAATATGGGCACCCTAACGACTCTGTATTAAGGACGGAAAACCCTATACTGGGTTACATGACCAAAAACCTAGTCATTACCGATATTGCAATGAAAATGTAAACGCTGGTCAAAGTGTTTTATTTTCCCCAAAATACTGTATTAATACAATGAACATAAGAGATATTTTTTGACTTCTTTCCATAGTTAACACATGGAGATAAAATAGGAAAGTTATTTGAAAGTTTTTAATTCAAGAACGGACACAGAAATTCGCATCTGAGAAAAGAAACGTTATGACTTTTAATATTCATGATCTTTACATGCATCGAGTAGACATTTGGCATTCAAAAACTACTAAAGTTTGTCTTCAAAGTTATTCATGAAATTATTATTCATGAAGTATACATAATTAAGCCCCATCTTTACTTGCTTGAACAACATATAAGTGTGAGTTGTACCGTTAATTTAAGGAGAATAATCACTAATTTATGAAATATTAAAAGGTTTAATAAATAGACACCATATCTTTATTATTTTTATTACTGGAAAGATGAAATGAAAAAAAATAAGAGAAAATATGTTTATTGAATTTCAAGAAGCGTTTTCTTTCATTTTTCTTGTTTATAGTTGAGTATCGATTTTTAATTAATCCAGCCGTGTAATCTCTCTTTAGATTCTAGGGAACTGACTTTTTTACCTGATAATTCGCTCTCGCTCTCTCACTCTCTCTCTCTCGCTCTTTCTCTCTTTCTCTCTCAGTTACACACAAGCACACATACACACTTTCAAAATGTAAATCCATAAACTTCAAATATTTTGAGCGTTTAAGTTAAGATTATCAAAATTCGCTAGAAACATTTTTTCTCGACGTTCAATTCATGTCGCTATATATTTAATTGTATTATGTTCATAAGTGATGAACTCTCAAATTCGATTGATAATCAGTGGATTTCTAATTGTCTTAACAATTATCTTAATATTCTTCTCGTAATTATCAATAACTTTATCGATTAAATTAACATTAGAAGATTTTTGAACTGAATCGCAAGATCCTCCGAAGACCAATATTCCTTTTCTTTTCTTTATCTTTTTTATCCGATTGTCTTTTCAAATGTTTCGTTGCCAATTAAGCATCTCCCTTAAGCAAAGTCCTGCTTTACTTATATTTAGTCAATTGCATGGCAAAATATTGTAAATAAATCAAAACTGAAACAAGATTGCTTTTGCTTCTTTAAGGTCTGTTGTCTCTCTATTGATTTTCTTGTAGACTCATAAAAAAAAAGAAACCATTAAAACTCAAGTGTTTTCAATTTAAGCTTGTTGATCTGCTTCGTTATTGGCATTCCTATTCAGGTTTCAATTATAGGATAAATAAATAAGTGAACGATTAACTGGAATTTGAATTTGAAACAATGAAAATATTTTCACTAAATTGACTTAGATTGTTTTGTATGATATTCAAGAATTATTTGTTATTTAATTTTTGTAGTAATTAAAGTTGGAATATGTTTATCGGCTTCGTAAAAAAAAACTTTAGTAGCAATATTTGCAGAGCTCTTTGTCTTTACTCTTTATTTGCAGAGAATCTGGTGGTTTTTTAATGACTATTTAATGGCTATCTTGTCAAAAACTCGAATGATGAAACTTTATGTATTATCTAGGAGCACGTGACTTGAGATATTTAAAAGGCTGTCTTCAGAGTTCAAATAAATTCCCTCCATTGTGTAAATACATAATCTGAGTGAATTGATATGCCTGGGTTATTTGGAGGTTTTTTTTTTTTTTCCTCAATTTTCCTGAACTTACTGCAGAGAATATACGCCCTTTAGTATTTTCAACTGTTGAAACAATTAAAACTATTACAAAAGTAATCTGATATCACAGCAGTTTAAACGTAGTAATACATTTAGAAATTTATCATTCCATATTAAGATAAAGTTCATTGACATTCTTGAAAAAAGATGTTACCTAGACGCTAAGAATTCGATCAGCGGCAATGAGAGCTGGGTTCGAGCCTTCACTTTCAATTTCGTACAAATTTTGTTGCAAAAACATAATGTTTTTAAATTCACGCACGAATAGCTATCCATAGACTTGAAAGATTAAATATTTTCGAAATCACTCCAAAAATGATAATGATATCAGTATTTGTCCCATTAGCTTAGATTTTAAAAGAATAAAAGGACGATGCGTGAAAATTATGCAGTTAGATTCGTTTTCGTCCACCTAATTTAAAAAAATGGTAAGTCTGCTGAGATACAAATCTGATGTTGATGATAATAGTTTCGGGACAGTGCTAAATCTTTCATCAATTATTAAGTTATTTGCTTACTTTTGTTAAAATTTGCATATACACGCAATTATGCACATGCTGTGTCTAGGTATGTTTGTATTTTCTTTAAACAACGCAATTAAATGACGGTTTCAACATAATCGATACCCCAAAACCTCGATCAAATAGAGTAAATACTAGTTTTAATTAAATGAGTCATTTTTATATATTTTATTACCGGGCAACTGTCTTTCAGAAAGTATGAGGAGACAAATAAGATGCTCTGACATAACAAAACTATTTTTATACTCTTCGTTACACTGGTTCCTTGGATGATAAAAACGATATTTATTTAAACTATTGTATATATAATTTGCTCCCTCGTGAATCAGTCCAGGCACGGTTCACTCATTTCACTCAAAACAAGGGCATTTTTCCAATGATCGAAGGACAACTGCATATAATAAATTGGTGTATATCAGATATCCGATCCAATTCTTGATTATAAGCAGACGACAAGCCTTTGTCATGTCCCAGCAGTACCTATCTGATAATTAGTGATATTATATATTTGATATAATTCACTGCACCTCTTGCAACAGATGATAGCCAAAAATTGTGGACTGTTTCTAAAAATGAGCTCAAAACAATTCCTTTTTATAGGATCATGGCGTTTCAACCAGTCTAGTGTAAACTATTGATAATTCCCTTCATTCAATGTAATTTTAAAGCGCAAATTAACCACGGTACAATAACTTTAGCTCTCATACGATATTAAGGATATTGTTTTGACTAATACTAATATTGTAACTTGCATATTCTTCAAATACAAACAGGCTATTAAGATACTAACTAGAATAGGTCAACATATACGAGGAAAGCTTTCACGTACTTGGAATTAATTCATTGAAATTGATATAAAACTCAAGCTTACAGAAATGTTTATACAAATAATTATGTTTCCAAGTTATATTTCTTACGATCGGGTTAAACTAGGTAAAAATATGATTAAGAGCACTTTGATCATTTTTCTTCTTTAAAGACCAGTATTTCCCCCCTGTTTGTTTCTGATTAATCATACCATTTCGTTTCTATTTTTTTGGTCGCTCACTGGCAGAATCCAGTGGAAGATTCCGGAAACTATATCGCCGGGGAACACAACACAGTAATACGCAAAGGTGAGTAAAGACTTTACCTGGATTTAATTGCTATAAATAATATTTGTGAGGTTGAATAATTGACTGACATAGATCAATATCAATCAGAATACTTGATGTACCAACCAATTAAAACCTTCGAATTTTACTAAAGTATCTAAAAAAAAAAACGAAAAACGAAAAAAAAAAACCCACATGTATTCTAGGATTAGGAATACAATATGGCGCTTCGAATGACCATGATATTTTACTCAATTTCACTTCAATCTCGGCAGATCTACCATTTTTAAAACGAGGTGGAGAAAAAACGTTGAATAATTGACCGACATACATCAATATCTATCAGAATAATTGATGCACCAATTAGAATCTTCGAATTTAACCAAAGAATCTAAAAATAGAAACATGTATTCTAGCATTAGAAATACAACATGGCCTCTCGAATGACTATAATATTTCACTCAATTCAAATTTCCACTCCAATCTCAAGACTTATTATTTTTAGAATGAGATGGACAAAAACAATAACTACTCAGTTTTCACGCATCGTTCTTTTATTCTTTTAAAATCTAAGCTAATGGGACAAATATTGATATCATTATCATTTTGGAAATGATTTCGAAAATATTTAATATTTCAAATCTATGGATGGCTATTCGTGCGTAAATTTGAAGGGATACAAAATTATGCTTTTGTAACGAAATCGAAAGTAAAGGCTCGAACCCAGCTCTCATTACCGCTGATCGAATTCTTAGCGTCTAGGTAACATATTTTTTTTAAATGTCAATGAATTATATCTTAATATGGAATGATGATTTTGCTGAATGTATTACTACGTTTAAACTGATGTAATATCAGATTACTTCTGTAACAGTTTTAATTATTTCAACAGTTGAAAATACTAAAGGGCGTATATTCTTTGCAGTAAGTTCAGGAAAATTAAAATAACTTTTAATAACCCGGGCATATCAATTCACTCAGATTATGTCTTTAAACAATGGAAAGAATTTATTTGAACTCTGAAGATAGCCTTTTAAATATCTGAAGTCACGTGCTCCTAGATAATACAAAGTTTCATCATTCGAGCTTTTGACAAGTTAGCTATTTAATAGTCATTTAAAACCACCAGATTCTCTGCAAATAAAGAGTAGAGACAAAGAGAGCTCTGCAAATATTACTACCGAAGTTTTTTTCACGAAACTGTTAAGCATATTCCTACCTGTATTTCTACAAGAATTAAATGACAAATAATTCTTAAATATTGTACAACACAATTTTGTGTCGATTTAGTGAAAATATTCTCGTTGTTTTGAATTGAAAATTCCTGTAAACCCTTCACTTATTCATTTCAATAATTCACATATAAAACGATGGATAATAAACTTGAAATCAACCTTACCGACAATCACTTGCATATAAGCACGTTTAATAAGAATTCAAGCTAAAGTTTATTAGATATATGTATAGTCATTCAAGTGTATTTAAGATCTTACATTGATTTCGCGTTCACGCGTAAAAAATGGATTCAATATCACACAATTCATAAAATCAATCTTTTTCCTCTTCTTTCTGCATATCCATACATAGATGCTCACAAGCAATTATTTTAATGCAAATCTTTATTTATTGAGCAAAACTGAATTTCACTGATACATCGAATAACAGGCATTAAGGAGGATAACTTCAAAACTTGCATTTATATACCAACTTTTGTTCTAACAATCTATTCCTACCATCTACGTTTCGGCCGACCCATTCAATATCAAAGATGCAAAGAATAGATTAGATTGTCAGAACAAAATTTGGTATGCTAATAACTCATCTCAAAGTGAGAGACGATTGAAGTCATCTGTTTATTATATTCCACGCTTTACATTATTTTTTTAACCGATTTTTGATGAACCCATGGAGGCCAAAAGATCACTGCACGTGTGCAAATGAATCATAACTGTTTCAATATCAGTTATTTGAAAACTGAAATTAATATAAAACTTTTTTTTGGAAATGACATTATCAAGACATTAGTAAGTGCATTTTATAAAAGGCATAAAGTAACATTTTTATGATATTAGCATATTTTGCGCCAAAATCAATGTGAAATTTATCATTATTACTATTATTATTATGTTATTGTTTGACACCATAAGGATGATAATGGAAAGAGATTTCATGTAATCGTAATAAAATCAAATGAAGAATTATTATTATTATTATCATCATTATTATTATTATTATTATTCAGGAGTATATATATTAAAAAATAATGTCAGCCTTTCAATCTATGAATACTCCAGGCTTTTTGTAATTCCACATAGACCCATACAGAAATTAACCGGATCGGACAAGAATGACGCTCTTTTGCTCTTTCCAAAGGTAGTGTTCGTGCGTGTGCATGTATGCGTTTACGCACACACACACACATGCACGCTCACACACACTCGTATACACACGTACACGCGCAGGCGCGCGCGCTAAATAACACATCTTCATGTCATGATTCTCTTGACCTTGTTGTTCGTCCAGTCTACAATTGGTGAGCTCTTGGCAAGCAACTCTGATTACCAGTGCCATCTGGAGTGTTTGCCCGGGGGTAGCAAGGAACTGGCCTTCTTTACGTTGCCTCCACCCCCCAACTCACGGCTCAACTTGCTTGCCTGTCAGAGCCTGCTCAACTTGGTGTTCTGTCAGCAATATCAACTCAACAAAGACGGCTTTGCACTGTTCGTCATCATTCAAACAGCTTTCAGGGTTCTACGATGCTTCCTCCAACACCCCCCTCATTTTGCCAACGACTCTCTCTCTCTCTCTTTCTCTTTCTCTCTCTCTCCTCCTAGTCCTTATTAACGCACTGATTTTTATTGATAATTTCCAATAGTAGCCACTCAGTCTAATCCCATTTGTTCACAACAGTCATTTTCACCCCAATTAACACACGTTTCTCTCACGGTCCAACTTATTCTCAATTTTGTTTTCAACGAATTCACAGCGCTGTTTTGTTGCACATAGGTTTGTTTGTTTTTAATTTACGAGTGTATACAAACGAAATTAAAAAAGAGACAATCTCATCGTAGAAATAGATTAGAATAAGAGACGCATGCCCATGCATAAACACGTGTGTGCAAGTATGTGCATACACATACCATTGTCCTGCATATGTGTATGCATGTACGTATGTGCAAAAGTAAACAGGAACATGTCTGCACACGCATATACACAGGGAGCTCAAACTTACCTGTTGAAAATCAAAAAAAAATTACACTCAACAAACTTTGCTGCCAGTCGATGATCATTGCTTTATTCTTCATAACTTTCCGTTATTGCAAAAATGATACTAATATGAACTAATTTCATATTTTATACATTACACTAGTTATGCACGAGTGGCTGCACATGATAAGTACCCAACAAACTTTTAAAAAGTTGATATGTTCGTTATTTCAAGAGTTACAATGCTGATTTGTTTTTTGCGGGGGCGGTTACGCTTGAATACTCTGCTATCACTATGGTTTATCGAGCACTTATCACTATATATATGTAATATAATATATATATATGATTTTTTTTTACTTAATTAGATTAATTCTAAATGTCATTCACCATAATTTGAAAATGGATCTCCCATAAAACACGTGTCGGGTGTTGTTTTTTTTTTTTTTTCTCTCTAATCTCTGGTAAAAATTGCTCTGTATTGTATTGATAATACATTGAAAACTTTTAATTTTATAAAAAAATATTGAATTTTAAGATTTCAACTTGACTATATTTTTATTAAGACGATTTTTAAATAAAGTAGCTTTATTGATATATATATATATATGTATATAGATTTTACACTTATATATGATTTTTTTCATGTCAGTTACATTTATCTATATTCTTTTAAACACAGTTTTGCCAATAATTTTATTGTTCTGCTTTATTTCGTGTCAATTCTGTTTTTTTCGCGATTCGTTTTGCATAAAAGCATTTCTTCGTAACGTTTGCCTGTTTTTAAAGTTCGTAGACATGAATATTGGGTTATCTTGGCCGGGAATAACAAATAAGACAATGGCATATATGCATATATACACAGATGAACACACGCATGTAAACATTTTCGGCATTTTGCATGTTTGGGCGAGGAAGAATAGTTGTTAGTCCCTCCCAATGTTAGAAAAATGATCAAATATATCATTTATTCAAGTTTCCTACGTTACTGTGACTATAAAATGGGATTTCCCTTTATAAATTAACCGAATATTTTGAATTGTCTTCACAAAAATCGTTCTCTCCAAATGTGAGACGTCAGAAACCTTTGCCAGTAAGTTTGTTACTTAAATTGATTATGTTATCAAATTAACTTTCTCGTAATCGTAACGAATTTTTCGTCAAGTCTAAATCCATTATCTATCAATAAAATTTTATAAAGTTGTAGATTATGTGAATATATTTGATTTAGACTGGAAATTCAGATACAAACAACTGAGCACAATTTTAGTTTCTTCCCAAAATATGCAGATTCCCAGATGCCAGGTTCAAGAAAACTTTATTTTGGGGGAGTAAATAAATAAATAAATGAGCATGGAAATTACGCTAGAAGAGCAGAGTTATTATTACCTGGATGACCGATCCTGACCATCAACTATTCATTTCTTCAGATGTAAAATTCCTTATAAAAAAAATTATTTATTCAAATGCAATGAACTACTGAAAATATTAAAAGAATATTTATATCTGCGTTCATTTAACAAATTGGATTTATGGAAGCTATAAAATATCATGGATCCACTTGTTTCCGCCCTGCAATCTATGATTTACGGATAAATCTAATTCGGAGTTTGTTTCACAGGGCACAGTTTTAGATCCTAATTCTAGTTACGATGTCACAATGGTGATGTTCTTTCTGCAACAGTCTCATAACTTCAGTTATTCGTATGTATTTAAGTGTAATTAGGTCACACTATTGTCCCCAGTTGCTATTTACACTGATACCTCCTTGACAAAGCACGTGAGGTTAATTAGATACCTTCTCGCTTTTATTTGTTGACCCACATCTAGTTTTAAATTTTGCCAAAAAAACTTACTCTTTTTTCTATTCTCAATCGATTTATATAAGCTTTACAGTGTGTGTGGATGGGAGAGAGAGAGAAAAAAGAAGAAGCGGAAGTATTTGAGTAATATATTGGACACACAATCATTTGAAATACAATCTAATTTCGAGAATTGCAATTTTTATTGTTTGTAATCGCCTGTCATGCAAGTGTCATTAACTTGCGTTAAACCAATTTCAAGTGATTGTTTCTGGAACTGTTCCCACTGAAACCAAATGAATCTATCACTGCTCTGAGCAAATTATTAAAGAAGCGTTTCCCCATATTTCAAGTGTCAAGTGTCAATTCGAATCGAAAAATTAATCATATTCAAATATCGAGCCCGAATTGTTCAACATAATATCGTTGGTTTTGCTTTCAGCTTGACATTAATTTTTTCAAAAACGATGACATTTTAATTGATGTTTTTACTCAATTAAAATATTGCTTATTGTTTATTCAGTGAAAATTTAATTCCATTCCATTAATTTTACAACACTTTTAAGGCAAACTTTCAACATGATTTTTTCACATTTGATCCTTTTTTTTTTTTCTTTTCACCTGAGTTCAAGCTGGGTCATGACGAAGCTAAAGCTATAAGGGATATGAAATCTGCATTTAGGGACAATGCTATCTGGGGAAGAACTGCAAGAAAATTGTTAAAAAAAAAAAAAACGTGTAAGATTTTAGGAAAGAAATCAGCCAAAATTATCGAGCAATGAGGGAAATTGTTGTAAAAATAATCCAAAAACTTCGGTAGCAAACTACAATGAATTAACCGTAAACGTTCAAATTCATCAAAGCTCGTTTGGCAAGAAACATGCTAATTACAAGGCTTCCCTTTTTAACTGAATGAGTAATTTTTTTTTCAAATTGTAATGTTTGGCAGTGTTAAAATGATCTGTTTTTACATCATATCATCGCTTGTAATGAAAAATATCGTGACACAGAAAAATGAATTTTGCGAAATGAGCGAGATCTGCACAACGCTTTGTGTGGTGTTTGTGAAAGCGAAGCCAAAGAATCAACTAAAACTTTGTCGTAATCCTTGGGAAGTTAACATTTGATGGGAAGAAAGTGATTCGATATATCTTAGCTTTTCTCAAGATATCCAAACAATTAATGCACTTAGTATACCAACTTGTAAAAGAGCTCCGAAAAATTCAGATTCGAATTTGAGAACCTTACAATCAATGCGTTGGTTTTTTGAATGACGAACTCTTCAGAAAGGGAGCAGACGACTTACTGTTGATATTGAATAAAGTTACAGAGATCACGAGGGATATTTTGGTTGAATGAATATTTTCTAATGAATTAAAAATTCATTTTTATTAAATGAATTTAATGTTGAAGGATCTGATAACGCTGTTATAAAACTATATACGAAAATTGCTCGTGCATTTCATCATAAAATGTCGCCAAAAAATTATTGTAAAATCACAAATATACTAATTATCGCGTACACGAGGATGGATCAAAGTCCGTAGCCCAGCACAGTTATTTGATGATTTTGTACCTGAAATTATCTGAAATTTCCATTGCGTTTTGTTTTATGAATATGATTGCTGGAAGAGTGTTGAGTTGAGTGCATTGACGGGAGAAAAGATTATGTTGAAATAAATATTTATTGTGTAGAATTAATGCCTTTTTCTTCATCGTCCGACGACAGAATTATTGATATACCCCAGTGATATGTACCTGAATCAAACGCTGTAAGCAAATGAATTAACTAATCATTCGGTCTCCAGTCTGGTTCGATGGATTTTTTTAGACTTTTCAAAAATTTTCAGGATTCATCTTTATCCATGCTCATGTTGGTATTTATACATCAAAATATTTTTAAAGTTTTTATGGTATAACTGTACGGAGCATACGATTACAATTTTCATTGAAATTTTCAATCAACATTCATATGATTTGTATGATATTTGTTACCCTCATCACTATAATCAACATCAGAATATTCTCCGTAGTCAGATTTTATTTTAATTCTCGATATAAGAAAAACTATATTAATGCATATAAACTTGTGTCTCTTTCTGGCTATCTATGTTCGGCATTTGACATTCTTTTTTAGTCGATATGTCAGTATTTGCTATCCTGGATAACAAAATAGTTTTAAAAGAAGTCTACTTTGGAAGGTTTCTGTAAAATCATAAACCTTCTAAAATTCACTTCTTTTTTTACAGGTTGGTATAAGAACGTTTTGTCTTTGTCAGTATCCAAAAAATTCCTTTTCTTTTATTGAATTTTTATTCATATTTACAAGTTTTGTTTTCTTTGTTTCATTCTAAATCATAAATATCGTTTTTATTCGTTCTTTCTAAGTTCAATAATTCCATTACTTGAATTTTTAAAAAAATAAAACCCAACCACATGAACTGTAATCTTTGATGCAAAGCTTTCCAAACTGTGTGTCGCGACAATTTTGCCCATGATCTCTTGGCGTTACGCGAAATTAAGTAAAATCTTATTATTTTTCTCCAACCGATATTATTATTTCATCTTTTCTGAATTATATATTAGGCTTGGCTCAAGCAATGTGTCGCAAAAATTTCAACTTTTGAAAAGTGTACAACTGACGCGAAATGTTTGGAAAGCTCTTCTTCGACGGCTTGATAGTTTTATAAACCAATTTCCGTGATGAATATATGATATTTGATCATAATATATGATTAAATAGATTAGAATCTGATATGATTTTCTTTGCAGCAGGCATCCGGCCAAAAAATGAAAATAATAAAGATATTGTAATATCGGGAGTGACATCTCCAACAGATGTCTTTTGCTCAGTTCCAGGCCGTCTTTCTTTGCTCAGTTCGACGTCCAAGTACAAAGTGACTGTTGCGGAGGTTCAGCGGCGGTTATCTCCTCCTGAATGCTTGAACGCATCTCTCCTAGGTGGCGTACTGAGACGGTAAGTAAATCTTTCAAGTGATTTCACGGGGGATTTCGGTAGATAAAAAAAAAATAGATAAATATGAATTGTGAAAGAACCCAACTTATCGATAACATATAAAGAAAGAAAGCAGCCAGAAAACATCATTGTTGCCTCGTGCCGCTATGGCTCTGTTAAGATATATGAATAGCCGAGATATCATTTCTCAATTCACAAATTCGCAAACATTTTATCTGGTTTCTTTAACTTTGATGTAGACGATCCAGACATGCTCGTTTGTGCTGATACCTCTGAAATTACGTACTGAAGTTCACCTCTTTTTCCGAAAAATTGAAAATACTGTTAGGAAGTTGAAATTAATTTTAATAAAACATTTTCAGTTGTTACTGGTATAAATAGGTTCGCTGTTCATCTTTGTGGGATTTTCTCTTTTTAGTATTTGCTTATTATTTTTTATAATCATTTTAATAGTTATTTTTTCCACCAATTTCGGAACCAATATCCCGAACATTAGAAATATTCCTTATCGCTTTTAGCTATACATTACGGACACACTGTATGAGTTAATTACAACTATGAGAATTAAATTTTTTTTTTAAATATTTTATTTTGTTTTAATTAAATTCAATTAATTTTTAAGAGAAAAGTCCCATGTTTGTTTTGATCTGCAGTAAAATATAGATGGCAGGTGTCGTTCAGTGATCAGCAGCAGCTTGTACCCCAACACTCACCTGAGCCCAAATATCAGTAGGACTTTTGTGTGAAAGCGTTCTATGAGAATTCAATACACAAATGCACTGACGTTTATACTTGTGAGTGCGTAAAACACATTAGAAAAAAAACGTAATGAGAGGATATTGAAATCGTGTGCATTTACAAACGTATATCAATGCACAGGCACATTTATGTGCTCATCATGAGGGTGTCTATGCTCGCATATTCTGCTTCAT
Source organism: Thysanoteuthis rhombus (assembly GCA_963457665.1). Lineage (NCBI taxonomy): Eukaryota > Metazoa > Mollusca > Cephalopoda > Oegopsida > Thysanoteuthidae > Thysanoteuthis > Thysanoteuthis major. The sequence continues at coordinate 72,994,277 of OY735200.1, forward strand.
AAGTTCATCTCTTCATTTGAGAATAATCGGAAGAAACAGTTGATTCTTGCGCTTCACGTAATACCTGTGTTCTCTTTTCATTCTAAGGGAATATTCAGTCTGTTATTATACAACGTGTTTACGTTTCATACAATACTCTTTTAAATTCATACCAATGTAGATAATAATTCATTGTCTAGCTTCCTCTCACATTTTAGTGTAACCTATTGTAACTTATGTCGCATCAGTGTTTATATAGCTGGTGACTGTAAATTATAGGCATTACTACACATTGCACACACACACACACACACACAGACAAATTATAAGTGAAACAGAAAAAACACTGAAGAAAATTACATAAATTACGTTTACAGATATTGGGGAATAAGTGACTGAAGTGACACAAAAAAAATTTGAAAAAGTTTGTCAATGAGTTTAATGTTTGTAAATCTTTCTAGACAATATATATATATATATATATATATATATGGAGTATACGCATTTCATTTTTATGTACAGCATTTAACGTCTTAGTAAATGATCATTACATTTCTTAATTCTTGACGTTTAGATTGAACAAAAAAATTGATCATAAATTGTTTTTATTGATAATACGATTCGATCCAATACAATAATACCATAATAATCGATTCTATCCACATTTCTATTAATGTGAAAATATTTTGAATCTGACAAATGCATCTTTCCATTCAAATAATTTCAATACATCGTTATCAATGTTCTTTGCTAATTCATTATCCACAAATTATAATCTGTTCATAATAACTATAAACATTTTAGCCACAGTTCTTGTGTAAATCTTATCGATACACAAACAACACGGACACAAGCTTTATATAGTCTAAATATTCTGGTATAAATGCCGAAATTTTTTTCCAGGAAACTTATTGATTTGAATCTTGTTTTGTTTTCTCTTTTAGGGCCAAATCGAAGAATGGCGGCCGATCTCTTAGAGAAAAATTGGAAAAAATTGGTCTCAGTCTACCAGCTGGTCGGCGGAAAGCAGCTAATGTCACTTTACTAACATCATTAGTAGAAGGTATGTCATTTTTTAACACTTTATCTAAACAATAAATACAATTACAACATTCAACAAGTAGACAAAAAAACATTTTTATGTGAGTGTATGATAAACACTTACAGCCTAGAATGAATGCCTTTGAGGCATACAAAAGTAGTTAGCAAACTTGTCTTACAAACCATCGACTGTGGGTTTGTGTCTCTCTATATGCTTCTTGGACAGGGTTTTGTGCCAAATTTGATCGTCTGAAAGGAATGCATTAGAGGAATAGAACACAATATTCCTACGACCGATCTTGAAGCCTTTAAACTATTCCTGACCATTGCTGTAACTTAAGTTAGAAACCGTCAACCAAAACTATCGCTAAAACTATCAGCATGGTTTTCTTCAGTTTTCAAGTTGGTTTGGCTGGCTGGCTATGTATATATGCATCACGCGTACGGGCCGCACCAACGGAGCTAGAGGGTTGAAAATTTCAACATTTAGATCTTATTATGTCTAGAAAAAACATCTTTTTGTTTTTTGTTTTGTTTTTTGTTTTTTTTTCAATCTTCCCTGAATAGGTTTTTAGTGGGGGTCAATTTTACAAAGTAAATTTATGCAAAATTTGTCTCCTAGTTTGTGTCTAGCTGCAATCACAGTTGTTTTTTTGTTGGTTTTTTTTTTTTTTTTGTTTTTTTTTTTCTCCGGAAGTTTGGACAGCCCCTCAAAAGGTGAAAAAAGATTCATTGATCACCCGTTTTTCCATTTTTCAATTGATCATCCCAAACACGGCATGCTGACAAAAGACATTGGTTGCATGACAGTTCCTGCTTATTGACTAACCAGACCTGTCTTATAATTTTTTTATTCAATCTTAATTGTCTATAACTTTGAGAAGAGTCATTAACATACCGACTTTTTTTTCTGACTATTCGAATTCTTCTTCTCATCTTCGATGTAATCACAACGTTTCGGCCGATTGATTTCAACGATGCTCTTCAAATGTAAAATTTAAGATGAAAAGAAGAGTTCGAAATTGTCCAAAAAAGAAGTTGGTATATTAATCGTAATTTTTATATATTGTTATTTCGAATATATAATTCATATTTTAAATACTTTTAAGTATTGGAAAGCCATAATGCAAGATTTCCACTTATCTTTTTCACGTTATTTTTATAATTGGTTACGGTGTGATTCCTTATTGCAACGATTCCTTCAATTCTTCGATAGATACTGAAAAAATCATTTCAATATTTCGGTTATTAAGTTATAAAGATTACTTCGTTTTCCTTTAGTCAATGCTTTTTATTGAGTATGTATATATGAATATTGAGTGAGTATAGGTTTTTTTTTATTCGTACAGCCTGAACCTATTTGAATTTAAACATTTACTCTTTACGTCTTCAAAAAAAAAGACGTTTTTACTTTAATCGACTTCCAAATACTTTCTTAGTGCGAGGCTCAGTTTGCAATGTAAGTTTACGCTAAATTGATCTCTTAGTTTGTTTCTTTGCGCGTTTTTGAAAATTTGGATTTTTTTTAGTGATCTTAATCAAACAGAATGTGAGAGAAGTAACTTGTTCATTGATCACCCCCTTTTTTAATTGATCACTCCAACACAACGTCTTGCCAAAAATCTCCAGTCATGTGACAGTTTCTAGTTAGCGACTAACCAAACCATTTTTTTCTTCCTTTCAAGAATTTCAGATCCCCTTTCAATGATTTTCCTTGATTTTTATTGTTGTTGGGCGTATTTGAAAGTTTTACAAGTAATTGCACGCTATTATATCATTGTTTTTAGTCATTAGATTTTTCTCTGGGTTGAGTTAAATATGTTGGGGTTTTTCCTTTTCTTAAATTTAGCTTTTTCACTCATTCAGTTCTTTTTCTTCTTGATACTGTGCACTAGATATTTTAAGATCGACTTTATAGGCTGCCATATTCTTTGATTGTGCTAATATAACTTCGTTGATTTTTTTTTATATCTTCTCCTCTCTCAGTTTATCTATTTGACTAGCTATCTGTTTGTCTATTCATCTATCTTTTTTTTTCATCTATTTCTATCTATTTCCTGTTCATCTTTCTATTTATCTATATTTTCATCTATTTATCTCTCTCTTTTACATCTCCTCTGTTTTCTTCCGATCTGTTTTTTTAGACTAAAATCATTTTCTCTCCGCAGACTTATTTCTCCTACCACTGCTTGACAAAATCTTATGTAGTTATTGTATTTGGCGGTTTATATATTATTTTTGTAAATGTATCTTTCCATGTTAATTTACATCCCGTATTCCTGGAACTATGAATAAGTAAATCGTACTGGATTTACTTATCTAGTTTTTATGCGATGCTTTTTTCAATATCCACTAATATATTATCGATTATGATAATTCTATAATTAATCCATTAGTTTTTCTCAAATACGTTTGTTTGATGTCAGATTTCTAAAATGATTATATTCATATGCACTAAAATGTAACAATTCCAAGAACTACTCTATTTTTGAATATGATTCAAAGCAAGATGATTTTTTATGTGTTATTAAGTGGTGCTGGCTACGGCTTCAGCCTTTCCGGCCCTGTCTCCACGTATTACATTACTTACTCGATGGGCTCGTTAGATATGTGAAATAAGCGTCGTGGCGTCTCTCACTCCACCATGCACTATTTTACCCATAGCTGGGTATGGATTCATGCCTTTCCTGAGGTCATTAGTACTAAGTGAATATAAACTGTCCCAAACGATTTGAACTGGGTTCGCCGAGTCCATTCTCTGAACTGTTATCTCGGCAATCCAGCACCTTATCTATTATTGGTATATCTATTTTTCATTTATTATTTGAATAAATAAACAGATCAACGATCAAACGGTTAATCCATCAAGAGCAAGACTTCTTTCTGCATTGCTCTCAGATGACCATTGGAATTCATTGGGCGAAGTACAAGTTCTATGTAAAACATTAATTGATTTACACATCCTCTAACAAATAGTCATCATAGGACTGCATAAATTCCTATTAGAATTTAACGAACGATGAATTTGATTATTAGTTTGACATGAATGAACAGACTTTGTTCATTGTTTTGTTTCTTCTTTCTTATTCTCGAATAATTAATTAACACGCTGACAACAGGTAGGTAGTCCACGGAAAGCCTGCTTTTAAGTAAATCTACTTTTGCATCAAAATTAACGACAAATGTAATTAAGATGTAATTATTCCTTAATTAATTTCAAAAGTTTTAATCTTGTATAATATATAGCAATTTTGTAAGTTTTCAAATTAAATGCGAACTCTTTTTCTTTTTAGACATTGTAATTCATTTAACAAGATGTTTGCAATGTACTTTAATTTATATCTCATCGAAATTAAAGGCATTCTGTCAAAGAATTTATTTGGGTAATCTATCAATGCTTTTGCGTTTTTGATATCCCAAATTAGCTTATTTTTCCATCGTAAAAGGACAATAAATTGAAGACAAGATTGATTGAAATATGTCAGTGTAGATATCATGATACTTAGAATGTGGAGAGAAAGTTACTTAATTGTTTTCATAGCTGCGTACTAATTTCATTTCTCTTCTAATATCCTAATATCTTTTTAATCAGCACAAAAATCAAGCGTTACATTCAATTCCGTGCCTTTCATAAAATACCTTTTCGTCAATATTTAATTAGCAGATATACAAATAGTGATTCCTGAAACAATATACCTTCACACATACTTTCATTACGATTCTTCTTTCAAGTTGTCTTTTGTTTTGAAACTGCAGAAAGTACCCTAACAATGTGTACTCGATGCTTTTCATGAAATTTTCTGGAGAATATCGTAAAGAACAATGCTAAAATTCTTTTCTCTTTGTTCATAATTGTTAAATGTACATTTTGAGATTTATAGCAGCCGAAATTCAATGGCGATTTTTTAATTGTATTCGTACGAAGCAAGATCTTGAAAAAATATGACCAGATTCAATGAATGGTTCCACTGAACCAAAATGCATCGAATTCTCTTCCTTGCACCTCTTAATGAAAACCTTTTTCTCATAGATGAAAACGTTTATCTTACAAAACATTTTGCTGTTAATAGTGTCTTGCAGAACAACATATTTATTACATGATAAATTACATTCGTCATGTCATGTCGCATTACTTGCTTGCCTTTCTTATTCTGAGATTAAAGAGACTCGTGGGTGTTGTCCACAAAGCCGCTCTCCGTCGTTGGCTGTCAACGAATCGCAATTAAAACCAATGCACAAGCCGAATACGACGTTTACATTTGTTTCCTACAAGAAAAAAAATCAAGCCAGGCTTTCGTTGCAAGGAACCAATTGACGCAAGAACGAACCATCCAGATAGATATAACGATTATATAACAGCTTAATAGGGTACAAAAAATAATGTTTAAAAATAAATACAAGTATATATATATATATATATATATAATATATATATATATATATATATATAATCTCAAAACTTTCAAACATTTACATGCCAGAAAATTTAATTTCATTAAGTATAGATATTTTTTTTTTCGAATTGCTGTCCTCGTATTTGCTCATCTTTTGAAGACAACCTTTCGGTCGTTGTACCCAACGGCTTTCTTCCGGTGACTGTCATTAATGGGGGCCGTTTGGAATGTTGGGACAAGGGACCCCCGTCGAACCGTGAGGACAAATACAATCTATACAGATTGATGATCCTTCATCTAGAAAAACCCAGACAGAAATTATCCAAACTCATTTTATCGATATTTACAAAGCTGGCCTTAATCGTGAAAAAGGACATGATAGTGAGGCACAGTGAGGATAGAACTCACTACAGTAGTAATAGTCTTCTATAGACTAACTTGCAAACCACTACTCCGCAGGTCCACTAAAATTCATTCCATCTACCGCGTTCCAGCGGTATTTCCATAAGGAAGTACTCTGCCTGCGCACTGAATGAAATACCAGATATTACCCAGACGACAAATTTAAGTAATCTAAGTAATTAAGCATGTACAAAGGAATTCAAACTTTCACGCAAGACACTCCGTCATTTTCGTATTTTTGTCCTTATCTCGGAAAATACATATTCATTCTTTGCGCATCAGTTCATCAATGAAAATATGTAATTTTTGTCGCATTTTTTGCTTTTAGCCCAGTAACTTAAGATATTTATTTCTCCATGTTAATTGATTTTTAGATTTCATTCGTTCAAGAAGAATCAAAGCATTTAGCATACCATAATAAGAATAATATCGCCTTCCATAGTGCGCATATCCACGTCGTCAGTTTCCTATTCATGTGTATCTGAGACAGTATCTCTTTACCAAGGCGTACGAAAATCCATATTACTCTATAAAATTATAAACCACTTCGCGTATCTACTTATTAAGGTTATTTCCGGATATTTTAGCACCATTTTTGCCTCATACAGATTTTATCTCAAGTGTTGAGCACTTACTTTCATTTATATATCCACATAGACATATGCAACGTTCTTCTTGGTGTTTGTCGCCATTTTTTCTATTCGGCATCTTTATCGGCTGCTTTTTTTATCTTCCGTCTTCATCAATGGGTGAATAACTCTTTTATCTTTTCTTGCATGGCTTTCCTTGGTTAAATTCAGTTTTCTTATGAATTGATTGATTGAATAAAACTTTATGAGCAGTTCTCGGCAAATTTAACGAGTAGTTTAGCACGCTCTATCAATAATCTAGTTTTTAGAAGGCAATGCTGTACAATCGCTTAGGCTATTTCACATATCTCCAGAGACAAACAAATGATTACTGAAAATTTTCATAAAGATAAAGTGCTCAACAACAACAACAACAACAAAAAAACATAAAATCTTGATGGCTTTCACACAGTACATTACTTTTATAATGCACACTTATAATGAATTTAAAATAATGTCGTTAACAAAATAAATCATAAAGCTTCTTTTGATTATAAAAAGACAACGTGACTTTGATTCCGAAATTCTCCTTGTTCGAAATTCAACGTTTTCTTTTCATCTTTTTGTTTTAAACAACGCCATTTACAGCGTTGATTTATTTCCTCCACCATTTATTGAAATAACGCTCGCAACTTACTTCAAACCTATTGTATCTATCAACGTGTACGTTGTAATTTGCAAACATATATATGTGATGGCCCTGAACGAGAAGTAATGTTCACATTAGGTGATTCATACCAAAAAATTTAAAAGATTTTAAAAATTGAATAAACCTACCAAGAAATCCAATAATGTCTAAATGGAATGTAATTAAATATCAGAAAAACAGGTCTGGTTAGTCACTTAATAGAAATTGTCCTATATCAAATGCATTTTGGCAGCAGGCCGTGTTGGGTGTGATCAATTAAAAAATGAGAAAGATGTGGTAATGTATTAATTACTTCTCTCGCCTTTTGTTGGGTTATAATCTTAAAAAAAAAGTTTGAATTTTTGAAAGATGACCATGAATATTGCTGGACTCACGTGAATATTGTCGGAACTAAGGAACCGATATAGCAAAAACATTACATTGTAAATTGAAACCCCAGTAAAATCCTGTTTGGGATGGGGATTTTTTTTTTTTTTTTTTTTTTTTTTTTTTTTGTGTAGACTCAATAAGGGTTAAATGTTTACAATTTCAGCCCCCTTGCTCCATTGGAGCCGACTGTACGCACGGTACACGCATACATAGATAGTCAGGCAAGCTGAATAAAAAACTGAAGAAACTTATGTTGATGGTTTTCAAACAGCTTCATTATTTGACAATACTCAATTTTTAGTAGCTGACGTTATCTTACTGGGGTTTTTTTTTTGGGGGGGGGCTATCTCTTGTTTCGGTGTTGGTGACAGTTTTGGTTGACGGTTCGTAATATAGAACTGGATTGAATACTTTGACATTTTATTTTAGGGATACACTCCAATAAGTAATTGTGAGTTTCAAAGATTGTCAGTATTTAGAAAAACCGTTTAAATCTCAAAATATTTTCATCGAGAATTCTATTAAGACTAATTGTAAAAAAAAAAAAATAAAAAAAAAAAAAATAGATATCCAACATTGATCGATAAGTTGAAAGAATGATAATGGTCACAACCTGTTTAAGTTAATCGATCAGGTTTTGCCTATGCCAACGAAAAAAACCGATGACTCAGTAAGCTTTGAATACGTGAAGTCAGTATAACTTTGATGTTTTCATTGTCAAAGATGAAAAAAATCAATACTATAAGTGAATGTGGAGGATTTTCATACATCCGGGCCATTAAAAGTGTATGGTGGTGTAGACAATTAAACAGAGACACAAGAAAAACAAAAAACAAACAAAACAAAAAAGAAACCAGGAAACTTTTTGGCATAGTCTACAATACATTCTAATGGGAGTTGAGGAAATAAGTTTCGTAAAATCACCAACATTTTTCATTCGTATTGTTTCATGTGAAAGACAGTCGGTTGATTTGATTCTTGAAGGAATTTCTTTTATCTTTGTTATGATTTACAAAATAATAGGACATTCATTTAAAAAAAAAAAGTATGTATACATGTATATGTATATATTAGATTGAAAAGAAATTTTGAAAGCCAAAGATGTTACAAATGAGATTTCTTTATTTGATTTAACATGCTTTGTTAGTCAAAGCTAACGTTTTCAGGAAATGTGTGAGAACACAAAACGGTATATATATATATATATATATATATATATATATATATATATATATATTGCTTTGAAGTTTTAACAAAGGTAAAATTATTTAATCCCTACGCACAGTCGTATCATGGGAATGTTTTGGAGGCAGAATAGATTTAGCAAAAGTTTTTTTCACATCCAAAATGAAGAGATTTCTGCACCAAAACAAAAATTATAAAAAACCATTTTTAAAAACTAATAACATTTCATACTACAACTGTTTAAATAGTATTCAAAAAGTGAGTAATTGCTATTTTGTAATAACGAAAAATACAGTAATATGATAAATACTTTTCCAAAACATTATTTAATTTTTGTTCAGCTTCTTTGCCCTCGGATATGGAATATTAACAAAGTTAATACTCAGAAATATTGGAAAATACAATTTTATCAGAAGTCTCCATGAAACTGCAACCAATTTCTGCTGCCTTCACCGGGTGCCGTTGAAGAGGATCATATAGATTGTCTCTCTCTTTGAGAAGAGTGATTAACATACCAACCTTTGTTCGGATAATCTAATCTCTTTTTCACATTCTTGTTATTGACAAACTGCCGAAACGTTATGTCAACAACAAAAACGGAGAGAAGGAATTAGATTGTCCGAACAAAAGTTGGTAAGATCACACATATATATATATATATATATATATATATATATATATATTTGAGATTATTTCGTTGAATATTTTTTTCTTATCGACTTGTGCTCACACATATTCGCTTGGATTTTTCGCAAATTTCACATATCTGATAATCCATAAGATCCACACATATATCCAAATATGGATGTTAATATACTATCATTTCTTATTCATTGGATTTAGAACATTGGTTTTTGCAAAGTACTTCGATTTTTCTTACTCATTCTTTTCACTATTTTCATATATTCATTGATAAATAGCGAATCTGATTCCAATGATAATCTCATATTTGTGCATTTTTTCTTACCAGTTTATTTACTGCACATCGTTGTTCTCTTCTGAATCAGTTTTAATGAATATAACCTTTTCTTATCAGGGGAAGCAATAAGGTTAGCCCGCGATTTCGGCTACTTATGTGAAACAGAGTTTCCTGCCCGACCATGCGCAGAGTACACTTGCAGGCAATACACCGATCCCACCGAACAGCATACGCGTAAAAACATGATACTTGCAACCAAGTAAGTAGAAATGAATTTGAGATATTCTGATTAATCAATGAATCATTAGATATCTGGCCATCACAGTCCTCAATTGAACGACCGTAGCGTCAAAATTTGAAGTGACGTAAAAAAATATATATCGAAGAATGAATAGTATTATGGCATCACTGGCGTTTTCCACTGGAAAACATCCAGAATAGAGTTTTTTAAAAATCTACATTCTCAAAAACCTTGATATTTTCAATAAACCTACCAGAATAAGGCTCCTTAAAGGTTGAAAAAAAGCATTTTCTCCAAAGATGAAAAACAATGTTTTTAGAGAGGGGTCAATTGGAGTATAATTTTCAAGTCTGTTGACAAAACAGTATGGCTATTAGCGCGGGAACACACAGAGAAACGTACACAATTACAAACACATACACTTTTAAAAAGGATAGAACTTTTCCTCATTTTTGATTGCTACGGTTGTTCAATATTCATAACGTATTCAACACTTAAAACCACTAACTAGCTTTTTTCAGTGGTTAATATTAAACGGAGAGCTAATTGATACCCTTTCATGAACTGCTTGCATTATTAAACACTAGTTTATTCTTGCAGTTGAAAAAATGGCGGAAATAATTAAGTAATTTTGCAATTGCATTGTACTTATGAAATATCAAAAACTCTCTGCATTTTCTTGTTTATGTTCAATATTTCCTGCATATTAAACTAATGTAAAGGTGAAATTAAGTGAATAGTACAATTTAATTACAATTTCTCAAATTTAACGTAATGTAGAATTCTTTTCCAACTAAGTTACGTCATTAGAAGTCATTGATGACGTAAGCGTGATAGATGACAAATAATGGGTAAAATTTCAAAAAATAATGTACGCCTCGTATTTTGCTGCCAATATCATCAAAATAAATTTGTTCAAATTTATTGGATGGCTGTTTCAGATATTTTCTAACGCTTTCTTACTCTTATTATTTTACAGACAAATACTTAAAGAATTAGTGGACTTATTAAATCAAGACAGATCACCCTTGGGCAATGCACGCCCTCAGTTAATTTTGGAACAAGGTATTCAACGGCATTTGACACACTTCAGCCTAATTACCCACGGCTTTGGAAGTCCGGCTGTAACTGCAGGAATGACAGCTATTCAGAATTATCTGAATGAAATGCTCAAATACCTGGACAAAAATTACCCTTCTCAAAATTCCCAGGTGTCGTCTGCTAATCAACTGGACTCAACTGGAAAAGCAAAATCTGAAAAAGATGAGAACCGAAGAGAATAGAGATTTTTTTTTAATCATATATATATATATATATGTATATATGAAAGAATGAAAGAGTGGGTGCACCACTGACCAGACACGAGATCCGAGCTGATTTCTGTTGAAAAAAAAGAAGAAAAAAAACAAGGAATACAAGGAAAAGAAAAAAAAAACAACAAAATAACAATACCAAAGCAAATGAATTTGTTTTGTTTTTGTTTGTTCGTTTTTTTTTTTTAATTATTTTGTTTAAGCATCGGATACTCAGTTGACGACGGAAGATTGTTGAATTTCGGGTAACCTTTCTACCCCGCTGCTCATTCATTACGTTTGGAACAATCGTGATGAGAGACTTTACCTATTTGATAAACAATAATGATCCCACGGGTCACTGCTCTCTAGTGGCAGTGTATTGGAACAAGACGTTTTGAATAAAGAACTAAGAAATACCCCAAAACAATTGAATTTCATGTTGATAAACAGAAATCTTGCCAAATGTCTTATGGTTACCTTCAGTCTTGCTTCCGTGTATATGACTGTTCTAAATGCGCTGTAAACTACTAAAGCTTAAACCTGTGCGTTGTGAAAAGCCAAGAAAAATTAATCAAAACTGTGTTGGTATGATTGAACTGTACATTGATGGGAACGTGTGCATGGTCAAGAGAATAAAAGTATTGAAAAGATAATAACAGGACCTCAGTTCGACTTCAATATCGCTCCGCAATATATTCAGAAAATATGAAAAAAATATTAAGGAAATATGATTTTTTTTATTGAAAAGCACCATTTTTATGAAAAAAAAAAATGAAGGAAAGAGCGATGGGGAGAGTGAGACGTCCATTTCTTTAATTTTTTTTTTATTTTATTTCATTTTATTTTTATTTTTATTTTTTTTTAACGAAGGAAAATTTTAAAATAAACATGATTATGGCCCATAAGTCGCATTCCAAAAGTGTGTGTACTTGGAACGATCGCCTTGTCAAAAAGAAAATATTTGAGTGAAACTTTTGTAGGTGATCTTTGCAGTATTTGTCATGCAATTTTCTTGCTCAGTTTCCGTCTATTTCTTTTAAATGAAATAGATGATTGCCATAACTCTAATTAATAGTACTGTACTGTATACTAAAGATACGTGAAAACTTTCGCTTGACTATGGTCTCAACTGACAATTTGAACGATAATAATGACTTAAGGAAATTGCTGGACAGACACTAGCTGATCTGCATGTACCATACGAAAAGTGAAATGCCTAATGTTTTGTTCATCACAATTATAATCCTTATTATAACAATTACAATTATTTCATTTTTTTATAAATATTTTTGCTAATTTATTTATACTTTAAAAGATTTCAATTGCATATCATTTATCGAGGCTCACCGCTCTGACGGCCAGCGGAATACATTAAATATTTTCTTTTGTTAGAAATATTTTCCCTGCCATTAGATGCTTTGCGATTAAAATGATAACATTTCAAAAGATATGTTTTGTTTTTTTTGTGTGAGAATAAACCTTTCAATTCGTGAACGATTGTTGTAATTCTAACATTCGATTCCGACAGATTTGACATGTATTAAGAAAGTATAAAAATTCCAAATGTCTGTAACTAATGATTTGCCAAGGAGGTGATATCTCAAGCATTTTTTTTTTCTAGAAACTGTTTGTTGAGCTATCGAGTCTACCTCTTCGGAATAGTCAATTTATGACATAGACAGTACAGTATCTGGACAAAAATAGGTCAGATTGTAACTCCAAAAATTCCAATATGGTTCTTAATCAAATAAAAAAAAAAATAAGCCAACATTTGTACGGTTTCGGCCAACCATTTAATACAATCTGCCATTACTAAACGAAAGTTTATTCCTACTCTTTCTAGCAATTCTTACCTCTCCTACCAGTAATTACTCGACACTATTAACAACAAACATGTCTCATGTTGTGACACTTCATTCCCAATAAAGATGTGCATTTATTTTTGGCATTTTAAATTATTTATTTTCATTTAAACATTTTGCACAATTCATTATCTATAATGACATCGAATGTTTATCAAGAATACAGGTTTGTTTTTTTTTGTTTTTGTTTATTTTTTTAGTCACCAACCGATAATACATTACATACTTTCGAATCAAAATATTCTCCAGATAAACGATTTTACTTTCTGTTTTTATACCTCTTCCCGCTGAGTTAATGAGCGGCCAGCCTCGTAGTTTTTGTCTTTGATTGTAGTGATGTCTGTAAATGAAACTTTCGGCGTGTTCTGTTGGACTTAAAATCTAATCACACGCTGATAATCTCATTGTAGATAGTAAGAACATTCAAGTAACAATGAGAACATTGAAAATAAAAATGGTACATGCAATTTTATATTTCGTTGAATATTCGTTTTTTCTTTACTTTTCATTCATTTATTTATTGATTATTTAATTCAGTAGAGGAGAGTAAGTTCTGGGCAGGCACGGAAAATTCACAGTGAGAATTTGATAAATCACCAGAAGATGAGAAGAAGAAGAACAACAACAACAAAGATGAATTGTTCCTAACTTTATCTCTGAGAAAAAAAAGACAACTTTTATTCAATTATTTGTTTTGGATCGACTACTGAATGACACATTTGATATATGATTGGCATAGATAAAAAAAAATATATTAACACATCTTTCAAGCCTTTCTTCCTTTCGTTCTTTCTCTCTGTCTCTGTCTCTTTCCTTTGAAATCTCATTTCCTACTTTCTTTCTCTTTGTCTACATATTTGAATAACAAACGTAATGTTACCATCAACACTCCTACGTATTTGGAATGTTTGATGTTTCTGATCTTCAGTCTTTTACTAAGTCTAAATTTCTTCTAGATTTATTTGAATATAGGGACTCAAAAAAAAAAGATCTATTCAAAGAGTTTTTCGGGCAATTGAACTACTTCTTATAGTTTGTTTCGAGTTTCTCCAGTTGTGCCTTTTGAATATGACAATGGTAAAGGAAAACTTCTCTCTCCAATGGTAACAACGCATGTTAACCATCATCACATTCGAATAGTAAACCTAAGGAAGGCCTTAGAATTGATTGGTCAAAACGTCATTGTAACAAGAGATTGAATCGTTCAAAAAACTCTTTGAATGTTAATGACCCTTCTCGAAACTATAGACAACCAACATCTACAAGAAAGATATATATTGTTCTCGTTTGTTGAATAATTTTGCCCAAATTCATCCTACTACACCAAAGGTGCATGCTTTGAAGTGACTGGATTATGGTGTATGAAAAAGACTACCATAAAAGTTATGTAAAATTTTCTGCCCGTGGTACGTAACTATGGATTCAAAGTATTTCAGTGACTTCTGTACAGTGTTACCAATTTAGATATACAGCTCTGAATTTAAATCTACAGCTAGTTTGGTCATTTTATTTCTAAATTAAGATCTATGATTTAAAATGAAAGATCTATAATCTGTTATTTGTATATTTTATTTGATTATTTTATTCGATTTCTCGAGAACTGCCGATCTAAACAACCTCGAACACGACTCTAAAATGCCTGGTGTGCTTACTAATATTAATGGTGAATATCAGCTTCGCACAATGGCCAGTTCTCACGTTCCCAGGGCGTATACACACGCACATTTCTCAAATCAGAGTTAGATTACGTTTCTCAAAATAAAACAATATACTTGAAAAATGGGAGTAATCAATGAAATAAATCAACAAATAACATTCAGGAAATTAACAAAACATTAGAATTAATTCCATAAAACAATTTTATGGGTCTAAGTTGACTTCAAAAACAATTTTAAAAAATGATATAGCAGCATGAATAGACGCCTTTGATTTCAGTATGCAAAGAAGTAAATTTCATGAATTAAATAATAAATTAGGGAGAAAAATAAAATGTGCACAAACTCAAAAGAAAACAAAAAACAAACAAGAACCATAGGTTCAACAATGCGTCCACCGTCTCTAGTGAGAGAAACAGCAAGTAGTCTTTCTCAGAGTCAACTGATTCTCATAATTGTAAAATATTGCGATGTGGAGATATTCTACGAACTGAATGGCTAGTTTGGGCGTTTTGTGGCTGTTCAAGTTTTTTTTTTTTAATACAAAACTGCGGACCTTGGGTGTTCTATAATAATTTCATTAGCAACTGTTATGAAGGATTGATCGGAATAGTGTTCTTTTAATGACATCGCACCTCTTCCTATTTCTGTTGTTTAACATGACTAAGATCGTTCGAGCGGATATCGTCTAAAGGCACGTCTAAAATTTCCTGTGATCATTCAACTTTCAACTATAGACATTTGCACATGTATTTTGTAATACATATTCAATTGGAATCAACAATCCCCAAAATATAACTTTCTTTAAGCATCAGTTTGTTTTTGTCTTCCTTCTGTAATAATGGATAAAAAGGAAAATTACTAGAAACAGTCGTTCAATTGTATTCGGAACGGAGCATAAAAGCGACGACCCTAATATTATTGTGTGCTTGCAATAGACACGTACTTTTATCAAGTGTAAGCCGTTGAGGAAAGAAAATATTGTATCATGAAAGCAAAATGGCGCTAACATGAATCTAGCTTCCCAAAAAAAGAAGTAAAAAATATATACAAGCTAATGAGGGTCTTAAAGGTAGGCTATAATAATGAGAGCGTGGACTATTAAAATCAGTGACAGGTGATACTCTTAACAGTCAGATACAAAGAAAGAAAGGAATGCTATTGTTCGTGGAATTGTAGCTTATAACATGGATTTCAATGCTGAATATATTCGTGAAGATGTAAATATATAATCATTTCGTTAAAAAGATGCTGCTTCAATTTCTCAAGCAGGTTAAGGTTTATTTAACGGACCATGTTGAGTAAGTGTGCTTAATTATCTTAGAAAATTGTTATTCATCTTTCCCATTGTTATACTTACATGCATTATATATATATATATATATATATATATATATATGTATATATACTTCTAAGTGTATTTTTCGATTTGTAAGATTACAAAAAGAAAGAAATAGAAAATAGATTTTATCCGTTGTTAATGATATTTAATCACGGTACTCAATTTTAAATATCTCACCGGGTATATATCCTTGTCGTTATCCTATACATTATGTTTGTGTGGTTAGGTATGTTTGAGTTGAAAACTTCTTTAAGAGATCAAAATGCTTATAACAAAGATTCCCTACAAAGACTTGTTGAAATATATATTTGGTACATTTGATAGATGTCAGGATATATTCGTTCTGTAGCAGCTAATTAACCATTTAACAATATAGCTAGTTCAAGCCTATACGTTCACTCCTAACCTTGTTCCCCTAAAATTATACCCTTGAAGTATGATAAGGATGGAGTTTACACCCTTAATCAATACCTAAAGTCTGTTTAACTATGGTATCCTTACTTTAACCTGGCTAAACTAAACCTAACATAGTCACCTGTTCAAAATGACATATATAAAATTTCCGGCCTTCCCTTGGGCAATCAATTTCAAGTTCTCTGGTAATATCGACCCTTTCTGTTCTCTTCCTCCTTTTTACCTTTTGCCCTCGCCCTCCTTCCCTTCCCCTTATATCATCAACTTTATACATCCCTGATTGAGAATCAGTTTTAAGATCATGATCATAGAGGTTTACCATCTTAAACATGCTGCTCTCTTTTGCCGCCCAACAAGACTTGATCCACGCTACAACGCCCGAGAAAGAGGCTCTGCCAACAGATGCTAATTTATAATGAACAAATTCAGAGCGTAATTAGAAGCGTTAACTATTCTAAATAATATATTTTTCTGATAATATGAACTTACTCATACAATCGAGAAGTTTATCGGGTGAATGAACTCCTTCGTGCTGTTTGTGTTGCTGAGACGACGTTTCGGTCGACCCATTCTACGTACTTCTTCAGTGATGATAGCAAACAGATTTTTTTCGCCATGGCAGCAACTATGGACTTTCCTTAATCATACACTCACCCAACGTGTTGATATCGACTGCATCTTTTATTCTTCCTATCAGGGACAAGGTATGGAAACCCAGGACTATCAAGGAGAGAGAAAGAAGACGCCACCCGAATCCAACGTTAGAAGCGTGGCTACCATGGGGAAAATTCATGTTTACCACCATCACATACACCTGTAGAAGGCTGTAGAATCGATCGACCGAAGCACCGTTTTAACAATACAGACAACAAGATCTATCGTCCGATGAACTTGTCGAATGTTAATGAGCCTCCTCAAAACTATAGACTGTAACTCATACATGTCGAAATAGTTTGAGTAAGATAGGAAAAAAAAAACTGATTTCCATGGCCTGATTTTAAAGGTGGATATCTTATCATGTGATTACTATTTAACGAGACATTTATGAGGTCTGCCATGAGAGAGTTTATTTCAAAGAAAAGACGAATTAAAGAAAGTTACGTCAGTGTTGTGATGAAAATGTTCTTAACTGTATATTCAGTCCACAATCTTTGGCAGAAATTGGTAACTATGGATACGTATTTTGATTATCAGATTACAGGTGTTTTTAATGTAAGTGCTAATTCATAGTCATACGAGCAAGGGGTGCCGGGGGAGGGGATAGCTGCTTCCCCAAATTCGGGCCATACAGTATATAATTTCGGGCAAATCAGTGTAATCCGGGCAAAACAGTGTAAAATTTAGGGCAAATCAAGATCTCAACCTCCTTAACTAAAGACTTCCCATACACCACTGTGCTTTTCCCTAAATATGAAAATTCTGTTCTAAAAAAAAAGTTGGTATCCCATAGTGGTCTCAGATGTAAATTCTACAGATGTAAATTCTACACATCAAGATACACATTTTGCTATTCTGAACTCAATGCATTCATTTTTTGGTCAACAATCCAAGCTTATAATGGAGTGAATATACTGTCTTGAAACATTCCCTCAGAACACTGATGTAACTTTATCTAATTGATTAACGATCTGATTAACGATCCAAGCATACTCTCAAGTGCGATTCCATACAATTCTAGTGTGTTATTTCCGCTTGTGTCTACCAAAATGAAACTCGTATATCTGAATTTAAATGATAGTTTTCATCAAGTATTTTAACTGATCTTTGAGAACAAATAGTATGCTTATTACGCGCCATTATCCGTTGTCATAGAAAAAATCACTCGAATTGAAAAAGCAACTAAAATTGAGATACAGATAAATACTAATAAAAAAATTGATGAAAATAATGTCTTACAATACTTCATCCGATAATAATAATGATAAGGATTGGGGTATTAAGTCTACTAAATCTCATAGGTAAACAAAAAAATATGACGTCGGTAGTCGGTTTTAGAGAGTGAGTTTAAAAGTGTCAACCAGCTTTTGCTGTTTGGCAGACGTTCAGTAAAGGCAGCTATGTATAGACCTGGCCCTTTCAGGCCATGAAGATGTGAGTTCGATCCTCACCGAAGCTCACTCTTTATTTCCGACCGTGCTGTTATTCATAACCGTAGAAATAACAAAGCACCTTAAAGTGAGATGAAAACTAGTCAATGAAAATAATGTGTGTCAATACTTCATCCGATAATAATAATAAATATTTTTTTTAAAGAAGTGACGAATCTCATCTGTTGTTATACTTAATTGTTCCGAAATCGTCAAATACTCCCTTTGATCCCTTTGTTTCAAAAAATTAAACGATGTGTAGTATGAAATAACTTCCATTTGTCATACATTATGATATGACCCTACATAAAATAACAAAGTGCGTGTATTATGACAAGGTCCTAAAAATAATAAGATAAAGCTATATATTAAAATCATAGCTTGAGGCGGTTTTGATCAACACCGTTGGAAAGCCATATTAATATAACTGTTTTGTTTTTAAATCCCCAAAACGGTTACATGGTTAATAACTGATGATCCTAACAAGGAAAATTCACACAGAGTACCATGATATCTAATTCTGTATAAAACATAGACTCCACTGAAAAAATAGAAAAATTAAATTAACAGATATTGGGAAATGAAATGAAATATAAATTTTTGAAAAACGTTTCTATATATGCTCAGTGATTAAAACTGTAAAGCATTTGAGTTTATATATATATATATATATATATATATATATATATATATAGAGAGAGAGAGAGAGAGAGAGAGAGAGAGAGAGAGAGAGAGAGATGTGTGTAAGAGAGAGAAAGGTTAAAGATTATAAGGAGTGCACTTTTAACAATGCAATTAAGCTGTTTTACAATGATGATGCTCTACGGTGGATTTCGTTTTATTCTCAACAATTCACAAAAAGTTGTCAGAGAAATAAGCTCGTTAAAATAGTGAAAGGTTTAGCAATTAAATAAATAGAGGATAATTCAAGACGAGCTGTTTTATACACTTTTTCATTCCTATTAACATTTTGTAATTGTTAGGAATATTGGGGGAAAACTAGAACAACTCCAAGTAGAGAACAGTTTAGGTATTTTCATGGAGGCATATTTTATACGTCCTTCAGAAAACAATGTCAGACAAGCATGGTCATTCGCTGACTATTTTTCCGGAGAAAAGCAACAGGATATTTTAGGATTATATCTTAGTGTCTACCCTCTCACCAGTTACTAATATTAAAGTCTTTTTATATGATAGCATAGGTTGGGGTTACACAAAACAATCGTACTGTATCGTTGTCCTTATAAAGTATAAGGTTCTTACTTCCAAACCTCTTTGCCCTCGTTTACGCCTTTCACTCCTTGGGACACTCGTGTAGGCAAAGAAACTTAAAGCTCAATTGTCAGAGAATTTGAATTACCAGCATTCTTTAAGAAAACGTACCTGCAAATTGGTAAGATCCGTATTTTGATATCATGATTGATAAACTGTAGTGCGTATAGTCATGGTAGTATTCATTTTAGGATGCATATTAAAGCGTATGATTTAGAATCGATTATGCTAAAATAATAGGAAAAACGCACGATAGAAATGTTGGAATATTACCAATGTCGGTTAAAAATTTCGGGTAAATACAAAAAACAATTATCTTGCTACAATAATGAACAATTTTCGAAAGAGAACTCAAATGAATCACGAGAAAATAACCAAGAGTATCCAATAAAGATATAATAACAATTGTCAATGAATGTTACGGATTTGAATATTTATGGATTTACATTTGTAAGGAACCATCAACCAAAACTACCGCCAAAACTGTTAAAATAGGTTTCTTCAGTTTTCAAGCTGGTCCGGCTGGCTGGTTATCAATGTATCACGCGTACAGGCCACACCAACGGAGATATGGGGCTGGTAATTTCAACATTTACTCTTTGTTATGTCTAGAAAAAATTTATATCTTCCCTTAAGTAGGTTTTTAGTTGGGGGGGGGGATTAAATCTAAAATGTAAGTTTTTGCCAAATTGATCACTTATTTATTCCCACAGGTTTCGTCTTGTTTTGTTTTGTTTCGTCTTGTTTTGTGAAAATTCAAACTTTTCAGTGATCCAACACAAAGCGAGAGATGTAACTTCTTTATTGGTTACCCTTCAGTCCAATTTCTTGATTGATCACTCCCAATACGACATGATGCCAAAAGACGGTGGCCATGTAACGGTTTCTATTGAGTGAATAATCGGACTTGTGTGTTATCTATATTTACATTAATTTCAGAATATTACTTCCTCATAAAACGCTTTCAAAATACATTTTCATCATTTAGCGATATAATTCAGTTATCAACTAATATAGGTCTTGATTCAAATGTCCAAACCGGTCACTTAGTCTATTTTTTTTTTTCCTACCTTTGTCAATTAAATACATTTACAACAAATTATTAAGGTCTGTAAGTGGCGTATTTATTAAGCGTTAATTATGCTTGGCATTTATTGAATTACAATTTAAGAAAACAAAATGCAATCAGAAAAGTTGCTTAGATTTACAATTAGAAGTATATATAAATTTTTAAAAAGTACCGTTTTCTGATAAAGACAGAATTTGAAATATCAAAGATATATTTTTTGGAAAATGGGATTCTTTCAATTTCTTGATTCTTGAATAGTCGCCATAAACGAGAATATCCTACTTTTTCCTTCTGCTCTTTTACTAACATCTTTCCAAAAACTGAATCGATCTTTTGCAGCTGTAGATATCAGTGAATTTATTCGTATTCCACTTTAATTGTAGGTAAAGTTTGGAAGACAGATCCCCTAGTCAGAGATATTATTTCACTAGACCTATTATATCGATGGTCTAAAAGACTTACCTCGTGTTGGAATATATTTTTAAACAGATATCTAACAATCAACGGATCAACTTTCTGAAAGAAAAATATTCTCATGGAATATTTAGATGGAGATCCTTAAGTATTTAGTATTAGTTCAACATTAGTTTATCAATAGTTCACCTTCTATAACGAATAACACCAAATGTCGAAATATAATCTTCAACTGATGATTTATATCTAATATCCAAACAATTCTTTTTTTTTTTTTTGCCTCTCTTTATAGTAAGGCATTAAAATGAGCAAAATACTGAAATCATACATTCGAAACAATTAAACAATTAATTTCAGTAATCTCTGTGTTTTATAAACAATAACTTGCTTTGAAAATGTAACATTGTGTCTAAGATTGACGCTTCAATTGCAAAATGCTGATATCCTCATTAATTCTCATTATATATTTTTTTTAAAGATATTCAGAAAAAGTTTTCGTTTTCACGATTCTTTCCACAAAAACTCATACTCTTGAATAGTTTTTTTAATACAATTTAATGCAAATAAATCCAATTACTATATATAAAAAAACAGTTCCTTTTCCTTCACAACTTCAATGTTTTAATTAAATGATCATTATGTTGCTGTATCTTCTCGCAATGCAATTATCTCATTATTCTACTTCCCAAAAATTATATTTTGCCACAACATTTATTTGCGTGTTTTGCATCCTATCTCAATACTCTACAAACTACTCTTGTAGTAAAAGAATGTCTCCGATATCGATTGATTCATATCAGAAAGTTTTCTTCAATAAAGTAAAGAAATAAGAAAAGTTGGTTTATATCTACAACTAATTGTTATTCGTGCGCTGTTTATGCCACTAGACAAGAAAATAATGTCATATCTGCTATAAAGGCCCAAATCTCTTGCTCATTTGTGTTGCTTGTTTCACACAAGGCATGATCTTGGAAAGGTGTCATTTATGGCTAAATGAATGGTCATTTTGAAGAACAAGAATAAAAGGTTATTATATATTGAAGTGGTGAAAAGCCGCCATTTTTGTATGGATGACGTACAGTATTTTTTCATTGGCGAAACTACCATCGCGATGATGAGAAGTTTAGTGTTTACTTTTGTTCCGTAATTCACTTATATAGCCTTAACCATAAATGCAAACACAAAACATAACCCTTGACACTAACACTAAATACTAACCCTAACACAAAACACTAACATTAAACATTAGTATTGAAGATGAACTCGATAAAATACAGTTCTAAATGGTCAAGTTTTCTGGTTTCATTTATGACTCATATCTTAGGTACTCAAATAGATTAAAATGTATGTTTTAATGTTAAAAAATACAGTTTCAAATAGTCAAAAAAATTACCTTCTTCAATAGTATTGGGTATAGATAGTGACCTAGTTCACACCATTTCAATATACATAGTTATCGAATAAAATGGCACAAAAAAAATTAGTTCCTTTCTTAATGTTTTTGAACAGGAAATTTCGACTGAACATTAGTTACATATCTAATTTATATAAGAACGAAACATTAACTAATTATCCAATTTATATCAAAGCGAGGCGTTGATTAATATACTGAGAAATTATTATCTTATTAATATTGGGCAATGTAGCGTAAAACTCTGAACAACATAGAAAATTGGTCAAATTAGGTTGTAACCTTGTAAATATGGCTGTTGTACTCTAAAATTTTCTTGTTTCCCCTGAATACATACTAAATTTTATTTGATATCATTTACATTTTTATGCATTTATTTTCAGATACTTTGATCTATAAGTATAACAGAATTGCGATTACGAGTATTTGATTTTAAGGGATCCAGGTAGAACTCAACAAATATAAATTTTGCGGAGCCGTTTGAACACTGACTTTTTGACGCAGACATTTGGGCGACAATCCTATTATGACGCCAGTCCATTTGATGACGGACGTTTTTTACGCTAAAATATATTTTTTTTACCTTTAAAACGTAAACTCTAAGCTTATCGAATATCTGAGGAGCCTTGCACATAATTACCAAATTAAGTTACCAAAGCTACACACCATTGATTAACGAACTTGATGTTTTTTTGGGGGGGGTTACAATAAAGTTAAATTACATTTAATAGCTTTTTAAAATTTCACCACTGAAGGATGATGTATCCATCGGCAATTTTTCGTATCACCCAAAAGTCTGGCATTAAATCAGCTGACGCCAAAACAACCATACCAAAATGCAAGCGCCAAAACGGCTACGCCTAATCGTCCCATACTAATATAAATTTTGCCAAAACTATTTCAAATATTTCCTAATATTTTTCTTCTGTCCCAAGCCCTTAATATCTGAGATTTTCATCAGAGTATGAAAATAAATAAATGAATTCATGTTTTGTCCCACATAATTAGTCGAGGTCCTAAATTTTTTTCATTTGTTTGTTTGTATGTTGGTTCGGTTTTTCTTTACCTATATCTGTATGAGTATCTCAAAAGATACATTTAGAGATTTCTACGTATATATTACATTTATAGCGCATTCAAATTTCTTCTGTTTTTATGCTGAACAAATTAGATTCCGGCTTGGGAATGCGCCAAGAGCAAATGTTCTCCGATAAATCATCTTACTCTGTTTAATTCTGTCAGCTTATCATTTAAAACCAGATATGTTAATAACCCAAAGAAGCCAGTCAGATATACCATCAATATAATTGTCTCATACATTGTCCATTTCTGTTGTGTAGTCGGTTATATTTCAACAAAGATTGGAATGGATACATATCTGGTCTGTCTGTCTGTCTGTCTATATGTGTGTATGTATTTTTAGATAATCTCTTCTTTAATAGCAATTTTTCTTTATTGCATGTTTCATCAGATGTGACGGACAAGGAGAATCTTTTCAGTTTTTGATAACCTTAATTCTGTTTTCAAACATATGAACGAATCTTTGATTCCTATGAGTGTAAGTATTGTCCAAAAGATGAAGCACTTTCGACAGTAAAACCTGCCAATTTCAATATCGGGATAGAAATTTACTGCTTAATTCCATGGCAAAAATGTATATTGCTTGATATTTTCACTCAAGAAGTCATTACAAAGTTTGGTGTTTTTTGACTTAATAAAAAAGACTACTGTTTGATATGAGAAATCTCGCAACTAACATTGTCCTCTTTAGTTAAGGTACTGGGATATAAAATGTATCTAATAATTGATTAATTCAATTTATTAATAATTAATTAATTGATTAATAACTTGAAAGAATTTAATGATTTTAAAACTCCCCCGAATGAACAAATATCTAATGTTCACCAGGCGCCAAATTGCGTTACAAGAACATTAATAACAACTGACAACAACAAACATCAAATAACTAACTGGAAACGCTGAAAATTAAATAGTAAAAATATTAAACAACATACAAGTCAATCAGGAAAATGAACAATACAACTCCATACTTGATATTGAAAATGGCAGGTTGTACTGCCGAAAGCCGACAATATTTACACATTGGAACCAAATATTCTTTTGCAGGTTCGAAAACAGGAAGAAGTTACTTGAAAATTAGAATGAATGCGCCTTGTCAGTCATATTTAATGAAACATATATGTTTGTATGTCGGTTTATATTATAAATCATTTTACCCGACTGAATAGCGCGACTTTTTTTTATATGACTTTGATATACAGTTAAAAAAAATGCTTTGGTGTACCTTCAACTTGTTGACTGTAAAAATCCCAAGGTCTGACGCCAAATTCCCTTACAAGGAGGTCATTCCAAATTATTAGGGAGAGTGGCAGCTATACGATCAACAAAATTTGAGTTGTCTCCTAAATCTCAATCAATTCACGCTCATAAACACACACACACACACACACACACACACACACACACACACACACACGCACATTACTATATATATATATATATATATATATATATATATATATATATATACATATATATATATATATATATAAATTGCATTATATTATATTTAGACTCTTATTCGGAATGGCCCCCGTTATTATATTTACATTGCCTTGGCCAAATGATACATTTACTGCTTAATACCAGGAGATCATTTCAAATAAGAGTTTCATATAATATAACACAATTTATTATCAATCTGTCGGATCATGTTTTCATTTCTTAATATACATATGTACAAAAAGAAAAAAAGCATTTTCAGTTATATTCCCACGGAAAATTAAGCTTGTTCATGTGTTTTTGCTAATATTAATAGATTCCTGATTTATGTCTCAGGCCTTTTTGATCAGAATAAATCTCTAATCACTGCGACTGAAAGATTTTAAGTTTTCCAAAGTAATACAGAAATATAACTCTGTGAAACCATCTTCGAAATATAGGATTTCTCGTGTTTCTTAGGCATTAAATGCAATTCGCAGAAATACTTTAGATTGTTATTACGTTTGAAACAAACAGGTTAAAATAAAACTAACCAGCCACCATCGGGTGAAGACATGGGTTTCAAGGCTTGCAGCCCGGGAGTTGGGGGTAACCGTTGGGCCTTCAGAAATTGAGTGAAAAGATACTTCATTTGTGGATGCTGAATCAAAAGATAAGTTCTCTGAATTATCTATTTATAAAAGGGTCAAATTTATATATTTATATATATATATATATATATATATATATATATATATATATATATATGTGTGTGTGTGTGTGTGTGTGTGTGTGTGTGTGTGAGTGGAAAATTACATAAATTACATTAATAGATATCGGGGAAGTGGCTTAAATGACACTAAAAGAAATTTGGAAAAGCATCTTAATGTATTTAGTGTTTAAAGCTGCAAATCTTTTCAGAATATATACATATATATATATATATATATATATATATATATATATATATATATATATATATATATACATATATATATATATATATATATATATATATATGTATGTATATATGTGTATAATGAACATTCCATAACAAAAAGGAAACACTGCGATGTATGCATATAAATCGTATGATAGTTTGTCATGTCCAAGAACGACCAAAACAGACTTGATCTGATTTCAACTGAAAACGATTTCCTCAAGAACTTTCAATTTATTGATATTTTGAAGAAATGTTGTTCCCATGGAATTTCGCGAAGCAAATGCTTGAATTTTAATTGTTTTTAGCTCTACAGAAATAAATTTAATTTTTTTTTTTCCTTTTAAAAATACTGGGACATCTCGGTACCTGTAGCCTCGGGGGGGGGGGGCTCTACAATTTTAATCTGGTTCTGTCACCAACATAAGAATGTCTTCAAAATAAGATCTTTACTTCTACTTTATTTATACTAAATACTAATTTGGATGATTGTAAAAGAAGAGAAGCAAAGAACATAGCATGATATACATTTAATAAAAAAGAAATGCATTTTCTATTGGATCCCACCTTTCACCATCAGTTATTGATGCTAACCATGACTAATGCAATGTGTTTGATACTCATCAGTGCCCCAATACCGCAGCCTTGTGTCAACCTAACTTGATATATAATAAATATCGAGTGCATTCTGTTGTAGTTGGAAACCAAGCGAGGATTGAACTGATTACAGCAATGAAAGTCAGCATCATAAGCTTGTTAACCATTACTAATCTGATTTTGGAACTATGGATTAAATGAAATTGTTGGAATGTTCAAAGATTTCACAAAATCCCTAGGGATTACACAAAATCTCCAGTTTCGTAATTCTACCCCCCACACATACACACTAACACGCATATATATATATACAGATGAAAAATGATTTATTTTACACAACAAATATTCATTTTCCAACATAGTCTTCTTCTTTATAAACACACTTAAATCAGTGATGAATAATAATTTCAGAGATCGACCATTACGCAGTGATCAATGTTCAGCTATAAACTATGTCTCTAGCTACGCACTTATTAATCCACTCTCCTACATATACAAATACATGCATATATATTGGCACATATGTATGCGTACACACATACGTATATATATATATATATATATATATATATATATATATATATATATATATATATATATATATATATATATATATATATATATATTCTTATAAACCTTGCACATTTCTGCTGAAAACGAATTTTTATTTCAGATATTTCATAAACTTGATACAATCCAAAACCATATATATATGATTGAATTATAAATTATAAATTATGAATTATAAATCATAAAGTATATATATATATATATATATATATATATATATATATATATATATATATATTCATTTATTTATTTATAAATTATATATATATATTAAATTTGTGAATTATATTTATAGATTATGAATTAAATACATAAATTCCTAATTATACATGTAAAAATATAAATTGTATTTATATATAAATATATTTTCTCTTTTATATATATATATATATATATATATATATATATATATATATATATATATGTATATACCCATATGTATGTATATATACGTATGTGTGAATTCTTTACGTATTGCCATCTTTAAGCATACGAATGTGCTGACTGCGCAGTTCGAAGTTTTTAGAAATTGCCTTTTCCTCTTCTAACAATTCGTGGATGAATGCCATAATCCATTATTGTGATTAAGAAGAAAGAGAGAATAATAATGTGGGAACTCTTCAGTAATCAGTTTTCTCAATTATTCTATTATAATAGTCTGATTTTAAAACGTCATGATCTGTGGTATTAAAAGTTTCGTGTCGTTTTCAATCATTCCATAGCCTGGCCCTATTCACCTCAGTGCCATCTTGCTTATTCCGTCGTGTTCACGGTGTGCTGTCACCTGCCAAGTTGAGTCAATGTTGCTGACTTTAGGAGGGACAATTCAACATGGCGGACAATTAGCGTGTCGGAAGTTCTCCTTGCTGTCTAATGCAACACAACTATTAAATGAGATATTCAATGACGCGAACAGCTGTTAGCACTCAAATTGCCACACCAGTCCTCTCAGTAGCGTAACGTTTAAAATAAAACTTTTAAGCCAACTTAAATAATACCGTTTTATATTATTTCTCGACTCAATTCCAGAGAAGTCAGAAACATTGTCGACAGCTTCGATAAGCGAAGAAATTCGGATGTCAGGCGAATTTATCATCCAGTCTGTTCTCGGTTAGGGTGGCTGTCAATGGCTCATTATTTCATTTACTGTGACTTTTTTTTTTGTTTCAACAGCCCATTAAAACATTGCGAAGATAGATTGAAATAACTTCTATCGGAAAAGACACGCTACCTTAGTTTTTCGTGTTTTGGGGTTTGTTTTTTGTTTTTTTTTTCTTTT
This sequence comes from Thysanoteuthis rhombus, assembly GCA_963457665.1. NCBI lineage: Eukaryota > Metazoa > Mollusca > Cephalopoda > Oegopsida > Thysanoteuthidae > Thysanoteuthis > Thysanoteuthis major. The sequence continues at coordinate 73,022,794 of OY735200.1, forward strand.
TTTAAATATTGTATTGGAAGTTAAAAAGTGGTTCAATTGATTCCTGGTCAGATTTGAAAAAAAATTTGCAAAAGCTTTTCGAATTGATCCAAGAGAGAAAAATAAATACACGAATAAGAAAATAAAAATATGTAATGGAAATCAAACGAATTAGTATTCGAAATCATCAGTTTAATCCTACGCTCACTGCTGCTAGGATGTAATTGTTTCTGCTGTGTTAATTTCTTAATGTATTCTTAGACTAGTAAGAGAGGTGCCGACTCAGATATGAATATCTATCAAGAAGAAGCAAGAAAGAATATCGAGCAATAAAAATAATATATATATATATATATATATATATATATATATATATATATATATATATATATATATTTGTGGTGCCAATGCACGATATGTAAATGTTTCATGTGATGAATTTATTAGATTGACCAATTCACGACTCAAAATTTTCTTTATGAAACACTGTTTTCAAATTAACGACTGTTTTTGACATTTCTTGAAGCACGCAAATGTTGCTTTACAAGTTTGCAAAATCAAAACTGCGTCTTTACTGAGCTCTATCTTAGAGAATAAAACTAAATCGGATAGTTTCTACCCTTTGCATCATATTCTAGAGCGAGGCTTCAATTTTCTATGCAGAAGAGGGCCTCGACTTTATGGTCACTTGAAATTACATCATTCACAGAATTAAATATATATATATATATATATATATATATATATATATATATATATATATATATATATACATAATGAGCTTTCATGCACATTTGGCAATTTGCTCATTTGTTTATACTTCTGTTTGTTTGCTCTCGAATGGGATAATCTCATTGGTTGATTTGCCTTCGTATTATGATACAACAATATAAATACGCCATAGAAACTCTGAAGACTTCATGTCTGATCATGGCACATCGAAACAGCTTGAGATGAGTTAAGACTAAAAAAAAAAGCTTAGAATTAGGATACCTGAATTATTAAAGACAAATTATCTAATAAAATAGCTTTAGGCTTTTTAGTGCCTTTCCATACATGAATAACCCTGTCATTTTTACGGACATATCCAAGTATGTATATATATAAATGTATATATATATATATATATATATATATATATATATATATATATATATATATATATATATATAGTAGATGTGTGTCTTCTCAGCCTGTCACAGAAGAGTCATTGTTTTCAAACTAACGACTTGCAATTTAAAAACATTTTGTATAACACTATCTTGCAATAACTGATATTACAGGCCTATTGAGTAATTTATTTACGTTCATCTGCTTAGATACCTCTGTAAGTACCTTTCCTTGTGCATGTGACCATGTTCGTTCAATACAAAGATTGAAAAATTGAGAGTTCAACAGAATCTATTCTAACAATGAATGGTGTGATTCTTGGTCTACTGTCCGTAACACTTGAATGTTCCTCTCAGGTGTAAAAATATCGCTGATAAAAATACCACCATTTCAAATTATACATTACTACAGGGACTGTTAAACGAATTCAAAATTTTTTCTAGGAAAAATCTTTAAAAAAAACATCTCAATCCAAATATATCCGTTAATGTTTTCACTGTGATCAACGAGCACATTATATGAATAGAAAAACATATAGCATTGGTCAGCAATCATATTTTGAAGGTCGTTGTTAGTTGGTTCAATGCTCATTGGATCTTCCAATTTTGAAGGTTTTATACCAAACTATGCTGACTCAAATCTTATGGAAAAAAAACTTGATCAGGATGCACATCATATAGCAATGGTCAGCATGCAAAACACATTCGCTGTCGTTAGAGTATTAGATCTTCATTGAATCTACCATTATTGATGGTCTAATACAAAACTGCTATGTTATCCAGATCAAGACGCACGTCGTATAGCAATGATCAGAAGCTAATCCTGCAGGCCGTTGTAAGCGGGCTCGATCCTCATCGAATCTCCTTCTTCAAATGTTCTGATACCAACCCTTGCCGAGTAAATTTACTTATATAATAAACAGTATACCTTTTTTTATTTTCCATAACACCAGACTCTTCCATTCAAGGATAATAAAAATAAATAAATAAATGACAATGAAAAATGTACTAATAAAAATATCTGTTACCAACCCGTGGTTTGAAACAAATTCTTTTTTTTTTCTCTTAAAAACCGTTTCATAGAAATTCGAATTTATCTGCGAATTCGTTTAACGGATATCAACAAAATAGTTGAAAATAAATACATGAATAATTGTGGGTGGAGATTCAGAGTCCGAATTTTTTTTCCCTGTCAGATAAGAGTATATATTCTTCAAGCATTGAATACTAGAAATTGAATGACAATTTCATATTTTGGTTATGCTATACTCGAAAAACATCTTTATAATTTCATTCGCTAAATATATATGGTATCCAATTAAGGTAATTGTGATAAGCAATCCAATTACCAAGTCGTACACCTAATTTTTTTCTAATTAATTTGATATACTAAGAAGATTTTTTTTTTTTTTTTTAGAAAAAAAAATCTTTCCAACAATTTGTCTTCCTGAAATATAATTATTTGACGGATAATCTTCGGGGCTTAATGTAAGGTAAAACTATTGTTTGAGATTCTATTTGGACTTTGTTATCATGTTGTCCTCATGAGATTTGAAGTGCCAGTTAGGAATTTATTGACAGATATAAAATGGGCGGACATAATTTCCTCAAGGAATAGCCCTAGGCAAGTATTAACATCACGGTTTGTGTTATGAAACAACGGAGCAGAGAAAAGTTTATTCTTCAAGATTTTAAGCTAGGAAAAATCAACTAAGTGTCTATGTGGTCTTACAAGTGTCTCAAGTAATTATACGCCTACATGTTCCAGGCGAACTAGAGGTCGTGAAGCAGCTGACAGAGCCGACTGAGAGGTTGTTAGCCGCTGGTGATGTATTATCAGGCGTGATGCCATTTTCACAACATGACGATCGAACGGCAACAGCAGCGAAAATTCTTATCATGCGTCGGATATTTCATCAGTATTAAAGAAATATGTAAATAAATAGCTCCTATCCACTTTTTTTCTACTCCAGTTTACGTATTAATACATCTATTGAACTCAAAAGCTACAAGTGTAGAGCGGCCTGTGAGGATCGAACCCACTAAACTATTAGAAGTCTTGATTTGTTTATTTCTTGAATTTCATGACTACTTTTTACCTTCATCTTAATTCATTGGTTGCTTTTTATTGCAACTTTAACTCAAACCGATTTCCCTCTGGCAGTGAGTAAAAGAACAGCATCAATCGGAAAATAAAGACTTCTGCCTTTTGGTTACGTCTTGGTAGCTGCATTGGTAGAGCAGGCTGACTTGAACTGTGATGCCTCCACGAAGGGCGAGGGCTTGAATCCCACGTAATGCTTGTTCTTTATTTTCGGATCGAAGTCATGAAATTTTTAAAAAAAGATTACTTCATTTTATGAGAATTCCTCTTTCAAGTGTAGTTACAGTCCTGTGATGACAATGAGGTTCTAAGTATAAGTAGTCGATACGTTTAAAAGAGAACCATCCAACCGTGAACGAATTGAAGACATTAAAGATACTCTTTATGGAACAGTGATTATTATTTCGTTAAGAATTTTCATTAATGGACGCAGCCAATCATTTGTAAACTGTTTAGTTGAATAACTGTGGCCATCAAAGATGGCGGAAGGTTCTATCGTTTTTTTTAATATATTTTATACTTGTGCATGTTCGTTTGTTTGCTTATTTCTGTGTTCCAGCGCTCCAGGCCACACCATTTTGTCTACAGACTTGAAAATTGGCTCCAGTATTCCACTAGAGCATTAAAACGATTTTTTTTTCTTTTTCAAATTTTATGAAAAAAATCCTTTTGACCTCTTGGGGGCTTTATTCTGATGGGTTTAATAACATCTAGAATCAAGATTCCCAGGAAGCTAGATGTTTCTTTTCACTCTATTTTAGATTTTTTCCAGTGGAAAACTCCAGTGATGTCATAAATAGAATTTATTTCTGACCATGTTTATTCTTCGATGCAATTTTTTTTTTACATGGCTTCAAATTTTGACGCTACGGTTGTTCAATCTTTGATTGTTACGACGAGTTTTGATCAATTCTATTCATAAAACTTATGCCTAGTAAAATTCACATCTATTTTCTTATCTTAAAGCTTTAGCAAAAGAAACTAAATTGTTCTCAAAATCATGAAAATCTAGCAAATCTTTTCTCTAATCGGTACCGCTCTCTTACTTTCATAAATCTTCCATAACTGTGTCATTAAACGCCAATTGTAACTAACCTGACTCTTGCATGTCAGTGTGAGTTTTTTTTATTTCTTTATTTTTTGTTTGTTTGTTTTTCGTGTTTCTATAGATCTCTTCTATATTGATGTTCTTTAACGAAATATCTAGTTGCTATGCATGAAATGTCATTTTTTAAATAATAAGATGGAGGATGATATAAACAAAAGAAAATGGTAAATATTCACCGTAAACAGCGTTGTACAAGTCTACCTGACGTATAAGGCGGCCTCAAGATATTTTTGTTCAAAATTCAGGTTTTAGGTCTATCTATACCCACGGTATAAATCGATCCCCAAACCTAAAAAAAGGCGCTTCAAAGCCAATGTTCGTTTGTAGAGAAATAAATGGACAGTCGACGGAGAAAAGTCGTTCGGGTCTGGATGATGACACGTATGCTCGAACACTGGATGTGTTGTGTGATTTCGTGGTCAAGTCTTGGAAAGCTTTTCGTGTAGAAATTGCCATAAAATCATTTTAGAAATATGGTATTCCAAATGCTATGTTTGGGGAAAAAGAGGATTCATTGTGGCGTGACAATGACGAGGAGAAAGTCAGCAACAATACTGAGGATGAAAATCGAAACTTCCTGCGATTGTGACCTCTATGCAGATCTCTTCACGTCAAATGATGAACAGCGCTTATATCCAGAGTTTGAAGGATTTAAAATTTGATAATACACGCTTTCACTGTGAATAAAATGCGAAGAGAAATTACCCGTAATTTTGGAGTTAAAATTCTAACTGATCATTTTAGAGTTAAAATTTTAATTACAGTACTCAACAGTAAAGGTTTTAATTGTCCATAAAATAACATTTCTCTAAAGAGATACACCATATATTCAATAGACGGCCATTATGTGTTATTAAACCCATTACCCTTTATATCATTAGTCATAAATGCCTGCAGTCATGCGATATCACAGCGTATTGCACTAGCATGGAACTGGGCAGACGACACGCATATTGTGGCTGTCTGTCTGGCAGCTTAAGTTTAACAGCGTTCTAATCTTCGTTTATGGCTGGTGCATTATCTATTGCAGACGACTTGTCTTGCAGTGTTATTTTGTACAGAATGTTTACTTTTTTTTGATTTATTAATCTCTGTGTGTTAAATAAGTCATATAAGTTCAACGAATATGAGTTTTAGTTGGAAATATTACTGGCGACATGCTGGAGTTATGGTAAGTTGTGTACAGCGATGGCTGGAAGGGATATTCTACTTCTTTTTCCATCCTGTGGTAAAGACTCACATTTTACACTCGCCGTATAAGTCGCTCCCCGGTTTCCAAAACATTTCTTAGGCTTAAAAAAAATCGGCTTATACGCAGCAATACACAGTGATCAAAATATGAGCCATTTGAAGCAATAACCTTTTCCCAGCGATCCCTTAATATCCTATGCCTTATAAAACTCTGTAGGTTTCGTGGTCACAAATTTAGTAAAGCACAAATTGTAACTTACCTATTATTGGAGTTTTTGCCACGGATATGAGGTTCAAAATGCTTGAAAAGATAATAATCTGTGGAAGAAATATTTGGTAAATATGAAGTATGCTGGAAGACTTGAAAAAAGGTTGGTTAATTAGCCGAGGGTTTTGGAGTCTGGAACTGTCACGGAGCATTTCATTCAGTTCATGTGTGACCTATTTTCTCACCTGTTCCGTTGACTTGAGATGACGTGATGTGGTCGCAGTTGGATTCATAAAGTCTCCAGAGCACTTGTACCGTTGTCCGTTGGTCGTTAGCCGCTGCTATCAATAATTCTTCATTTTGAAAGTTTATTATCGGTATCTATATTTCCAGACTTGAATCTATCGAATTATCGCTGTATGTTTTGTTAGGATTATCAACAGCTTGAGTCATTATTGCTGTTAGAGGTTCAGCAATTTCCAATATTAACGAATTGTATCTCTATTCCTGTTCGATCAGCCAAAAAAAAGCCACCACGTTATCACTTTTAACATTATTCACCATGATATAAACAAAAGACATCCCAAGAGTAACAACCTAATATCATCAGGGTTTTTTTTTTGTTTTGTTTTGTTTTGTTTTTTAATTGGGATATCTTCAATGAGATTCACAAGAATGATCGTTAGAGAGCTTTTTTCCGGTTTTCCGGTAATTCAAATTTCCGTTTTCGTTAAGCATGTGAGTTTGAGTTATGTCACTTATCACTTTTAATATATCAATACTCCTTCTCTTCTCTTGGTCTCTAAAAGTACATAAAACGTGACGAACTGGTGCAAAATTATTTTATTATTAGAGATTCAGGTAGTCAGGCATTTGACCAGAAATGAGATTTTCCATGGTGAAGTCTTCATATCAAATACTCAGCGCTCAGCAAAGAAGAAGGAAAATTTGACGTTATTTCCTGATGAACTGCATTTCTTCTCGTAATCAGTCTCGTCTTTATATAATCTATTATATCAACAGAGCATGAATAACGGTGAGATAGTACACTGATTCCTCTAATCTTTATAGTTGATCAATAATAATAACTTTATCCGTACCTCGCTTAAAGGAATCACGGTAGCCTGTGAGTGTACCAGAACTAATTACTAGAATAAAATATCTTAGATTATCTGGAGAAATGCGTATTTCATTTAAAATCATCCAAAGTTATACTTGATTTGAGCATTGATGATCAAAAATCACCGCAAGATGCACTTTGAAAAATACAAAAAAATATCGTTTTTCGATGGTGTCTAATGGTATATTCATGCAGATTTTCAAGGTTGTAGCCCCCAAAAATGTGGTCAAGAGCGCCTGGAGACACACACAGAGAAGCACAGACAGAATAATCTCTAGCCCACTTGACTGGTTGGTCGGGCAGGTCATTTGATTCGATTATATTGAATGTATTAAGATGGAGAAAAGTTGATAATCATTCTGAATAATTTATATCTTAATTAAAGATAATAAAAGTTAATGATTAATTTAAATAGTGATTCTCTTATTAATTACAAATCTTGAATTAATTAAAATACAATTCTGTATGAGAAGAAAAAATATATTCAGGTTTAAGGTTTTTCGATAAAGAATACTTCTATCGAAAATTAAAACTATATTTTCGTTAAGGGAGATGTCTTTTGAAATTAATAACTCTCTATCATTAATTGTTGAGACACTGAAAAACACACCACGCCATCTGCAATCATGATTTCAGAGAGAATGCTATGACAATATTAACGTCACGTTCGTTTTAAAACTAAGAGCAAGACTCGCCCACACAGTCAATAACTGAACAACCGTAGCGTTAAAATTTCGAAGAATAGATATGGTCTGGATGAATTATATTTTCCACTGGAAAACATCTAAGATAAACTAGAAAAAATCTAGAAACACTTGAATGAAGCATATAAACGTATGCGCTAATAATAAATAAGAAAATGATAGAACCTTTCACCATCTTTGATGGCTACGGTTGTTCAGTTCCATAGATGGACAGAAATTCATGAATTTGTTTTGCTTTGATCGACCGTCAAATAAGTTGACTTTGCTTTTGAATCGAACTAGCTGTTAAACGTCGAAGTCTAAAGCGATCAATTTTTTTTTTCTTTGTGCACCCAAAGAAACGATAAGACCATAAAAGAAAATTAGGAAGACATGAAATCGCTGTCTATGCACGTGTCAATCTGTGCTTTCGTTCGTTCCCATATGCGTGTGTGCTGTTGAGGACTGAGAATTAGTTTCCGGTTATAAACGAACTTGGAGACGGATATTGGCGAATCTAATTACAACTTGAAGTGTTAAACTTGTTTTAAATTTCATTTTGATAATGACCAAGATGACAACATTCCATAATATATATATATATATATATATATATATATATATATATATATATATATATATATGCAACGCTCTTCCATAGGAATAGAGCAGTCTGGTGGATGGGGAATGTATGCTAAAAATAAATATATTGCTTATGTCCGACCTTACGGACCGTCCAGTTCCCTGGCGCAGAGGTACGTTACCAGCCTCTGGGTCTGAAGGTTTCAATCCTGCCTCTTGGTACTGGATGGGATAATGGATAGTCTATAGTATTGTAATACAACGAAACAGCTGTCTGTATATGACACACTATATATATATATATATATATATATATATATATATATATATATATATATATATATATATATATATATATATATAAGAGTTGTAATGTTTTTATGTAAGTACTCTGATCACTCGAGCATCGTAGACCAAAAATAAAACTTTAATCGATATCTGCAAGTCTTAATCTACATACAGTGCACATTTTAGATCGACAAATTCCCTTTTTTAAAGATTTTACAGGGGTGATTATTGGATGAAAATAATTATTTTATATGGCTGTGAAAAAAGAAAAAGAAAAAAAATACTGTAGTTTTTTTTACGGCTATAGCTAACCCCCAGATAAGCGGGGGCCCATCGCCGAGAGAGGCCTTCCACAGTCAGTTAGTCTACATATCAAGACCAGTGACATCAGATTTGTTGGTTTATTACTCATCTATTCAGCTCGAAGAGTCAAGTGCATACTAAATTTTCACTCTCTTCAAAGCTGATTAAAGAGGGACAGACGGTAAGATTTAACTGAAAAAAAAAATATTATGGTTTTGATTTGATTTGGTTTCAACTTTATTTTCAAATTATCTCTCTTTTTGGCGCCAATCGAGTTACAACATCGTTCGAAAGTGTTAGATGAAAAAAAGTTTAAATTTTAGTTTGGGAAACGATATCTAAAATATCAAGCCCCATAAAAGTATATATATATATATGGGTTTTTGATGGTGTTTAAAAATAGAAATATTCCAAAATACTAATCTATCCCAAGATAAAATTATTTTTCATGCGTACTTTGGTAATCATCAAATAAATCTCAAGTCAGTTTCCCTCATTACTTGACTAATCGTTCGTGTATTTATGAGATAGTGGGTGGATGGTCGACTTGAAACATTCGGGGCAAGGTGTCTTGGGAGCTCTACACAGTGCAATTATATGCTGGAGATTTTTCTTAATGTTTTTTTATCCACTTAGACAACATTTATCAATCAACAAAATTATTTCTAAATGTTAACTTTCGATTTCATTCAATCAGAAACTTCGATAAAAAAAACTACCTCCAAAACTGTAAAAATAGGTTTCTTCAGTTTTCAAATTGATCTAGCTGGCTGGCTTAGTATATGTATATCATATGTACATGCCCCAACCGTGGAGATAGAGGACTGAAATTCTAAATATTTACTCTTTATTATGTCCAGAAAAATGTTTTCGTTTAAACATCTCTCCATACCTGTCAATCGCAGTAACCTTAATTAGAAAGCATCAACCAAAATTGTGACTGAAACAGTCAATATAAGTTTCGTCAGTTTTCAAGTAGGTTTAGCAGACAATGTATACAGAGGTCATACGGACGGGTTGCACCAATGTAGCTAGAGGGCCTAAAACTCATACATTAATTCCTTATTATTATGTCAGGGAAAAACTTTTTTTTAACCCCCAAAAGTTTTTAGCGGCAGTTCAATTTGCAATGTAAGTTTATGCAAAATTAATCCCTTAGTTTGTGTCCGACAGTATTCACGCTTGTTTTTTGAAAATTCTGACTTTTTTAATGATTATTGCCCAACAAAAATGTTATTCATTCATCGGTAAGAGTCTTATTCACTTTTTTAATTGATCACCTCGACATGGCGGTTTCTATTGAGTGACTAACCAGCCCTGATTGTTCAAATTTGATTGGAAAATTTGGTAATTTTTACGTTACAAACAATATCACAATGTTAATGGTTCTTAGAATAATTAATAGCAACTGTTCATTTTTTTTTTCATTTAAAAGACCTCCTCAAATCTTATATCAGGGTGTTCGGGAAGTGATTACTTATTTCACTGCTATGAATCATAAGCCAGCCGACAAATACAAGAATAGGGTTAAATTGTATGAAACGATGTCTGGATTTAATTCATCATCTCTTCTATCCGGCAGTGTATCGTCTGTTGTGTATTGTAAAGTTTAAACCCATGGAGGATAAAGATTTTAGAGACCAAAAAAAAACAGAATTTTCTCAACGAAGAATCGAAAATTAGCCTCTCTGGTAGGGCTGCTGTCATTGAAATTGAATGGTGAGTCCATTATAAATGAACAGTATTTGATTGAACATCACAGGCATTTGTTTGATCTCCCTTTGAAAATACAAAATTACTTTCTGAACACCTTAATGTTATTGGACCATACACCACTTGTTCCAATAACCGGTGCGTATAATCTCTAACGAAGTCGAAGAATATGAGAACTAATTATATTTTCTATTCGGTTTCTATTGAGTGACTAACCAGACCTGTCTTGATAAAATCTCATATCATGAATATTTCATAGGAAAAACTTTTACATCTTTTTGTTCGTGAAATTACAATCATTAGTTATTTGTCTCAGTCAACGGTGTTATAAGAGCTATATGCATTCACTTACATTTGCCTGTTTGTCAGATTGTTCTCGCAATATCCACGAAAAAGACTTTCAATGATACTTTGAGTGTGGAGGGGCAATGGGCTGAGGACGAATTGATTCGATTTGGGGACGAATCCATGATAGTTTTTCATTTACTTCCACTGCATTGCATCTATACAATATCCATACAGTGTCTCCAAAAGTTAAAAGATCATTTTAAGTAGAGAGCACTCAAAGAGCTCATACCCCTGTCAACGCTATTGTCGCTAAGAGCCGAATGGAAATCAGTTCATACATTGCCACGATGCAGGAGAAGTAACTATAGAACAATTTCCTGGATCCGTTCTAAAATTTGATCTTTTCTTTCTTAGCATATCACCCATCTATACATAGAATGTCATTGAATCTACCGATGAATTTGGAAGAGGTATGTGCATTCATTTCTGTATGTCTGTTTGTCTGTCCATGCGTTCAATGAACTTTGAATACCATCAAGTGGATGGATAGGCAGATTATAGGTTGAAGGAGAACTGATTAAATTTGGGGGGCAGATCGAGAAATTTTCACAGTTACCTCCCTACATCGTAGCTAGATGTCTACACACTCTCCAAATGTTATCAATGGATTCCAATTAAATTTTCTAGAAGGTAGGCCATAGGATAAAGGAGAATTCGTTAAATTTTGGGACAGATCCAGATTTTTTTTTCTTTCATTGCGAGATTTTTTTTTTCATTTTTTGAATTCATTTATGTTTCTACCGATGTTTGTTAACACAATATATCCATAAGTTCTGGATAAATTTCAATGACATTTCGTGGAAGGATATGTCATGGACTGTGGAAGAAATTATTACATTTTGTATTGGATCCAGGAATATTTTACAGTTGCCTCCTCTGTATAGTTGCTATATATGAACTGATTCTCCTTCAGATTTTCGTGACAACAGCATTGACTGAAATATACATTCTCTGAGGGTTTTTAGTTTCTATTTTGTGCCTTAGTAATGATGCAAAACTGCAAACTAGTCAACAAATCGTCAATCGATTAACAACTTTGACGCATAATGCTATTTTATATATTATGGATTTTCAGTCGACACCAAGCTGAAATAATTGATGTTAATCATAAAATTACCTATACTTTTTTATACTGCTAGTGAGCGAATGCCAATAAACTGCTAATACTCTCATTACCAGAGGGGGGGGTCAGTTTACGTCTGGCCGCCTTTACCGATCGGCCATGAAATCTTCAAGGTTAAGCAGAAGCTGATTCATACTTTTTGAACTTGACACTCTGGCGCCATATTTTTGCTGGGTACGTATGGGACGTAGTTTGTCTTAGTAGAGCAATTATTATCCAGTATTATTATTATTATCATTTGATGGGGTATTGTAGCACATAGTCTTTATGAAATTTCACTAGATTTTACCGTCATCTTTATTTCTCATCTTGCATTTCGTTCGTTTCCATAGAAACAATGGCCCGAATTGAAAGTTGTATAAGAAACAAATGAAATTTAGATAAAGGTAAAAACTAGACAAATTTGATAATTATAATGCGTCACAATACTTCATTCAATAATAATAATAATAATAATAATAATAATAATAATAATAATAATAATAATGATAATAATAATAATAATGATAATAATAATAATAACAACAACAACAACAACAACAATAATAATAATAATAATAATAATAATAATAATAATAATAATAATAATAATACACTGAAAACGAGATTGGAGGAACTAGGGATAAAAGGAAGGATTGAGACTATGCAAACCACATCACTACTGAGGACTGCACAGATACTGAAGAGAGTGCAATAAATAAGAGATCTACAACCCCCAGCTGTTTACAATGACCCACTAGCCCCCACCTCCCGCCTCAAAAAAAAGAAATGGTGGATTTAATATGAATCACAGCTCTGTTGTGATAGGTGAGGAAGATATGAGAGGAGGACTGGAGACCTGTGGAGACTTACTGTCACCCAGTCTCCAGCGGTGGCCACCAGGCAACAAGTGTGAAAATGCTGATTGTAATAATAATAAAGTATTGAGTTCTTTTGATTCTCAAAATGATGTGAAATTTATTTTATGAATTCAAGAAATATTCAGTACGGAGCCGCCCTTTAAATAGTGAATATTGATAAAAAAAAAAGAAATCATATGGAAGAGGAAATAGGCTTATAGAGCCGAGGTTCATAGGTTTCTTTGCTACACTATCGGTACAAAATACAAGTAACTTGCATTCAATCGATAACATGCCTAAGGCCAATTCGTAAAAACAATCAAATTAGTGTTTCTTGTCTTCTACAATCACAGAAAGCGCAATCCTAGTTCTAGAAAAATCTAAAGCAAAAAAAATGGACGAAACAATGGTGAGAAATAGAAAATTTCTAACATTTTTAAAGGCAAATATTTTTCTGTCATTTTTTTTACGCTGATGCATAGAAAGTGTTGGAAATAAAGCAAGCGATAATTAATGAAAAACGCTTCAATTCTTTATTTTCAGTTTAATTGCAATTAAAATTCAACTCTTATTTTCCGTTATATCATACAATTTATTGAAACTTCTGAAGAAATTCGCCAAGTAGAGTTAAGAAAACGTCTTGAAACATTTATATTCTGGTGAGTCTAGATGTTGTTATAAAACCCGTTGGAATAAGGTCCCCATCAAAGGTCAAAAATGTTTTGGTTTTTTTTCCAAAAATCAGAAGGAAATTTTTTTCTTCTAGTAGAGTACTGATGCCAATTTTCAAGTCAGCAGACAAAACACAGGAACAAATAAACAAATAAACTAACACACAAACGCATACACATATGAAAAAGGATAGTACCGTTCGTTACCTTTGATGGCTACGATGGTTCAATGATATTTTCTCATGTGAAGAAATCTACTGACAATTCTCACTTGAACGTTTTTACCATTTCAAATTTTGAAATTAAGCGATTTTCCAAGTTTGTTAACTTTGTAAATTTTATATTTGACCTTTATCGAGAACGGGTCTGGTAAGTCACTCAATAGAAAAGGTCACGTGATCAATGTCTTTTGGCAGCATGTCATGTTGGGGTGATCATTTGAAAAATTGGAAAGAACAGGTGATCGATGAATGCTACTTCTCTCACCTTTTGTTGAGCGGTGATTATTGGAAAAGTCTTAATTAAAAGAAGAAAAGAGCACTTCACAAACAAAGGGACTAATTTAATATAAAATTACATTGCAAATTGAATCTCCCAATAAAAACCTATTCGAGCGGAATTTTTAAAAAAAGGTTTCTTTGGACGTATTAAGAATTAAATGTTTATACTTTCAGCGCTCTAGTTCCATTGGAACGGCCTGTATACATACAGAGCCAGCCAGTCAGACCAGCTTAATAACTGAAGAAACACTTGTTGAAAGTTTCTAATATTGTCAATTTCATCGAACGAAAACTGAATCATACTTTATTAGTACACATGAGCGACCGCCACCATTTTTTTTATATGGGATGTGGGGACACATTTCCAATGGGGGACGAAGGGTATACTCGAAGTATATTATAGTATCACCCTGTTATCAATAAATAACAATTCAGTCTATACGGGAACATTTAGTTGGGGTTACAGAAAAGAATCGTACTGCACCATTATCTTCTATTAACTATAAGGCTCCAACTTTCAAACCCCCTCTCCCAAGTTGAGGATGTCTAATCGATGGGGGGGATGCCAACCCTCAGCAAACAACCAAGCTAGTATATAAGATCCTTTCCTTCCGTCTTCAAATTTGTTGATTCTTTTGAAAGATTTTTTCTCCATTATATCTGAGTTTTGTCTCTTCGGACTAGTCTTTCCTAAAGTGGATTCTATGAAAAAAATCTGGGTTACAGCGAGATAGGGTGACTTCATAAGATTTATCCAAGAATGAATGTTTTAAAAGAGTTGTGGTTGCCAATTTAGATGTGATTTTTCTATTTTTCGATTCTGGAAATCACTTCCAGATTCGAATTTTTTTTTTTTTTTTTTACTGGCAACACTGGTCTTTGAAACATGACAAATCTTTTAAAAAATCATTCAAATATTGTCATCACTGGACTCACAAATTGAAAAAAAAAAAACGTGGATTAGCAACCCAGGTCTACAATGTTCAAAATATTAAGTTAAGCGACGCGAAGAGTCGCCTTCAGTTGAATGCAAGTGCCTTGGCGATTGCTACGTTCCACTCTCTAATTCTTATTAAGATTAAGGTAACGGAGGTTATCCGAAAAAACATTGGTATGGTTTCCATGATTTGAAAAAAAAAACAAACGAAAAAAAAACGTATAAAGGTTCCTAAAAAAAAGTTTGGGAACCAGTGTTTCAGATGTTTAGGGAATATTGGCTACTGTTAATGAGATAGGAGTTGGCCAAGCGGGTAACAACGCAGAGAATGGACTCAGCGAGCTAAGTTGCAATCTGAGGTAGTCTGTGATCACTTCACAGTAATGCCTTTGGAGAGAGGCATGAATCCATCTATTTTCCTGCTATAGGTTGAGTAGAGCAAGGAGAAGTGAGTATCGTCTTTCCTAAATCTAATTCATATAAAGCGAGCGGGTTGAGTAAGCAGTAATGTGTTATGGACAGCCGAAGCAGAGACGACTGAAGCCGTAACCAGTGTAAGGGCACCACTTAGTCGCTCGTAAATTTTCATAATTCCTTTTTCACAAAATAGATTCGATTGTTATTAGTTATGTGATTGAACTTATGAAATAGGTAATAGACCCGTCAATTCAGAAAAATGTGGGAACTATCTCAAGATTTTTTTACATTAAAAAAATCTTGTCTTGTTAGTCAATCAATAGAATCTATCAAGTGACCAACGTCTTTTGGTAGCATACCGTGTTGGGGAGGATAAATTTAAAATGGGAAAAGGATGAATAAGTTACTTCTCTCGTTTTTGTTGGGCTGTAACCAGTGAAAAAAGTATGGAAAAAAAAACGTGAATACTGCTGGAAACAAACTAAGCGACCAATTTAGAATGGAATTATATCGCAAATTGAAACAAAAAAGTATTCAAGGATAGAAACAAAAAAAAACATCTTTACTCACATATTAAAGAGTAAATGTTTATTTTTTTCAATTCTAGTTCTATTGGTTCTGTCTATACGCGTTATACACACATGCATACATGCATACGTACGTACGTACATACATGTATACATACATTCCTAACCAGCCAAACCAAATTAAAAACTGAAGAAACCTTTACTGGCAGTTTTTGTTGAGGCTTTCTAAGGTAAGTAATTGTGAATTTTAAAAAAGGTTTTTTGAAGGAAAATATGTATTTTTTTTTCTTCTGGTCAATCGTAAGAACTCAACCTAATATTTATCAACCTCAGATTAGTCTGACACAAGGACAGATGGGTACCCAAAATAAACGAATTAGTCAGTGAAACCAGATTGATAATCATCGTGCTACGGTAGTTGCCCTGTGAGAATTCAACTTCATACACTTTTATCATTTTCCCCATCTCAATTCTGATGCTAATGCATTTTGTTGAAGCAATGACAGAATACGAAATATTGCTTATTATCAAACTCCTACTATTGAGTTTTGACTTTATTCTCGTATGTAACAACAATGATGGATGACAATGACCAGACCGAAGACCTATGCAAGAACTGACGACGAATTCACTCCTAATTCTAAAGCCTAACTCAGGTCGACATGTTTTGCTCAAGTTATCAAATTCAGAATAACAGGAGCTACTAATAAAGGAATTGAAACTGGACACATAGTTTTGGAATAATATTGTTCAGAGAAATGAATTCTGTTTTTGTTTACTTTTTAGATTTTGATAAAGCGGGAGGGGGGTTGACCCTAACACAGCCAAATTTGTTTAATCCATGCAATAATTTTGAATGAAGACTCATGCAAACAAAGTTGGTAATGATTCGAATTCCAGTTCATATTTGATTGAAAACAAGAATTTTCCGAATTAAAGTCGAGGTGGAAGTTTTCTGTGTAGGTGGTTTCGAGAGATGACCAAAGACAGGTATGGTTAGTCAATTGAATTGGGGATGATCAATTAAAAATTTGGAAAAAAGTGATGATCAATCTGTTGGACAGTGGTCACTAAAAATGTCTTCATTTTCAAAAACAAACAAGCGTGAATACTACCATATACAAACTAAGGGACCAAATTTGAATTAAAAAAAACACTCATTGCGAATTCAACCTCTAGGAACCAGCTTGAGGGAATTTTTTGAAAAACAAAACCACCATTTATTTGTAGACATAATAAGTAAATGTTGAAAATTTTAGCCCTCTAGCTCCATTTTTGTGGCCTTTGTACGTGATATATACATAGCCAGCCAGACCAACTTGAAAACTGAAGAAACCTGTTGACAGTTATGGATGTCAGTTTTTAGTAACGATCATAGTTGGATTATGACAGTTTATCACTGAAAAGAGAAGAAAAAGTATGCAAATTTCAGTGTCTTATAATTTAGTCGTAAATCAAATATATTACTTAAAATACCTTGAGTATGTTTCCAAAGACTTTAATATGTCTACTTAGAAGAGCCATTAAATCTTTTTAAAAGACAGGTCTGGTTAGTTACTCATTAGAAACGAGACACACGTCCTTTAGAAGCATGCCGTGTTGGGGCTGATCAATTAAAAAATTAGGGGGGAATCGATAATTTACTCCTCTTGCCCTTTGTTGGACAGCGATCACTAGAAAGTCCTAACCTCCCCCCCCCCACAAAAACAAACAAACAAGTGCGAATTATTTAGGAGTAAATGGTTTTTTAATCTCGGGCCCCCTTGCTCTATTAGTGTGCCTGCATACGCGATACATAAGTAGATAGGTGCATACACAGCCAGCCAGTCGGTCAGTCAGTCTGCCAGCCAGACCAACTTGAAAACTGACGAAATCTTATGCTGACAGTTTTGGTTGACATTTTCTAATATTGTATACGACCGTAAGATTTTGGTACTTCAAACCTTTGGTAGAACCAGTTGAACCAAACTAATAAGCAACACTGAAAGCGATGGCTTATGCACTGCATTCATTCCGCTAAAAATGTTGAGATAAGCATATTGGCTAAGAAAAATGTCACTGAGTTCCTAGAGCCATGGCAATACTTGATGAGGAGGGGCACTCCCTAGACTGACGTTTGGCGCCATCCGGGAGACTGACAGTACACTCTGTTAGGCAAGCAATGTGATTTTCCTTACAGCGATATCATTGCTTGTCATAAGGGATTTACTGGAATCAATCATACATTTTAATTAGCAAGTTAACGTCTATTAGACAGACTGTCTGGAGGTCTGTAGCTTTGCTTCTTTTCTTTTTTTCACACGCGGTAATGTGTGCGTATTCATTCTTTAATTTAGTTTCACATCTATTTATATTACTTAATAGTGTATGTATGTGTACTTGTATGAAAAAAAAAACCAACAAAAAACACAACCCTGATTTTTTTTCTTTCTGTGTGCATATACGCACATAAGTTTGTTTATACATGTAAATAATATACAGACCAAAAAAAAAAAAATTTAGATATACTGAAAAAGTATTGTTAAAATTTATGCAGCAAGAAATTTAGCGACAAATATTTTTCGTCGCACTTGTATTTTGTATTCATTGAGTACCGTCTATTTATTGATTTGATCGCAGTTTGCCAACTTATTTGCATTGTATCTCGCTCAATAGGAACCGTCACGTGGTCGACCATCTTTTGGTAGATATGCTGCGTTGGGGTGATCAATTAAAAAAATTGGGGAAAGAGCGTGTGTGGGGGGGATCAGTGAATGAGTTACTTCTCTCGCCTTTTGTTGGATAGTGATTGCTAAAATGAAGTTTGAATCTTCCAAAAGGACAAGCGTAAATGCAGCCGGACACACACTGAAGGATCAGTTTAGCATAAACTTATATTGCAAATAGAAACACCCCACTAAAACCCATTTGGGAGAGATTTTGAAAAAAAATATTTTATTTTCTAGACATAATAAGG
Organism: Thysanoteuthis rhombus; assembly: GCA_963457665.1. Lineage (NCBI taxonomy): Eukaryota > Metazoa > Mollusca > Cephalopoda > Oegopsida > Thysanoteuthidae > Thysanoteuthis > Thysanoteuthis major. The sequence continues at coordinate 73,041,500 of OY735200.1, forward strand.
AGTTTTCAGCCCTCAAGCTCCATTGATGCAGCCTGTTTACGTGATGCATACATGCACACACGTATACATACATACATGCATACATACATAGCCAGCGAGACCAACTTAAAAACTGGAGGAACCTATGCTGAAAGTTTGGGTTTACGGTTTCTAATTACTATTTCATCAGTGGCTTGATTTCATTTCATAGGCTTTGATATCTACCTAAGAGTCAACATATTTATCTATTCCGTTACCGAATTGTTATTACTGTTACTGGGTAGGGTCACCCTGTCGGATGTGGGTTTTTTTTTCTAATTTGTGGGTCCAGTGTGGACAATATGTAGAATTTTAAGAAAATGTTTCATAGTGTTGTTAATTGGGATGTTTGTTGGTTTTTGTTCTTTTTTTCATTTTCTGTATCCGAGAGTGACTTCCAGAATCGAAAAATTAAAAAATCACATCTAAATTAGTAATCCTTATCCTGGATACCTATTCAAAAAAAATATATATATACGAGCCTTATTTAAGGGTCACATAAGATATGACAGTAATATGATAATGGTCATGTGGGATTTCTAACTTGTTTATTCCTACTTGATGTCAGTATTTCCCTCCCTAAAAATTTTTGGCACCAAATGTTTATATACAGTATAGCCCATAAATGAGTATATCCTAACCACATTTTTTTTTATAGAAAGCTAATTTTCTTCTTAATCAAACACAACAGGAACTAATTATTATTAGTGGGACACAGCATCGAAACTCTTGACTAAAATATGAAAATATTGCCGTCTAAAAAAGCGTACATATCCACGAAGAATGCTTTTTGACAACACTGTTTCACTGCTGTTAAGTTTGGTCATAAATAATACATGATAATATCCATTTTGACCGTAAAATGTTCCACTAAAAAAACAAAAAAAAACCTGCTATGTTTGGTTTAGAAACTAACTTTCTAAAAAAAAAAGGCTGTAGGGGTGTATTCATTTATGGGTGATACTGCACGCACTTTTATGCATCCATGTATGTTTGTACGTGAATATCTGCCTCGGCTCAAATCGGCTGTCGATTCTTTTATAAAGGGGATGTTTGTTTTATATGAATTTAAGCTAAATAGTTCTCAGTGCTGATGTATACAAACGAAGAAAATCTTCAGTTTCTTGATGAAAGGGAAAAAAGATTGAAGATTCCATAAAAAGGTTTTTGTGTTCAAGTCTTCAAAACTGTCCATACATTACATACATACATAAATGCATGAAAGTGCACATGCGTACACATTAAAAAAAACAGAGAAACAGAAACACTTACTCAAACAAACTCACATATGCGTACACACATGCAATATATATATATATATATATATATATATATATAGTACATATAGTATAAATCAGGTGAGCAATATAGCATAATATGAAGTAATGTCTGATGTGTGATGGATTTATTTCATAGAGTGCTCGATACATACAACTTCGAAAGTTGAGTTGAGCTAGAAATACATATATGAAACCCAGAGAGGGCAGAAACATAAACTTCTTAATGTGTAGCGAATCAACTTCCTATATATATATATATATATATATATATATATATATATATATATATATATTAGTTATCCATTGCCATTCGCAGGTTTTCCATTCACGGTTTCGATGATTCGCAGTTCGGTCATGAATGATTTGATGGGAATATTTTGGGGAGTTTCGTGGCGTACTGGGAAAAACTGCATCATAGAAAATACGCAGTACAGTACAAGCAGAACGAGAAAAATTTAGGAAATCATAAATCCATCGTAATAATCTTTGTGTTATTGATAAGAAAAAAGATTGTAGATAGTTATCAACTAGAAATTATCTATACAAACAATATAAACCCAGTTGAAAACTAATCGTGTTTGAGCTCTTGAACATGTTTATACTCGCGAATCGGTTAGTCGAACGGTATTTTAGACATTAATTTTTTTCCTATTCAATGTACTGTAAACAAGGTGGTTTATATTGTAGATGAAGTATTTTAGATCATTATCAACATTTTTTTTTTCATTTTTAAACTACTATTAACCTTAATCTGAATATTTCTGTTCCTTTTTATCATGGTTTTCCTCAAAAGAGCAACGAAAATATCAAAAATGAAGGTAATTAGAATATTAAAAAGGCAAATAATCACTGCTCTATAGTTACATGAAATTAAGGGTCTTCGTTAACTATATATTTTTTGCCTGCATTTACTATTCACTTTTGAACGCACCTTTAAAATGTATTGCAATTATTAAATATTGGCATTAGATAATTAGCATGAAGTTAGTCGCAATAAAAAAGAAAGAAAATACTTTTGCGCACTCTTAGTGGATTTCTGAGCAGATTAAGGTCGTGTCTACGTTTTTGACTGAAAAAAAATCAATTTCACCATGAATGACGGATCTATCACGAGAAAAAATATAGTTGAATTTTAAAACTAATGATTTTCACTGAATGTTTTTAATGTATTTGTTTGTACATTTATAATTTGGAAATGGGAAAAGAACTGCTGCAGGAATCAGCGGCTGTTTAACTTAGTGGTAAGAGCAACGCTACGTTGAAGTGTCTAACGTAATGACTTCAGGTTCAATCCCTTCAGCAGTTCTATTTTCTTTAATTGTTTATTCTTTTTACGGTGTCTAGGCCAAGTGATACGTTAACCGTGTAATGATGAGAGATAATTTCAAATAAGAGTTTCAATATGATATAACGCAATTCATAATCATTCTGTCGGATCATATATATCCGCTTCTTAATACATATATGTGTGTATGTGTGTGTATGTGTGTGTGTGTGTATACCTAATTTTATGAACTTAAGTTTTACGAACATTAAGATATCAATTTAAACTTAATGGAAACAACGTACAGAAAATCTTATTTTTATTCAATTAGGACAGTGAAAATTCGTTCATAAGTGAATAGCACCATTACAAGTTTGTTTGTAAGTGTCAGTCGATAGAAAATGAGTTGATAAGTTCTTACTCGCCTTTGTCTTGATGTGTAGTATCGTGTATGTCGTGTGTGCAAAATGTGTATGTTTCTGTGTGTGACAACCATCTCCACACTTGATGATTGATAAAGTCCAGTAATGGGTTTTTTGGGTTTTTTTTACTATTTTGTTTCAAGTGTGATTGGTCAAAATTGTATAGTTGTTTGCAGGAAAGCTTGGAGCCTGTTCGCAGACAAATAAGTTCCTAGGCGTCCCGACAGAGTGTTCATTGCCTCATTAAAATAATTGCTTGAACATTGTCTTATCGTTCTTTATTTATATAATTGGAAGATTTTATAGATATTTTTTTCTACTTCAGAACGTAACCATATTTAATGCATTGTTTTCTATGGATAATTATGCCTCAATTTATATATATATATATATATATATATATATATATATACATATATATAAGTGTGGGGGGATTTATATAACTGTGTTGATAAAGGATCACGGATATAACTTTTGTTTTACGAAGATATTGATTTTTCTTGATTTGAAACCAGAATCAGATAGTTTGTTTCAGGTCAGTATTAACATTTCTATTGCCAATTCTGTTACTTCAGCCATGTCTTAGATCGAAATGTGAGAGTTTCAAATCAAGAGAATAAAATTCTCCAAAAATAGTCATCAGCAGAAGAATATGATTGAATCAGTTAATTTTACGATTTATCAACTGAATTCTTGAGAAATTTTCGCTCTTTTTTTCCTCCATTAAAACAGAGAAAAACAATTTTGCTTTTTAACAGTTTTCCTTTTTAAATATCAACACAAATCAAAGATCAAGACGGAGAGAGTGTGATATCTTTATAACAGAATAATTTCACGAGTGGTACTGATGACAACTGAGGAGAATGGTTCATCACTCTATTGTTATGAAGTCTGAACAGATATAATCTTTTTTTCCACGCGCGTTATTTTTGGTTTGAGCACACAATTTATCTTTCACTCGCTAGTTGTTTGTAGACATTCAACACCTGTATCCAAATTTGAGAAAAGAGCAACTAAAAAGTAATTTTATTCATCTATTTGTTTCGATAAATGCAGTATTGTAAGTCATTATTATTAATTCTTGCTGCTATTTGCTTCCATCTTGATTTTTACAGCATTTCATCGTAACCAATCTGAGCTCTGTTCTCTTTTCCCCGGCGAGTAAATAAACAGCACGAATCGGAATAAAGAAAACGTTGCCAGTAAGAATCGAACTCACGACACTCTATGCTGGAGGGTGACTCAGTTAACGCTCGACCACTCGTTCCACTGAGCTTTACGTACCAGTGGTAAGCGCGTGTCCAAATCAAACTTTAAAAAACCGACGAAAATTGAGAGAAAAGGGAATAGTAGCAAAACATTAATAAAGATGAAAGCAATTTATTTTTGATTTTAAAAAAATGGTCTTTTTCACTGCAACGTGAGTCGACGGTTCTAAGAACGATGGAAATTTTATGTTAAGACTAGATTTCAATAGGTTAACGGCGTTTGCCAATGATTAAGTGACCCGAAGACAGAGTGGTTAAAAAAAAGATAGCATTCGTAACAAAGAAAAGAGGCTTTTATTTTGATAAGAGAGGAGGGGTAATAAGAAATTATTTCTTTTTGTGTAACACTACTTTGTACGATTCTTTTTTGAAAATCAATTCTCACGATGAAAAAAAATTAAAGAAGAATACAAGAAAAAAAGGAAAGAAAAAGAAAGAAGACTAAACAGTGTTTATAACCAATGTATACGTTCAACTTTTTCTTTTGCTAATGAATTATACTGCATTTCGGACGATATTTTTCCTTTTATTTTTTATGCAATGGGTATCTATTTTTTGTTTCCGGCGTTTTAACGGGGATTAAGATGAAAAATTAGATAGAAGCAAATATTTTTTCAAGATATTATTGATATTTTAATACTGAAACAAATACTGACCAATCTGGCAAATACTCTCAAAAAGTGTGTGTACTATGTCGCAGGATTTGAACAGAGTTTGTTCTTTTTTTTCTTATGATATAAGGGTTGTGACTTAGAACCTGATTAGTTTATACAACGCATGAAATACTTGGAAATAATTCCTAAAAGCGATGTCTTATCTGTCACGTTGTCAGTCTGTAATTGAGTAAAAGATTCAAGTACTCATTTGTGAAATGGAATAAGTATCGTTGGTATTTATTGCTTCCTATGTTATATTCTTGAACTTCAATTAGGGAAAAGAAAATCAGATCCGGTGAATATTTAATGATCGAGCATTTTTCTTTTATTTAATTACGCAACATTATTTTGTTTAAATAACATTTTATCCAATTACACAATCTTAGATAATAAAATCAATTTTTTTTCGAATATTCAATCTAATCTTTTGAAATCGCAATCAAAAAGTTCTTCATGTGCATAATTGTATTTTTGTCTGGAGTTTTATTTTGCAAATTGAACCAAAAGTTGTCAAACAAAACAAAACAACTGCTCTATTTGTGCGGTGATTTCCACACTAAATAAACATAGATTTCTTTTGGAAATTATCTTTTTAAAATGGCTTCGTAACACTGCTGATCGGTAACTGATCAAAAGGTACCAGTCAAAACGAAAACAGTATGGACTACTGCAAGTTACTCTAGCATTCGGCCAAAAGGCATCAGTCAAAAGGATACCCATATATTACGAATTTTTAAACTGAATTAGACTTGGATAGATATCTTTTAGATGATATTGAGCCTCTAACATTTCGGCTGTTGATCTTTTTCATGACAACCGATAACAATGATAGAATCAGATGTGCAATAGTCAAATTCAAGTCAAAGTCTGGAGTTTGTTTTTCAACTGTAACAAGAACAACGAGAACAATCCTAACCTACTTTGGGGAAGGGAAAGTTAACATTGCCCCAACGTGATATGAATTCACGATTAACTGATTTGTGCGTTGCATTCTTAGCGACTGAACCCAATTGACAAGTCTTGCACGTCTATGAAAATGAATGATAGAAATACGCAAGGGTCTATTTCCTACAAATAAATGAACGAACAGAATTAACATTCGCTTTCGTCATTTGAAATAATTGGTAGTCGACTCTATTGCAGAGCCAAATTGGCAAATTTTACACGTATTACTTTGTTGGGGGGTTATTTCAATTTAATGAATATATTGATACAAGAAAAATACATATTCTCATATTTTTTTATTTATTATATAGATAAAGGTTTCTGCAATCATCCTTAGTCGAAATATAAGTAGGAGTGGATTTTGACCTTGCAGCTGCCAAGCTTGTCATATATTGGAATTTTGTCCATTTTTTTCTGTAATAAGGTCATAAAGTTGGTGAAAATCGGATTAACTTATGCATAAAATGTGGAGTTTTTTCTTGTCATCTCGGGCAATTTTCTTATTGCTTTTCCCTAGTCACTGAAATTAATCGAACAAATCAGACCTTCGTATCATGAAGATAGTTTGTTACTGGATTTGAAACCTAAATATTTCATCATAAAATTAATTGTATTAAAAATACAGAATTGTGAAGAAGGAAGATTTTGTAATAATATACAAATGTATTAATTTGCTGTATTATTTCCAATGGAATAATTGTTTCCTTCACCGAGAAATCGGCAGATCCAAAGATCCAGCCTGTTTCAAAATTTTAAAATTTTAAAATGCTAGGGAGCTATCATCCAAATTTTGGGGGGAAATATCTTTCCCTTGTGATTATACCGCCCTTTGCATTCATTTGATGAATTATTTTCTTTTTAATTTTGGTTCCATCATGATTTTTACACAATTAAAAGATAATTCCATGGAAATATAAATTCATTACTTCCCTACAAAATCTTTGCTCGAGTAATGTTTAGTAGAATTCATTTTATGGGTCTCTGGTTGCCTAAAGTGATAGAGAAGGTTGTCATGTGTTGAGATGAAAAGAAAACAGTCTAAATTTTTTAAAATTCTGAAAATTCTGAGGGTCTTCCAGAAGACTCCAGAAGACTGCGTGGATCCACTCTTAATCTACTTACGAAACTTCATAATGACTTTCTAACACTTCATACAAGTAAAAAAAAAAGTTAAACAATTCTTGTTACTGTCTGATTCTTTTTTTTTTTTTTTTTTATTTTACGGATTTATCCTGATTTATAAAAGTTATTATAGATGGAATTCAGATTTTCAAATGTCCATTTAAAGTTTTAGAATAAATTACAAGATGCATTATACCGCAGAGTTGTAAAAGAGAAGTTCCTCAGAATCGGAGGTATTTTAGATTTCGTAGCTCCATGGCTGCAAAAGTTATTTATCATTTTCTTTTTTCTGTATGTTAATGGGAACAGGATTCTGCGCGTGTTGAAAAAAAATGATTATCAATATCATCGTTTCGATTAGTCTTTTTGAGGATACAAACTCAATGAGTAACTGTCAACCAAAAATGTTACCAAAACATAGGTTCCTCTAGTTTTTTAAGCTGGTTTATCTGGCTATATGTGTATGTACCACGCCTGAAGGTCGCACCAAGCTAGAAGGCTAAAAAGATAAAAAAAAGTTCACTCTGTAGCATGACTACAAAAAACTGTTTTATTATTGTTTTTTACCCCCACCCCTAAACAGGTTTTTAGTGTGGGTTCAATTTGCAATATACGTTTATGCTATACTGGCCCTTTAGTTTGTGCCTGGCAGAATTGTTGTTTTTTGGACCTTTTTTTAGTGATCACTGCTCAACAATAAACGAGAGAAAGAACTTCTGCAATTTTATTTAATTGGTTACCCCCAACACGTCATACTACCAAAATCATGGGTCATGTGACGATTTTTAATGGGTGGCTAACCAGACGTACTATTTCATTGTATTATATCATTTTCTCATTAGACATCTCCGGCTATGGAGAGAGACAAAAGTTAATTGTGTCGATATTTCAAGATTGTCCAGAATAAATGAACTTGACATAAAATCCACGAAAAGTTGGGGGTTTTTTTTCCTTTTGCAGTCAGATATTGTCAATTGTACGGATCATTCCTTTTAGTTGCATAGTAGATTATAAGAATAAATGACTATGCCAACAATAAAAGATAACTGTTGTTGGATATTTATAAGTTATTAGTTACTGACAACCAAACTTGAAGTAATTGTCGGTCCCTGTCAACAGCAATTATGCTGCCGATCTTTCTGTTATGGGCTGCGTGAACTAACGGCTAGACAGATGTTGATAGAAACATTTATCTCCCTTTCCTACTTGGCTTTCCGCATTATCTAATTGTCGGTGACTTTTCGGCACCTTACTTTAGGGCGCATACGGCAAAAAAAAAAAGCTTGAAAGTTTTATTTGCAAAATTAGTGAAAAAATATAAATGCATATTTCTTCACAACACAATTACTTTTCTGCCTGAATTTTTTAGATGAGGGAATATCATTATGTTGATTTTTTGAAGCCTTTTGTCGTCATCTTAGTTTATCTTTTCAACACAACGTTTCGGCCGTTGTACAAACATGAACAAAATGCAAATGGCGGCCAGTACAACTGACCGTCTCTGACGAAGATGTTTATGCCCTCTCCCTCTAATGGCATCAACTTCAGACAACCACGGATTGTTTTCACAACAATTAAAACCAACAACTGTGCAAACAATGGTAATGCGAACGTTTCCACGCGATCGGCGAGACGAGTCCTCCCCGTGTCGAGGGTCAAAAATGCACCCACATCACCCGAAGACGACCGAAGGCTACAACGGCTGAAACGCTGTTTAAAAAAAAATGAACCAAGATGAGGACCAAGTCTGCACAAAACTTTACATAACAATGATTTTTTTGAGAGAAGTTTTTCTTCTCGTAAGTTGCTTAATTTTCGAGTTAAAAATCAATTGTGTGAAAACAAATCGGCTTTCAAAGGTAGGCACATGATTTGAAACCGTCAACCAAAACTGTCAACGTAGGTTTCTTCAGTTTTAAATTGATCTTGATGACTGGCTATGTATGAATGTATTGCACGTACATGCTGCATATCCTCCCGATAGTCACTTATGGAGCTGAAACATGGAACTTAACAAGGAGACAGTCCCTGCAAACTGAGAAGCATGCAATGTGCGCATGAGAGAATCATGCTCAACCTCACATGGAGAGATCACAGGACAGTCAGAAATCAGAAAGAAAACGGGGATCAGAGACATCAAAGAATCCATTAGAAAACTCAAATGGCAATGGGCTGGTCAGGTTGCGAGAATGAAAGTCAACCGATGGACATCACAACTTATAACATGGATCCCCAGAGACCACATGCGAAACTGAGGCCGACAAAAAACAAGATGGAGAGATCAACTCGATGAATTCAGAAAATACTGGCTCCACGACGCCAATGATAGAGAAATGTGGCGGATTTTGGAGAAGGTCTATGTCCCACGTTAAAAGACTGATGATGATATAATTGAAACCACAGCACATTAAATGCACTACTTAATATAGCTGATGATATGACTCTATAGGGGATACTGAAGTAACTCTACTTGTTCTTTCAGGTTACTTAAAGGCGTTCGGCTGCATAAACCACCGGCTTAAGCCCCCAAAATGTGGATTTCATGAATGGCTAGAATCATATCAATCAAAAAGAAGTCAATAAGTTTGCACAGCAGGAAATGCTTCTCTATGGAAATACACGGAGTACCACACGACTCAATATTGGGATCAATACTTTTCACTATCCTAATTTCAGATGTTAAACGCGTTATGAAAGATGGTTGTTATCATCTGTATGAAGATGATTCATGATTATATTATAAGAGCAAGGTTAACAACATTTTCGATACTATTCAAAAAATCAACCTAGATCTGGTTAGAATTGAAGGTTTCTCATTACGGAGCTACCTCAAACTTTATTATGGTAAAAATAACCATTATCATCGATTCAACTTTCGAAAAGGATGTTGCCTTCTTCAAAAATTGCAAGTCAGTATATTAAACGCAAAAATTAGGTGAGAAACCCAAGTGTTATTTTTAACCAATAGATAAATGCATTTGTATAGCTTATGGAAAGTTCAAGCAAGCTTATAGATTTAATATTTTTTTATCCCAAAATGTCAAGTTAAACCTTTCTGAGATGCGCATCTTGTTGCGGTTTGACTATTGTAATTCTCTATTTCTTAAAAATGCATCAAAAATACTAAAAAGAGAAAGATTTGTTTGAGATTTGCTTTGATTTCACGCAAGTATAATCATGTTACCACGCATGGAAAAAACTTTGTTTACTGTGCATAGATGATCGGATAATTTTACATAATCCTACTTTAATGCACAAAAATTGTTATGGAAATTGCCCATTGTTACCTTAGTTTTCGTATAAAACGATACTCTGAGACATACAATCATAACACTAGAAATAGATTAGCTTTAACTGTCGATAAAATGAAAACAGCTATAAAATCAAAGTTATTTTTTAGCATTGCCCCAAAGCCTTACAACACTTTATCTAACAACACGGGCATTTCACATTTTCAGTTATTACCTTCAAAAGTGAATGTAAAAGAAACATTTCTTAGATATATGATGTTACCCTAATTTGAAATTTCATGGCTAAATATCTGTCATCTTATCTTTTCAGTTTCCGCTAGAAACGTAACACGAGGGGATTTTTTTCATGACCTCAAGTGTGTGTGTGTGTGTGTGTGTGTGATGAGTGTACTTGGTCGCTGTTAGACTTTATTGCAATCTCAAACTACTCAATGCTTTCAAATTTTATAAAAATAAATCTTTTCTTCCTTTAATTAAGAATTTTATATATATAATCTTATTTCTCAGAGTTAGACGGAGGACTAACTTATTGCTAAAATCACGCTCTCAAACTCAAAAGTCGCATAATTTTTCCATCATCTTTCTATAATTAGTCAGGGTAAAGCACATCCATAGCCTCTCTATATCGAAAATATTATCAACTTTTGAGCGGTGCCCTTTTGATTTTGTGACCAGGTTGCTACAATTATAAAACAGGGCATAATAGTATGTTATTTTTTTCCTAATTTTAAAACATAATTCCACATCAGTTAAGAAAAAATACATGTTGAAAACTTTGAACCTACGACTAATGCTTTCTAGGACACACTTGCAGTGCCTGTAATCATCATCATCAATCTTTTAGCGTCCGTCGTTGGACACACACCTTCCCCAAGATACGCCAGACCTATCTATCGTGGCCCTCACGGAGCCAGCACTTTCTGAATTTGTATAGTTCGTCACGTCATCTTACTCTCTGTCGGCCTAGGTTTTGGATACAATCTCCGGAGATCCACGTTGATTCGTGATGTCTCAGCAGTTGTCTGTCATTCTAACTAAATGACCGGCCCATTTAAGCTTCCTTATGGATTCTATTATATCTATGATCCTTATTTTCCTCTTATGTACTCTGCTGTCTTGCAATCTCTCCGTGTGAGGTTGAGCATAATTCTCACACACACCCTCTTCGCACGTTGCATGCTTCTCAGTTTGAGGGCTAATTATTTGGTTAGATTCCATGTTTCAGCTCAATAGGTGACTATTGGGAGGATGCATTAGTTGTAGACCCTTTTTTTTAAACTCCTTGGGTTTTCTTGTCTTTGAAGGTCGAGCAAGATTTTCCTTTATTTGTAAATAGGTTTTCAGTTGAGGTTTCAATTTTCATTCTGGGTGTATAATAAACTTATCTGGCATTCACAATTGAAAAAATGTTTTAAAAATTCATATTTTCTCCTGATCACTGACGAACAAAAGGCAAGGAAAAAAACCTAATTATCAATCATCACTTTTTCCTCAAATTCGAGTTATTGCTTTAATGTATACAATGGTTCCACAATAGACGAAGAATAAACAAGAAAAAACGAGATGAAAATTTGGGTTGAAAGCAGCTATTTGGACCTTTGCATTACCAATAGAAAGTGTACTTGAAAGTGTGACTGTTTTTTGTTTGTTTTTTTTTTTGTTTTGTTTTTTTCACTGAAGATATTTGCTTTTCAATTTATTGAGGCAATGTATTTTTGTTAGATAAATGCGAATAGAAATGTATTTTATATTCCGTTGGATCAAATATTGCAAAGACTTAATAGAAAAATTCTATCACTACTCCTAAAATGTAGATATTCAATTTACCAGTATATGTAAATGTTTTATAAAAATGCAATGAACTATAATGCATTATTTTAAAATTAGACTATAGCCGTCCAAAATGATGGGGTTATTTGTGTATTGATCGGCACTGAATGGCCTAAAGCTATTTTATTAGGAAATTTATTTTTAATAATTCAAGTATCTTAATATTGAGTTTTTCTAAGTTTCAACTCATCGCAAGCTGTTTTAATGTGTGATGATCAGACATGAAGTCTTGAGGGTTTCTCTGACGTAACATTCATTGTTATGTCATAATAGAAAGGTAAATTAACCAATGAGATCATCCCATACGAGTGCAAACAAATGAATTAATCAATAAACATAAAAATTTGCATTTTAGCTCATTATATGGTGAGATTGTCTTGGAACTGAACTTGCTTCACTTACATTGGAGGCCATATGGAATTGTCTTTTTCTTGCTGGTCAACAGATTTTTTAGGTGGAGTTTCAGAAAAAGATCCATTGAGTGATCACATTGTTTGCAAATACCTTTGTGATACACTCACGTATTTAATTGCATAGATAATTATGACAAGTGTAATGTAATTAAAGATATAACATGAAAATATAGATTTTCATGCTTTAATCAGAAACCGTCATCCAAAACTGTCACCATAACTGTCAGCATAGGTTTCCTCAGTTTTAAAGTGGGTTTGGGTGGCTATGTATATGGGGGCCACTCAAATAGAGATTGAGGGCTGAAAATCTAAACATTCATCTCTTATTATGCATTAAAAAAAACAACAGTTCTATTTGTGAGGACGACTTGTCAGCTTTTCTTTTTTTTTTCGATTTGGACTTTTTTAGTGAATAATGCCCAACAAAAGGCAAGAGAAAATAACCTCTTTTCCCAATTTTTTTATCAATCACACCAAAACGACATGCTGCCAGAAAAAAAATTGTTCACGTGACTGTCTCTACTGAGTGACTAACCAGACCTGTCCTTCGATAAATCATTTCAATGCCTACTTAATCATCATACAGTTAAGCATCTTGACTATTTCTTTGTAGATATCTACATTATATGTGCCTGACAGATACAGCAATTCATATGACGTATTGATGTAATTTCTTACCGAAAAAATGCACGTATTCTTGACGTACAGAAATTCACGTTAAGAAATATATGGATAAAGGAAAAGCTATTTACTAAACTTAGCTTATCTATCTCAAGATTACAATCCAAGTTCGGACCGAACTTACTTGCAATGGCCGACGAGACTAACATGTTATTCATCGCTCCACAGGAGGCACCCAATCTGCTAGCTATAAGTCTAGTCGTGAATTCATGAAACTCTTCAAGTGTAAGATCAAACAGCTCAGATGGCCAAGTAAGTACTTCGAATTGACTTTATAGAAACAACAGTATCCGAATGTACATAAAAGGAAATGTAATACAAGCTCCATTTCGTATAGGAAATTTGTTTCTTTTTTTTTCTCTAGTTTGCTTTTCCATTCTAGAAAAGCTAATCATTTACCTCCATTATTATTATTATTATTATTATTATTTTTATCATTATTATTATCATCATCATCATCATCATCATTATTATTATCATCATCATCATTATTATTATTATCATCATCATCATCATCATCCACATCATCATTATTATTATTATTATTATCATTATCATTTGGAATCTCACACCAGTTGCCTGGCGGTAACCGCTGGAGTTTGAGTGACAGCAAGTCTCCTCAAGTCTCCAGCCCTCCTCTCCTAGTACTCATAGGTCGCAGTAATTCTGCGATTTACAGTTTCACACCGGTTGCCCAGTGGTTATCGCTGAAGGCTGAGTGACAATAAGTCTCCTCAGGTCTTCAGCTAACGTCTCCTCTCTCTTTCGCATATCATGACAGAGCTACGATTCGTTGCAGTACTTATATCTCTAGCACCTTCCTCAGTACCCGTGCAGTTCCAAGTAGTGCTGTGGTCTGTACGGTCTCTATCCTCCCCCTAATCCCGATCTCCTCCAGTCTCTCCCTCAGCGTTTTGGGGACAGTTCCTAGTGCTCCCACTATGACCGGTACTACCCTGGTTTTCATGTTCCACATTTTCTTCAACTCCCTTGCTAGGTCCTGGTATTTTTCCCTTTTTTCACCCTCCTTCTTTTTTACTCTATGGTCTGCAGGCACAGCAACGTCTATTATTTGGCAGGCCTTCCTTTTTTTGTCTACTATTACTAAGTCCGGCCTTCTTGCCTGGATGAGGTGGTCAGTTTGGATGTCAAAGTCCCACAGTAGTTTGTGGTTGTCATTCTCCAAAACTGCCTCTGGCTTGTGCTGATACCACTTTTCCCCATGGTTGAATCCCATTTGTTTACTTAGTTCCCAGTGTATCATCGTTGCTACTCTATCGTGTCTATGCTTATACTCCTTCTGGGCGAGTTGACTGCATTCACTAGTTATGTGGTTTACTGTCTCATCTCTTTCACCGCACATGCGGCATTTGCTGTTTGTCTGAGTTCTGTCGATTTTTGCTTTTATGTAGTTTGTCCTTATGCTTTTGTTTTGGGCTGCCATGATGAGCGATTCTGTTTCTCTCTTAAGGTTTCCCTTTCGTAACCACGTCCATGATTTCTCGTCTGCTATATCTTTTATCTGTCTTTTAAACTCGCCGTACAATTTTTTCCCTTCCCACTTTTCTTTTCTAGTTTGCTGTACCGTTCCATTGCTTTCTACTTTGTTTGTTGCACTATCCCTCGCGCTCTTTATGATTTCTTCACTATTTGTTTGCACATATCTATCTAGGACTACTTTAGCTCTCTGGACACAGTCTTCTATGCTGATGAGCCCCCTACCACCTTCTTTTCTCTTAACGTATAGTCTATCTGTATCATCCCTAGGGTGTAATGCTTTATGCATCGTCATAAGTTTCCTTGTTCGCCTATCCATTGATTGGAGCTCTTCCTTTGTCCATCCTAGGAATGGTCCTGTATACCTAACTACTGACACAGCCCAGGTGTTCATTCCTTTTATTAGATTTCTGCTATTTAATTTGGTTTCTAATATTTTCCTTATCCTTCTAAGGTATTCCCTCTTAATCTTCTCTTTCATCTCTTCCCGTTTTATCGTGTCACATTCAAGGACACCTAGGTACTTGTATCGGTCTTGTGCAGTCAATGCCCTAATCTTGTTGTTGTCCGGAAGTTCAATTCCCTCAGTCATTGAAAGCCTTCCTTTGTGCATCACCATGATTGCGCATTTTTCTATCCCAAACTCCATTCCTATGTCCTCACTATATTCCCTTACTTCGTTGAACAGAGTCTCAAGCTCTCCCCTGTTTTTCGCAAACAATTTAATATCGTCCATGTACATTAAGTGGTTGACCTTTCCTTTTGTTTTAGAGAAGTGGTATCCTTTGCTGTTTTTCAGGATTCTGTTAAGCGGTATCATTGTTAGAACAAATAATAGTGGGGACAACGAGTCTCCTTGGAAGATCCCCCTTTTTATCCCTACCTCGGCTAGTTTGTCCCCTGCGGCTGTCAAATCTACTTTCCAGTCTTTCATTGAATTACCAATGAATTTAACCACCGGTTCGCTAATTTTGAACATTCTAAGGCATTCGAGTATCCAGCTATGTGGAATCATATCGTATGCCTTTTTGTAATCTATCCATCCCATCGCGATATTCTTTCTCCTTTTCCTTACTTCTTTTAAGATCATCTGGTCTATGTAGAGTAAATCGTTTGCCCCTTTGGTTCCTATCCTACACCCTTTCTGTTCTTCTGGTAGTAGCCCCCTTCTATCCATTGACATGTATATTCTCTCTGCTATTTGCCCGGTCAGGATTTTCCACATAAGTGGTAGGCAAGTGATTGGTCTATAGTTGCTTGCTATGTTCCCCTTTCCCGGGTCTTTTTGGATGAGGGTGGTTCTGCCTTTAGTCATCCATTCTGGTGCTTTGCCTTCATTCAGACAATTTTGGAGTAGGTGAGTGAGTCTGCCGTGTAACGTGGTAAATTTTTTGAACCAATACCCATGGATCCCGTCGGGACCCGGTGCTTTCCAGTTGGCTACTTTCCTAAGAGTATGTTTCAATGTGGTTTCATTCAGTACTATTGGTTCTCCCTTGTCTATTTCTCCTAGTTCTTTTCTCATGTTTCCTAACCATTGCGGTGTTACGTTATGTCTTTTTGGGTGCCCCCATATGCTATTCCAATAGTTCTTGGCCTCTGTGGCATCTGGTTTCATGTCCTGCCTTCTTTCCCCATTTAAATCTCGGTAAAACTTTTTCTCATTGTTTTGGAATGTGCGGTTTTGTGTGTATTGGGCCGTTCTTAGTCTGTATCTTTTTAGTCTTGCCTCTTTGGCTAGTCTTTTTTGGTGTAACTCTTCGACTACAGTTGCGATGCCTTTTTGCGTTACCTTGTATTTGTTATAAAGTCTTACTCGTGGTCTGTCTGTGTGTGGTGTATTTCTAAGCAGTACTTCATCTCTCTGTAGTTGGGAGATCTGCCTTTGTAACCTTCTCTCCCAGTTGGGTTTCCCTTCCCTATTATTGCTCGGGTCCCTATCTTGTGTTGTAAAGCTTTGTGCTACCATTTTCGCCCCTGCATAAATTAGGTTGTTGAGTTCTAGGAGGGTGTTTGTTTCTATGTGCTGTAAGAGGCAGTTGACCTGCTCGGTCACTTCTCCGACTTTCTTTCTGTCTTTGTCTCTTAGGGAGGGGAGTGTTGTTTTCTCTCCTAGCATGATCTCTTTCAAAGCTTGTATTTTGGTGTTCTCTTCTACCGTAGGTGCCTCGTCATCACCCTCTGATACATACCTTACTGTGGGGGTCTCATGGGGAATTATTCTAGTTTTGTTATTGGTACTAATTGTGCTGGGGGGGCATTCTTCAGATGTGTCACCTGAACCTCTCTCTACATTAATGCGAATCTCTAGTAGTTCAGTCTCAGACAGCCATTTCTTCTTTTGAATTTGCTTTGCTTGGTCAGCAAGGCGTTGGTTCGATACTTCCACATCAGATTTTTCCCTCCATATTCGGAGCATACGCTCCCTATAAGATCGCACTGAAGGCTTGCTTTTAAAGTAACAATACATAACTAGTCTATTCTCCTCCCTTGTCCATCTCTTCCTCTTGTTTTTTATAGCAGTCACTCCGTGAGGACCGCGCCTTCCCTGGGTGTCGTTAGTGGTATATGAGTCTTGGCCAACAGTAGCTATGTGACGACTGTGTCCCTCCTGAAGGCCATTAAGGGTACACGAGCCGGAGTTTTGGCCAGCAGTCACAGGATGACGACCGGGTCCCTCCTGGTGGCTAACAAGGGAACACCTGCCGGTTACGACACACAAATCTTGAATTTGTGCCCCGTTTTTTGCGGTAAAATGGTTTGGTTGTACTGTCATTATTATTATTATTATTATTATTATTATTATTATTATTATTATTATTACAACAACAACAAGAAGCTTTGCTGTGCTAGGGAGAAAATCCCTTGCTTCATTAAAATCTAAAAAGTAAACAAAACAGAATTCATTTCTCCATACAATATTATTCCAAACCTACGTGTCTCATTTCAATTCCTTTATTATTAGTTTCTGTAAATGGGATTTGTAAACTTTAGCAAAACAAGTCTACCTGAGTTGGAATTTAAAGTGGAAGTGAATTCGTCATCAGTTTCTGAGCGTGTTAGCGTGTCACTGGTATTCGTGCTCGACGTCACTGGTTTTTGGTCTGTCCGTTGTCATCCGTCATTGATTTTACGTACGAAAATAAAGTCAATAGTTTGACAATAATGATATTTTACCTAAAAGAAAGCTAGGTTCTTCTGCTTAGTTTTTTGGGAGCACTTATTACTCTTTCTTCCTTTTCGACATCTTGTTGCTTTCAAGAAATTTGTCATACAGGGATCAAAAAAACTTCAAAATGAGAAACTAAAGACGAGAAGAAGAAAAACTTCACAGGCATACCGTGAGAAAGACAAAAGGAAAATGTAGATGAATGAAGGTAGAAACTAAATGTCCATTAAAGGCGGCTCAAAACGATGCTATACAAACCAACTATACACGGTTGGATAGTAAGAATTGCCTATGCAAACACAATCTTATTATAATTCATCTAAAATCCGTCTGTCCACCCGTATGTGACAGCCCACTGCGAAAACCTCGCAACATAACCCTATGAAATCTTCTATGTGTATCAATATGACCTCTGCGCAGCTTTCTAGCAAGTTAGTTTTGGAAAATTACCCTGTAAGATATGTTAGGGTTTTGGGGGGCAGCATTGTAAATTCATCCTGGAATTAACATTTTTTGAGCTCACTTTTTGTGATGTATTATGTGACGCCACCAGCGTCTGTTATCGTGTATTTTTTAATAATAATTTTTTTTAAAATTAAAAAAAAAACAATGTTAAAACTGGTGCACTGAAACGGCCAGGCTGAACCGGTCGTAGCGCTCAAACAGCTGGGCTTAAATGGCATAACTAGAATGGCGGCGCTGAACTGGACCTTCCCACTCACAGAAGAGGAAAAAGAACAAGTACTGGATCTCAAAAAAAAAAAAAAAGAATGCAGAAAGAGAAATAACTATTACCATCCAGCAGAACCAAGAAGTGACAAAAAGTAAAATCCGAAACAAGGAACATCGTCTACATATTACAAAAAAGCAAATAGTGATCTGATCAACTCTGGTGCAACAAGAGTTGAAGAAAAATTCATAAACCAGAAGAAAACCACAGCCATCATCAATTTTTTTAAAATCTTAAAAATAAAACAGATTGGGAAATTAGAGTAGATTCCAAATCTATGATTAATAGTCTTTACAGATGAAAGTTCTACATTTGAGACTATGGGTAAAATACAAAACAAAATAAAAATGACAATTCACTGGAATTGAATAATTAAACCATAAACGATAGCGAGAGACTAAAATGTTATAAACTTTGGATTGCGTAAAACACTTCAAAATAACGAAGGTAAGTTTTGCGAAGAGGTAAACGGAGAAAAATACAAAACAGTTAAGTTCTACAGAGACAAAAAATGAAACAAAATATAGAGATTTAAAAAAAAAAAAAAGGCACAATAAAGTGGCTGAGAGGTTCGGGATTTTTTTTTTTCAAAAGTGACCTTCTAGAAATAGAAATAGGAGGCGGGATCAAACTTAATGCATCTACCAGCAAAAACACTTAAAGCATCAGGACCAGATCGAATAAATGGATTATGGCTTGAGACGCTCACAACAATGCATAATACACTTGTCAAGTTGTTTTAAAATTGCCTGATGGAGGGGAAAAGATGGGAAAAAAACTTTCATCCAAAAGGAAAATGAGAAAGTAGCCACGGCAAGCATTTAAATACCGATCCAATACCTACGTCTGATATGAAAAATCTCCAAACCGCAAAAATGGTGGAGGAAATCTGCCACTCTAGGGGAAGCAGAGGACTTCTAAAAGGTTGCTAAAGAAACGAAGATCTAAACGACACACCTTACAGTAGTATACGCTATGATCAACCACACTTGAATCCTCAAGTACACTAAGATTTTTAGGATTGCTGAGATAGCTGTAAAATTCACAGCTTACTCTATGAAAAGAGTATTGTGTGAACTTGACCATCGAGAGAGGAACCCTAGCAGAGGTATTGAAAGAAGCGTCTTTCTGGGAGACTTTCTGTCTCCACTCCTATTTGCCATATCCTTGATATCTCTGAGTATATCTTTAAGTGATTGTAATGGAGTATAACAATTTACAAATACAACGGAAAAATCCAAGTTACAACTGTACACAGGTGATCTCTAATTATCCACGAAGAAAAACAAGAAAAAGAATGGACTTAGTTTGAAACTGATGTTGTTTACCCACTTCGTGTAGCATTTGGCAACATGTGTTTCTGTAATAAAAACTATTTGTTTCCAACCGATGAAAAAAAAAACAGAATAACAATAAAGCTGTTGAGATATGTTTTCCAAATGACTCTCTGAAAATGGACCAATAACTGGTTTTCTCGAACCTTGCAATGTATCCAAAAAGTATGTATTTATTCATGTTTCCGATGAGTCATTGGTGATAACTCTACACTCAGAATATGAGTCGTTAAAAAATGCTTTATCATTTAAAATTGATAACGCTTTTTCTTACCTCACATTTTTTTGTTTTGAGAATTGATTTTTCTAAATTGTTTGACGTATTGTGACGTTAAAGAGGGAAAATATTCTTCTTTCTTTGCACACTCTCTATTCTTCTTTTCCAGTGAATGCTATTAAGCTATACAAATTATTATTATTATTATTATTTGCATTTTCGCACCAGTTGCCTGGTGGTCACCACCAGAGACTGATTGACAGCAAGTCTTCGGCCCTCCTCTTCGCACTCTCAAAGCAGTGCCGTGGATCGAAGTTTCACACTCGTTGCCCGGTGGTTGTCTCTGAAGGGTGAGTGACAGTAAGTTTCCAAAGGTCTCCGGCCCTCCTCTCATATCGGCATCACCTATCACAGTTATGCCGTGGTTTGCACCTTTTTTACCATGCCATTTTCTTGGCTGTTTGCCAACAGGTGGGGTTCGTAGATCTCATGTTTCCAGCACTCTCCTCAGTATTAGTGCGGTCCTCGAGAGTGCTGTGGTCTGTATAGTCTCAATCCTCCCAAAAATCTCGTTTTCAGTGTCTTTGGTACGGTTCGGAGATTATTATTATTATTATTATTATTATTATTATTATTATTAGGAATCTCACACCAGTTGCCTGGTGGTAACCGCTGGAGTTTGAGTGACAGCAAGTCTCCTCAAGTCTCCAGCCCTCCTCTCCTAGTACTCATAGGTCGCAGTAATTCTACGATTTACAGTTTCACACCGGTTGCCCAGTGGTTATCGCTGAAGGCTGAGTGACAATAAGTCTCCTCAGGTCCTCAGCTAACGTCTCCTCCCTCTTTCGCATATCATGACAGAGCTACTATTCGTTGCAGTACTTATATCTCAAGCACCTTCCTCAGTATCCGTGCAGTTCCAAGTAGTGCTGTGGTCTGTACGGTCTCTATCCTCCCCCTAATCCCGATCTCCTCCAGTCTCTCCCTCAGCGTTTTGGGGACAGTTCCTAGTGCTCCCACTATGACCGGTACTACCCTGGTTTTCATGTTCCACATTTTCCTTAACTCCCTTGCTAGGTCCTGGTATTTTTCCCTTTTTTCACCCTCCTTCTTTTTTACTCTATGGTCTGCAGGTACAGCAACGTCTACTATTTGGCAGGCCTTCCTTTTTTTGTCTACTATTACTAAGTCCGGTCTTCTTGCCTGGATGAGGTGGTCAGTTTGGATGTCAAAGTCCCACAGTAGTTGTGCTGTATTATTATTATTATTATTATTATTATTATTATTATTATTATTATTATTATTATTATTATTATTATTATTATTATTCACACCAGTTGCCTGGTGGTTATCGCTGAAGGTTGGGTGACAACAAGTCTCCTCAAGTTTCCAGCCCTCCTCTCCACACTCTCATAGTCCACAGCAATACAGTGGTTCCGTTTCACACCAGTCGCCAGGTGGTTATCGCTGAAGGCTGATTGACTAAGTCTCTTCAGGTCTTCAGCCCACCTTTCATTTCATCTCTCCCTCACCTATCACAGCAGTGCTATGGTTTGTACCTCCTCCATCAGTAGGGTGTTTTTTTATTTTATTCATTTTTTTCTTTCTCCCCCTCTGTTATGCCACTGCTAACGGCTGGGTTGGTAAATCTCTTATTTCTAGCACTTTCCTCAGTATTCGAGCAGTTCCTAGCAGTGCTGTGGTCTGTACAGTCTCAATCCTTCCTTTTATTCCGAGCTTCTCTAGTCTCGCCCTCAGTGTCTTTGGGACATTTTCGAGTGCGCGTATTATTACTGGTACTACCCTGACTTTCATGTTCCACACCTCCTTCAGTTATCTGGCCAGATCTTGGTATTTTCCCAGTTTTTCACTCTTTTTCCTCTTTACTCTATGGTCTGTAGGTACAGCCACGTCTGTTATTTGGCAGCTTTTCCTCTTCTTGTCCACGATTACCAGGTCCGGTCTTCTCGCTTGGATGAGGTGGTCCGTTTGGATGTCAAAGTTCCAAAGTAATTTGTGGTTTCCACTCTCCCGGGCTGTCTCCGGTCTGTGGTAGTACCACTTTTCCACATGGTTAAATCCCATTCGTTTATTCAGTTCCCAGTGTATCATTGTTGCTACTCTATCGTCTGTGTTTATACTCCTTCTGGGCTAGTTCACTACATTCTAGTTATGTGGTTTACGGTCTCATCTCTTTCACCACATAGGCGCCGCTTGCTTTTTGTCTGTGTTCTGTCGATTTTTGTTTTGATATAGCTTGTTGTTGTTATTGTTGTTGTTGTTGTTGTTGTTGTTCTTCTTCTTCTTCTTCTTCTTCTTCTTCTTCTTCTTCTTCTTCTTCATTATCAATAATAATAATGATAATAATTATAAATATGCACACACAATTATACAAAGCTTCCTTTTCTCGGGAATCGCAACAATCACTACCTACTGGACAAATGCGTTTGAAAACCTGCGTAATCATTGCAGTAAAATACAAAGCTTACTAAAGATGAATATCAATTCATAATCAATATGTAAAAACAATGCAACTTATTAACAAAGCTATTTACATAACTGAGGGCAGAAGTATCTATTTACAGAGTTCAAATAAGTATGAAAGTCTCGAACCCAGGAAGTTTGTATTTTCTATTCAAAACTTCCTAATATTTCAACATTCCAGATGTTAAAGGGTAATAGATATCAAACCCTGGATTCTATATAGCTGGAACCCCTGCGTCCATGGTTCGGATTCATAAAAACAATTCTTCAAGTCAAACTCTCTAAATCTCGGATGTTAATAAGGGCATTGAGTTCAAAGGGTTATAATTAAAATTCTAATCACTATTTTTCTCCTATCCTAAGCCAATAAAGAACGATAGTGCTGGCCCTGATTGAATTGTCTCTCCTGCGTTTCAACATTAACCGAGCAGTTGTATCTTGAACTTTTTGTAGTTTGTTTTTTTAATTTGTGATTTATCCAAGCCAAAGAGAAGTGAATTACAATTGTCGATTTTATTCAGTAATAGAGTCAACCAGCTACCCCGTCGCATTGTTGGAAAGTAAGTTTCTAATATTGCAGACATCTCAGATTGATTCATCACATAGGGAGACAACATTATTAACGTGTATTCATCAGTGAAGAGATTTATAGATGGGCATAGAGATTTTTTACTCTTTATTCTGAGCGAAAAACATTTTGGCATTCGTAGATCTGTCGACTTTCGTCACAGTTAAAAACATGCAGTATTAGTGATGCGTAAAGAAATTACAACCCATGACAAAACACGGAATTGAACAGCCAGATTACACAAATGGACGCACAGTAAGCTTTCCATAAGTAAGAAGAGTGCCTGATTGAATCAAAAGGATTTGTAGGCATTTATATATCAGGATGGTTTTCAAAAGAACTCTTTGCGACTCCTTTACTGAAATTGGTCTCTCACGGAAGAGGTGAATGGTCAAACATACCATGCAAATATAAAAAAGAACATGATAGTGAAACCAACCGAACCTTTAAAGTTAGGACCGAAAAAAAAAACAGAGACGCTGTATCCAAAGTAGAAAAATCTGGTATGACAGACCATACCTTGAGAAAGAAGGAATTACACAGCAACTACTCTATATAAGTCAGATGATTGTTGATCTTTTTTGCTTTGCTAGGAAAAATTGTCGAATAACCCTGAGCATAAGATACAAAATCGCCTGTGCCACACACGTTTCGGGGAGGTTTTGCATAATGGGATAGACAGATCAATATATTTGCCACCATTTTCTTTTGATGTTATAGAGTCTCAATCCAAATGCCACTAGCAATTAAGCTTATCTACGTCTTCGGTCGAAGCAAGTCAAACAGGCAGGAGGTATGGTGAACGGGGATATGTACACCAGACAGAACAAGTCAATTGCATTAAGGAGGATAAATCAGGTGCACAACCTAATGTCTGCTGCAATGACCAAGGAATCATTTTTTATTTGTTTTCGCTTGTTTGTCCGTTTGTTTATTTCTCATTTTTGTTTTTTCTTATAAAATAATTCGTGTGCCGTATCGAGTGGATTTACAGATTACGTATTCGGGCATTGTTGGACAGGGAACGAATAAACACACACCATTCTTCTGTTTTACAATATTGGTGGACACGACCTAAAGAGCGAGACCCCACACCCTTTTCCCATCCAGATTATCCATTTGCCGAAGGCTGTAGAATGAATTGGCTGAATCGTTGTGGTAACTACAAAATCCACGAGAAGAATGAGGTCAATAGTCCTGGGCGAATTAATATGCATACGTAAATATTTTGCTGTTAATCACGGAGAACTACATTGCATGTCGTTTTTTCCGAATCAGAGGTTGTGTTCGATATAAGTAAGCCGTCAACTTGAGTTGACAGCTTACATTTAAGCGAATCTAATCTAGTATTTTACTTAGACAGCCTCCCAAATCGAAAGCACTTTATAGACGCTCTTGGCGGTTTTAAATCCACTCGTTGATCGTTCTAGATAATGCACGTAACTTACCTAGATAATAGTTTGATTTACTTAGCACACTGTTTAATAGTTGTATTTTAAAACTATTCCCATGAATTCATTCTATCCCCAGGGTATATTCAGTCCGATAAAGATACCATGTTAGATTTATTGTAAATAATCTTGTCTGAAAGTTTAAATTAAAGCTGTTCTTGTTTTATGGTGGCTTATACTCTTCAAAATCTCATTATCATCTATAATTGGGCATTTCTTACGATGTTTTGCCATTCTTTTTCCATTGGTATGTATCATTGTGTATTATATTGTTCTCGTTGTGTTTTCACACCGGTTAGTAGCTAGAGATCAAGTGACAGTAAGTGTACTCAATACTCTCCTCGGTATTCTAACTGATCTTACTGTAATGCTGTCGTCTGAAGGGTTTCAATTCACCCTCAGATTTTGAGTTTTTATCGTCTTTTTGCAAGTCTCTCCGACATTGTTCAAAGTCGATTGATGTTGGTGAATACAACTAACGCATTGATACCTTGATTTTAGAAACCGTCAAACAAAACTGTCACCAATATAGGTTTCTCCAGATTTTAAGTGGGTCTGGCTGACTGGCTGTGTATGTATGTACGACATGTAGAGACCGCAGCAATGGAGCTAAAGGACTGAAAATGTAAACATTTAATCCTTATTATGCCTGGGAAAACACTATTATTTTTAAATCCGCCCATGCATCCCCCCAAAATAGGGTTCAATTTGCTATGTTAGTTTATCCTAAAATGCCCCCTCAATTTCTGTCCATCAGTACTTACGTTTTTGGTTTTGTTTTTTTGTTTTTTGCGATTACTGCCTTACAAAATTCAAGAGAAGTAACTTATTCATTGATCACCCCCATTTCCACTGTTTTAATTGATCATCCCCAATACGACAAAAAAATAAAAGACCTTGGTTGCATGAAAGCTTCTACAGAGTGCCTAACCAGACCTGTTCCACAATTGTTCAGTTCTCTGGCAAGGTCAAGATATTTTTCAATTTTTCTCGCCATGGTCAGTCTGAACAGCAACATCCAATCTGGCAGGTCTTCGTTTCTTAGTCTACTACAACTGTGTCTAGTCTTCTAGCATTGACAGGCTGATTGTTTCGAATTTTAAAGTTCTATGGAAGTTGACCTTATTTTTGGTTATATAGGAAATAGCTTCTGGTTTGTCCATATACTCAATGGTCTGCATGGTTATATCCCAGTCGTTTGCACAATTCCAAGTGGATCAACCTTCCTATATCTATTTTTTTTCTATTTTTCCAAGCTAATTTGCAGCGTTCAGTCAATATATGACTGGCAGTTTCATCTGTGTTTCTACACAAGCAATATTCACTACTGTGACCTATCTTAGCCTGTCATGGTGTTCTTGTTCTTAAGTATTATTAATAAGGATTCCGTTTTCTTTGCAAGTGTCCCTGGCGTCATCATACTGATGTAATTTCTAAAGCAAGTTCATTTATTTGTCCATTGAAATATCCGTGAAGTTGTTTCTCTTCCCATTTTAGATTCCTGTTCTGTCTGGTCCAATATGAGAAACTGTCAACTAAAACTGCCACCGGAAGAGTCAACACAGGTTTCTTCAGTTTTCAGATTGGTCTTGTTGGCTGGCTCACCGGCTATGTATGTATCTCGCGTGTAGATAGCAACCAACAGAGCTGGAAGGCTGGAAAATTGAACGTTTACTCCTTATTTTGTCGACAAATTTTTTTGTTGTTGTTGGTTTTGGTAAGGTTTTTAGATGGAGTTCAATTTGCAATGTCGGTTTACTTCTGATTGATCACTTAGTTTGTGCCCGACAGCGCTCATACTTGTTTGTTTGTTTGTTTGTTTTTATTTAGCGTTTACAGTGATCGCTGCCCAACAAAAGGCGAGAGAACTAACTTATTTATTGATCAATCCATTTTCCAATTTGTTAATTGCTCACCACAACCTGGCATACTGTCAAAAGATATTAGTCACATGGAGGTTTCTATTTAGCGACTAACGCCATCTCTGAGATGTACTATATCAGTGTACTCGTCCTTTGAGCCAAATATCTTCTTTTTTTTTGGTTAGTGAAGGAAAGGTCGCTAATATCTAACTATGAATACTACCCATGTGTTTATGGTTTTTGACAAGGTTTCTGCTGAGGTATGTTTTCTTTATTCTTCCTTTTTTTCAATTTTTCTCATCGAATCTGATTCTAATCGTCCAAGATGAAGTCCTGACGATTTCATTGTTCGATAATTTAATTCGATACATTTTTTGGACTGCCATGATTAGCGATTCTGTTTCTCACTTCAGGTTTCCTTTGCATAGCCATATCCATGATCTCTCGTCTGCGACATTGTGTATTTGTCTCTTGAATTCCACTTATAGTTTTTCTCTGTTCCCATGTTTCTTTCTTTGTTTTCTGAGCTGCTCCTTCGTTTGCTAATTTTTTGTTGTTCATTGCATTACCCCGGGCACTTCGGGCGTCTTCACTATTTGCTTGCACATACTTTTCTAATCCTGTTTCGGTCTTTTAGGTAGAGTCTTCTATTATTATTATTATTATTATTATTATTATTATTATTATTATTATTATTATTATTATTATTTTGACATTTCAATCATCTATTTAAACTTATATATCAAAATTGCTTATATAGATATTCCACCTTTTTAGGAAACTTTTCATATCTATATTGAATTAAAGCAACATACTCACAAAACCAAAAAGAAAGCTTCTGCAAACGAACATAAGCAAATATTTCAATCATAAATTACCAGTACGTTGAACAAAGAAGTAAAGTTCGTATACATTCGCTCACGGAAGCACACCTGTGTGCGCTATGAATGTTAATCTGTATTGTTAGTGGAGTAAAAAAAAAGTAGAGTACAAAATAATACAAATACATATTTCGACATCTGTATTCAAAATAGATTCATACAATATTTCTGTACATATATATATATATATATATATATATATATATATATATATATGCCCGAAATGTAGCATGTATAATTAACAAGCGCTTAAGATCTTATTATGAAGTATTATGCTAATCTCAAATGCGATTAAAAAACCAACTCATCCACTACAAAGTAAATATCAAAGGAATGTACAGTGTAACCATTGTTGTCTGTAGTGGCTTTTAGGTTACTAATGATATATGACAAAGTATAGTAGGTTTATCCTCATAATGATAGCGTTTATGGAGGCCAGAACAATAATACTTGACAACTACAAAGCACTCGGAGAGCGCATATCTCTGCCAACGCTATTATCAGGGGAAATAATAATGCGAGGATCCACCCACAAAATGTAATCACTCCTTCCGTAGCCCGTAGCCCAAATCTAATCACTCTCTTCTATCCTCCCACGAAATTTCATTAAAAAAAAAATTCGTATAGAACTTCTGGTGATATCGTGTGGACAGACATGAACTTTTGGCAAAATCATGTAGCATGGATATATAAATGTGACGTAAGAGTAATTGTGCATAGATCCGACCAAAAATTTAATCACTTCTTTCGTGGCTTATTGTTCACACAGCTGTAAAATTTAATAGGTGTCCATTGGGAACTTCTGGAGATTATCATGTGGAAACATATGAGTGTATGAACAAATGTATATATAAAAAAAAAATTGGAAAATATCTCCATCGAAATCCATTCAGTATTTTAGGGGATATCGTGTGGACAGATTAGATTGACAGGCAGACAGGTGGAATAACAGACAGAAAGACGCGATAGAAAGGCATACTTCTCCAATTTCGTTGGCAGGGGTAATTAAACATGATCGAAATATGGAATAGCATAGAGAAGTGGTTTAAAAACTTTGAAAACCCCATTTATAAAGTAATTTTTCTGGCTGAACCATATTTTCAGCATTTAGTTTATCATTCAGATTCTAACAAAAGGTGCAGATTTGTGTCCAATAATTATGTTTTTCGTTCGCTTTCCGATAAATGATCAGGATCAAGGAACAACGCTGTGGACCCCCGAACATAATATGACGGGCCCCAGTGATCCACGGACCTTAATTTTGAAACAACTGACTTAGAGGAATTGCTTCGATCAGTTGAGATAACTCCTAGTTCAAAAATACCACGGGATCTATCTTTGGATAGTTAAATGCATTTAATGATGATTTTAAGGCACAAAATTAAATCATTGCAATCAGTAAATTACTACATCTTATATTAGCCACCATCTCTCACTGACTGCAAACTGTATATTTAGATTTTTAAAGAGATCAAGTGACAGATGAAAATACAAAGTAAAACATGAAATGGTGAAAAAAATAATGAATAAATGAATGGAAATAAAAAGTTATAGAGAACAATTCAAATAAGTGATGGCCAAGTCTAAGAGCAGAAAGGTCAATGAATATCTCCCGGAGGAATTAGGATAACCAGTCATTTTCGATGCATCAGCATATCCGTATAAGACACTTTTCAGTCAGTCGGTCGGTCGACCCCGAATGAGTTGAATATCAATTTTCTCAGCCGTATTGGCATAGAAGAGGATTGGTACAGAAGTTGGTCAAGACTTTCGGGTGAACGATCCTCGTGGTCCTCTTCCTCCTCCTCTTCCTGCTAATACTACTACAACTGGTAATGTTGATTATCAATTTTATATGCAATATAGAACTCGATCCAGACCTTCAGTTACCATCCTCATCTTTCTCTGCTTCCTCCTCCTCCTCCTCCTCCTCCTCCCTGCTACAATAACCTCAACTAGTAAATCTAAATATCAATCTTACTCAGCACTGTTGGATTGATGTGAAATTTTGCCCAATTTTGGTGAACCATCTCCATCTTATTCTTCTATCTCTTCTTTCTCCTCCTCCTCCTCCTCCTCCTTCTCCTCCGCCACCTTATCCTGCTACTTTAACCACGGATGGTGGACGTATCGTTGAACTTATGGTTCTTGTTTCCATTTCACACTTTTGGGCAAGAGAAACGGGTGTCATTATAAGACTTGTGTCATTATGGTGTCTCTGTCGGATAAATCAACCGACTGGAAACGGAGTATCCAATCACTGCTCACTGGAAAAGAGAAAAGAAAATGATATAACGTGTTACTTACGCATATGAACAGAAGAAAACGAGGTCTTGGCTGAACAGCGAGCAGTTTTTTAACCAGTTGAAGGATGAGAAAAATCCATTACATTGGTTTCGAAACTGTGGTCTGCAAACCCCAGGGAGTCCGTCAGATAATGGTCAGAAGTCTACAGTTGAAATTTTGAATTAATACCATCAATTTAGGACCGGGATTACTGAGCTCTTTTTGTTCGACTTACCTTTGTGGGTGGGCCTTTTCTGCGTTACTTTATATCGAGGGTAGCGCGTGGGACCCGCGAACCCCGCAGCTGTAGGGGTGCCGGAGCTCTGGGGTGCAATATATCTGAGGAACACTGAAAAATCTTATCAAATATCTAGAAAAATATAACAAATAATGTAAAAAATCTTTTAAGGAAATAAGCATTCAAAAAATTGTAGGTTAGGGCACAGTCGGGCATAGAGCCGCCATTATGTATGTGAAAAAACCCAACGAAACTGACTGAATGTTGAGTTTGATTTGAGAATTAACAAGTCGACATTGTGAATCTTGTGACAGAGAAAGATTATCCATCGCTCAGCTATCAAGAAACATAAATATAGTGCACAGACCTGTACCATATATTTTGATTCGAATAAATGTTATCCATTCAAAATGAGTGAGGATTTTAAAGCACTAACGTTCCCTATTATAGTAGTTGATTAATTACTGTCTAAAAACAAAATGCTAAAAATAGGGATCCACCAGAAAATTCCCTTTTTAGGCAGGGCTCTTGAGTTTTCAAAGTTTCAAAATTTGGCCGAGAGAAGACTTCATCAACGATGTAAACGAGATGGGCTAATACCACGACATTAGCAAAAGAATGACTTTATAAGCAATTTAAATGAGCTGAGCCAAGACCCCTATATTAGCAAAAGAATGACTTTATCAACGATTTAAATAAGATGGGCCAAAACCACTACATTAGCAGGAGAAAGACTTTATCAACAACTTGAATGAGATGGGCTAAAACTACGACATTAGCAAAAGAATGATTTCGTCAACTATTTAAATGAGATGGGCCGAAACCACGACATTAGCAGAAGAAAGTCTTTATCAAAGATTTAAATGGGCTGAGCAAAAACCACTATATTAGCAGAAGAACGACTCTATCAAATATTTAAATGAGATGGGCTAAAACCATGACATTAGCAAAAAAATAACTTCATCAAATATTTGAATGAGATGGGCAAATTCATTGAATGTAAAGGTAATCTAGGCAGATCGAAAAACTAGTTTTTGATTTGGTGGGAGAAATTCAAATGCTATAAAGCAAGGTCTAGATTCGCTTACATAATCCAACACCATTATAGCTGTGGTAAATTCAACAAGTTTTGGGAATATCAAATTTCAGAAATCATAAGGTTATTACCTTTTATGAAAATCAATGTTCTATGTCTCATACATTGCTCTAAGATGCAATCCTTGAAAGAACGGTGGCTTTAATATAAGTTACCATTACCATTTGAATGAAAAATGTATATTCTTCAAGTATTCACACGAGTGACGATAGTAGGTTGAATTAGAAGTGGCGTAAGACGATAGCATAATCCAACTTATAAGTTATATATATATATATAGAAAAGTTTAATGGGTTATGTATTTGTACACATCTAAAGATGAGCCAGCATAATAAGCAGACTTTTAGGTAAAACAAATTACGAAGAACATGGTTATGCTGCAATGTACTTTCTAGTTTCCATGGATAACAATGGCGGACTCAACATTTTTTTTTCAATTATTATACTTTTATACAGAGGGAACCTGGGGCAATTGCCCCTTGAGCTTCCTTATAAATCCAACCCTGCTAATAATCACAATAAACAACCGATTAAAACATGTGGATCAGTGCTTGTGCGAGGATATCTACATAAATATAAACAAGCTATTTATCAAATGATAAATAGCAAGTCGTTCAAGTCGCTTGCAATGTAAACTGTCTGAATGAAAAAAAAACTTTCTTTTTTCAACAGAAATCAGATAGGTGTCTTGAGGTCATCAATACTCATATATTATGTTGTTGTAATGTTTGATAAAAGTCTCTCTTTTGTTTTTTGATAAATGAATGATGGTCAATTCTAATTAATGTTTGCATATAATGTCTCGATTGATCTCGATCTGTTAAAAATATTCCCGCTGAGATATTTTGTTTTCTCTATTGTCTGTAAATGTAGTTCACAGGTATATATATATATATATATATATATATATATATATATATATATATAGAGAGAGAGAGAGAGAGAGAGAGAGAGAGAGAGAGAGAGATAGATATAGATATAGATATAGATATAGATATATAAACCAACGTGACAGGGGGGAAACAGAGTTGCAAACTTTTAAAAAAATGCGCTAAATCGACATTGGAAAAGCGTCAAAAAACGCCAAACGCGTTAAAAAAAATTCAGTTAGACAAGAATACATTTGATAGCTAAAATGGCTATGATGACCTTAAAACTGCTTAGAAATGACTAAAAATCGCTAAAAAAAAAAATAGCGTGAAAAATGGACTCAAAATAGTGCTGAATGGTGAATTTTCACGCGGCCAAACGCGCTAAATAGGCAAGAGAGAGGAGAAATGCGGAATTCTTTTTATAAACTACGATATCAAAACTAATATTTATTACGAAATTTAACATATTTTCATACAAATATTCAATATAAATTGTATATTGTGCTCCATCTATATTAGTGTGCCGTTATGGTTTTTTCACTTTTTTTTTGGTTTAAAAGTGGCTAGTAAATCCTCTCCAATGATTATCTGATTCAGGATTGTGTATATCGACTGTCCTGACTTTGAAATAATGAGTTTACGATTAAATTCAATTAAGGTAATTTTTTCAGACACAGCTTGACCAAAGAATTGTAAGGAAAACAACGAATTATATTTATTGGATAAGTTGAAGGTCAAGTGAAATTTAAAAAGAAAACATTGCGCTTTCTACTAAGACGTTTGGTACAAGCATTTCAAAGATGAACGATGCAGATGTAAACCAAATTATTTATGTTTCTCTCTTGCCAGGGATATTTTGTGGCCTTTATTCAGGACAAAGTGACAGCAAGTCTATAACTCCTTTGAAATTACAACCCCTTTTAAATCTGTTTCGATCTCTTCGTGAAGGTCTTTGCTATCGTTATCAGAATACCAAATATCATGGACAAGATTTTCACCTTAATATACCATAGCTCTAAGGCAGGGCCTTAATATTAGGATATTTTCTCACGCTCTTTTAGGTGTAATATATATTAACTTCGTTATGCCAAAAGTCAGATTTGGGGATAATTAGAAATATGGTGTAAATGAAAGTATATTAGCCTGGTAATGCAAACTGATTTGTAAAGAAAAACTGAAAGCATGTTTCTTATCATATTCAGAGTTTTATACGTAATCTGATCCGCTTTCTTTCATAAGTATATTTTCTATGGTGAGTTTTTAGTGTGGACTAAATATAGACCCATAGGCATTTAAGGGTTAAGTTTCGCTTGGGCTTCTCTAATTGCAATCAAATCTACTTCACAATTTTTAATTATCATTATCTTCGTTACTATCATCATTATGTAGAGAAAAGATATTCCTTTTAGAAATTCGTTCTCATTTAAACTCGACCCCATTTTATAAATTAAAAAAATCAATTTTTTCTAATTTAGGTTTGTCCCTTGCACGGATGATTAAATGAATATTTGAAGCATCAAAATTTTCGTCGTTTTAATTCAATGTTAAACGCTCTACTTTTGTAATCATTAGATTTGGGAAGAAGAAAAAAGACTAGACCCAGACCAAACATGGTATGATTACTTATTAAACAGTAAAATAGGATCCACCCACTGTGTAGCACGTGCTCTTCTCAGTTTCAATATGTATTCTCATGGATTGCGTGTCTGGGCCTTGATGTTACTTTGTCGTGGCCTAACTGCGTGTTCACCAACCAATTATGGCGCATTCTAAATAGGTATTTCTTTGCATGACTCATCTGCAGTAAGAGATCACATTTCTCTTCATAAAATTGATTATACAAAGGAATAAGTGGGTAATCTGTTGAAGTAATTGTATTTGACTATTGTAACACGTGTTTTTTTTTTCTCTAATCTAAGCTGAAAGAGAAGAAAACATTTTGTCAGAAACATTCAGGTATTCAAAGACGAAGAAGAGTATTTTTCTTTTCTTTCTCATATTCCACAACTTACGAGGAATGTCAGATTTGTAAGATTCATGACACCCATTCAGAAGCGAATTAAATTTTCATTTTTCACTTCTTTATAGAATAGCTCCATGACTCATCAAATGAATACATACATACATACATACATACATACATACATACATGGGGGTCCGCTGCCACTTTTCCAGTTATTGGGCAAGAACATATATGGGGGGGGGTGCAAAATGATTCACTCAAAATATATTTTGTAGCAACCCTGTTACTCACGAATAATAACACCATTTTTTTATATGGGTACATTAAGTTGGGATTGCATAAAATAATTGTACTGCACCATCATCCTTTATTGAGTGTAAGGTTTCAACTTTGAAGCCTCCTTGCCCTAGGTTTGAAAGCCTGATCTATCGCACGCCTGTGCATACGTACATACATACGTCAATGGTAGATATTCACGTACGTATAGTGGCATTTATAGTAAGAAAGACAGTTCCAGTAGTTCATCAACTTGGAATAAATTGAACAATTGTAGCCATCAAAGACGGTGAGCGTTCTAT
Source organism: Thysanoteuthis rhombus (assembly GCA_963457665.1). Taxonomy (NCBI): domain Eukaryota; kingdom Metazoa; phylum Mollusca; class Cephalopoda; order Oegopsida; family Thysanoteuthidae; genus Thysanoteuthis; species Thysanoteuthis major. The sequence continues at coordinate 73,075,876 of OY735200.1, forward strand.
CTTTTATATATACATATATATATATATATATATATAGAGAGAGAGAGAGAGAGAGATAAGCGAGTTTGTGTGTTCCAGTGCTCGTGGTCATACCGTTTTGTCTACAGTCTTGAAAATTGGCATCAGTTCTCCTCTACATACCTTTCTAAAAATATCTTATTCGGGTTTATCAATAAAATCTAAATTCTCCAGATTTTTTAATGCTATTTTTTTTGACATTTTCCAGTGATGTCATAAACAGAATTTGTTCTGACCATATCACTTCTTCAATGGAATTCTTTTACCTGACTTCAAATGTTGACGTTACAGTTGTTCAATTATTGACTGTGATGGCGAGATAGTTATTATTCTGATTTCATGGGATATTTTTTTAGACTAACAAAAGATCTAACCGCAATTCATACCCGAATCGTATATTAAATTGACTCTCTTTTATCATAATGTTTCTTACACAAAATATTGTTTACGGTATTTCTAGAACTTTAAGCATTAGAAAACATCAACCTCAACTGTCAACAAAACTGTCACTATAGGTTTATACAGTTTTTAAGCTTACCTTGCTGGCTGGCTGGCTTGCTGGTTATATATGTTTGTATGTTTGTATCGACTATACGAATTGTGCAGTACGCAGCAAGTTATATAAGACGAGCCCTGGACTGAAGAGACATTTGAAAGTGCACAAGCCATTTCACAGACAAATTCAATCAATCCTGTGAGCAGTCTGACTTTGGTGTGCTATTTATGCTTTAGACCTTGCAGGTCAGCAGCTGAACTCAAAAGCCACCTTAGAGCACATGGGCGTTGTGGAAAGAAGCAGAGTGACCAGGTGAAGTGATGGGATGGTTATCATCTGACAAGATGAAGCCATCATCATGTATGTATGTATATATGTATGTATGTATCTATCTATCTATCTATCTATCTATCTGCTGATAGTGGGAGACACACAAATGATGCTAAAGGGCTGGAAATTTCAACATTCAAACGTTAAACAGGTTTTATGGGGGGAATTTTCCAATGTAATTTTATGCTAAAATGGTCTCTTAGTCTGTTAGCTTGTTTTTTGAAAATTCGAACATTTTTAGTGGTCACTGCGAATCTACCTACCGTAATTCACCATATAGAATCCAAATTTCTTCCAAAAACTATTAGCTAAAAAATCCAAGCGCGTATTACCTACAGAAACATAAGTGAACAACTGTAGCCATCAAAAGTGGCGAAAGGTTCTATCCATTTTTATATGTGCGTGTATTTTTGTGTTCAAGTGCTCCTGGGTATACCGTTTTGTCTACAGGCTTGGAAAATTGGCATCAGTACTCTATCAGACACCTTAAAAAAAATCGTTTTTTTTTTGTTTTTTTTTTTGCAAAAAAGCTTTTGGGGCTTATTTGGGTCTTATTTGGGCCTAATTTTGATGGGTTTATTAATAACATTTAGATTCTCCGGAATCTAGAAGTTTCTAAATCTTTATTTTACTCTATTTTAGATATTTTCCAGTGGAAAACGTCAGTGATGTCATGAATAGAAATTATTCCAGCCATATTTATTCTTCGATGAAATTTCTTTTTTCGTGACTTCAAATTTTGACGCTCTGACAGTTCTACCATTGATCCCGACTGTGAGTTCATTTCACACCTATTTACCTTAATTTTTCAAAATCAAAAGATAAATCTTTTAAAATCCAAATAATGATTGAAAATCAAAACTGAGGAGCCAATGGGAGATGAATGAGGAACCTCCTATTTATTTTTTAATAGTTAACGAATAAAATTCAACTTTTTTTTTTCAAATCTCGACCCGTTTCCTTTACTTATAATCTATTTTATATAGATTTATTCTCGGTATCTATTAAATAAATAAATAAACGCAATAACCATGAGATGTTGTTTTTCACTTAAAAAAATAACAATTGAGCCCGAGCACTCACGCACGTATAAGTATAATTAGATTACTCATAAAATATATGCTCTCGAATGGATGGTGGTGCACTGATATGGTAATAAATATACAATTAGTAGGAGAGTGGTTTTATGACATCAAGATAGGTGAGAACTAAACCAGTTTAGGTCTCGGGGCTAAAAATGGGATCATTCTGTTTATGTGCGCTTAAAGTGCTTCAAGGTCGCTTAATGAATAACTGTCGGGGGAAAGAAGGGATTGAGATGACAAAAAGTTGTAAGATTCAAAAGTAGAAAATGTTCATGACAGGTGCTGACGAGAGAAACAGACTAAAAAAAAAGGCCAAGAACTGCATTACTAGACGACTTGATATGAATAATGCAGGTATCGTTTGAGATAATGTATCGAACTACCGTAGCCTCACATGTAGCCCGCTCGACCAACCAGACAAGTGAGCTACAGATTCTTCAGTACATGTGTGTGTCCGTCCGTTTGTCCGTCTGTCCGCCCACGCACTCCAGGTCAGATTTAGGGGAAGAGATAAACTTGAAATGCGTGCATGAGGACACCGTTAGGCACCATTTTGTTTTTTGTTTTTTGGGGGGTTGGGCAAAAAATGCTCAACGGGGTCTTTACTTTAATTCAATACCTCTAGCCATAATGCAGCGTTTTGGCTACTTAGATTTCACATACAGATAAACGGGATCAAACTTTTATTGATAGATCCATTGATTATTACTATAGTTATACATATTATTATTATCATTATTATTATTATTATTATCATCATCATCATCATCATTATTATTATTATAATTATTATCATTATTACTACTACTATTATTATCATCACTATCATCATCATTATTATTATTATTATTATTATTATTATTATTATTATTATTATTATTATTATTATTATTATTATTATTATTATTATTATTATTGGGTAGAGCACGAACGCAGACCCAACACCATTTAGTTGTATATCAACCGGACTTTTTGCAATCTTTCGGTTAATGCATTTGTGGGGTACCTTAATTCAATACCCATGGCTACTACACTAGTTCAGCTACTTACAGGTCATATACAGGTAAACAAAATCAGGCCATTTTTATCACAACGCGAATGCAGAACTCGCATTAGTATTCTTTTTTAATTTTCAAAATCTAATAAGCTAGGAAACATACTTAAGGATCCCATAAGTAACCACATGAAATTTGGTGGCCATAGCTCAAGCCGCCCTTAAGTTATGCCATGACAGGCGGACACACGGTTATTTGGTGATTTATTGTTAGATTCTGTGAATAGAATGCATTATATCAGAGTGTGAGATAATTTAAACATAATCATTTCTTTTAATTACTTTTTTCGCGGTGAAAATCGTTTTTTTTTTCACAGGGGTGGGGGACAAACGGATATATTTATAGATTGGGGGTCGAGTGCAAAATGATATGTTAGGAATACATCTTAGCAGTCACCTTGTTACGAGCGAATAATAATGCCATCTTTTTATAAGGGTTTATCAAGTTGGGGTTGCATAAAACAGTTGCACTGCCCCATTATCCTCTATTAACTCTAAAGTTTCAATTATCACCCCCACGTTCTAGGTGCGAAAGCTTGATCTAGGGAGTGATGCCCACGTATGTAGACAGGTATCATGTTCATTAAAAAAACAAAATGATGAAAACTAATATTGATGACTTTTCTCTGATTTACTTGAATTATAGTCATGGGTGACCAGTAGCGAATTCATGTTACCACCTGTATGGCTAGAGCTTTTATGAAGAGGGCTGATGTACGTCTTACATACCGGCACCTGCTGGATGTTGAATATTTCATCTCTCATTGCACGATGTGAAAGAGCAGTGAATGTTAGAAACTATTAAAGAACCCCCTGGTGTATGTTGCGTGACCAAATGTAGAACCATACCAAGAATCTATTTCCTGTCTCTGCATCATAACCAGAAAATGGATAACACCTTAATGTATGAATGATACTAAGATGTTTCTGATGTACAAGATAGTTCAAGTCATGAAATCGGATTTTTTGCCCGAAGGAGCCAACCCTGCCGCCTTGATGAATCCAGCCTAATATAACTGACCAGATTACACTCGAGGTAGAGCCATATCCGAAACACATGACTGAGAACTAAAAATTCTGTACAATCCAACCAATGAGAATTAAAAACAAGAACTCTGACATAACCAATATTTCTCAAAAATTATTTATCTTATACGACTACTGGCTATGTTTCACACACACACACACACACACACATACACACACACACACGTGTATATGATATATCTATATATACATATATGATATGGTTATATATATAATATATTTATATACATAATATATATCTATACATGATATAATTTAATGTATATATAGACGTATATATTCTTATATGTAATATATATATATGATATAACATATATATATATTTATATACATATATATAATTTATATTTATATGCATATAATATATATAAGTATTTATATATGTTATACATGTATTAATATATGCATAATATACATGTATTTATATATATATAAATAATATACATATATTTATATATAATATACATATATATATATAATATATCTTTATATATGATATAATACATATATTTATGTATTCATATATATAATATACATATATTTATATACATAATATATATATATATATATATATATATATATATATATATATATATATATATATAATATACATACATTTATATATATACATAATGTATATATATAGATATAAATATATGATATATATATATATGAAAATATATATAGTATATATATATAATAAATATATGTATGTATTGTACATACATATATGTATATAGTCTGACAAGCTGTGCAGCTTTAAACACCAAACATTAAAAAACTTTTTCAAATTTTGATGTCTCTTCTCTGCAATTTATGTAATTTTCTTCTTGTTTTTTTTTTTTTTCTTGTTTCACATATACTTTGTTATTATGGTACGATATATAAATTGTCTTTTGTTGGAATCATCATTAGTTAACCATGTCACCGTTTCAGGCATTTTAAAAACAAAACAGTTACATTAATATAACACCCCAACAGTGATCAAACATACACACATATATCCCTTTCTTATTTTTTAAAATATATGCCATACATCTAGTATGACATTTTATATAAAGTTTCATGTGTATTGTATATTGATATCATTTTATAATATATATATATAAATTTATTTTTCGAAACAGGGCTTACTTACGTAGGTTACCCAAAAAACGTATTTAATGATGTAGGATTAGATGGTATAACAACAGACGTGACTCGTTGTTCGTGTCATTTCTATCGAATGCTCACCAAAGTGAATATCAAATATGTTGTGTCGTTTTTTAATCTCAGACTGCATGCGAACCAACCTACGATATCATCTTTAAGAATACTAATCATACAGAAAAAACTTCTTCGAGTTGATTCTCTACCAACATATTCAACTGAAGAATTTGACGATTTCTTCCATCATCCGTAGAGTTAATTTTTCCTCGTAGTATACCATCGAGCTTCCATCAAATGTTTTTCAGCACTTTTAATTGTCAAATAAAGTATCCTTATATACATGGTTGGAACGAAACGAAATTACTTTCTAGCGGGTAGTAACACCTCAATGGGCGATTTCATCAATATACTCAGACAATTTGTTACTTATTTGTCTGACATCAGTCAGACAAATGGACCAAAGCCAAATGTTTTCCCCTTTCCCAGGTTCCAGCCAATATAATGATCGTTCACAGTGACAAAGACTGGATCCATCTCTTTTGGTTACCTAATTCCCCTAACATTTATACAAATTGATTCAATTCAATATACACTATTCATTTATTCGATTTTTACACTTTCGTTAACATATTCTCTAGTTTTCATTATTATTTCACGATGATTAAGCTGATAAGTTTTAAAGGGATCAGGATTTCTAATCCTGGCTTTATTAGATTGTCTAAAAGTCTTACTAATATCACCGCCTTGATTGACCATTCTTACAATTGAGGAAACAATTTTCGGTATAAAATCAGTAAATCTTAGGGTTGCTCTCGCGCTTCTCAAATATTCTGATAATATTGTTTTGTAAAATATATAAGTTTGTATACCACATGTTCTAAAAGGCTATTCTCACTAAACGGAACAGGAAACACATTTATCAAACGATTTGTTGATAAATATTCTATCCACGAGTTTACTATCCGAATCTAGGGACGTTGGTTGCATTCCTTTATGTTTGCATTCAAATTAAAGATCCTGTGAGTGAGTGTTAGTATATGATTTTCCGAATTTCTCCTCCATTATAAAGAGAATATGAGTCATCAATAAAACAGGTACAGCCTAAAAATGAATGAGCTCTCTCTCTCTGTGTCTGTCTCCATTTATATATATATATATATATATATATATATATATATATATATATATATATTAATATGAACAAAGCAACACCTGAAAACAGCAACAATATATATATATATATATATATATATATATATATATATATATATATATACATTGTATATATTGTACAAATGAACAAAGCAACACCTGAAAACAGCAACAATATATATACATATATATATATATATATATATATATATATATATATATATATATATATATGTACATATTGTATATATTGTATATATTGTATATATATATATATATATATATATATATATATTGTTGCTGTTTTCAGGTGTTACTTCGTTCATGTTAGTAGTGCTCAATATTTTAAAAAGAGCGTAGATCAAAAGATAGATATTGACAATTTGTTGCTACGAATAAGTTTCACGCCATTTTGATCATCGGATAACTCTTGAATTGCCCTATGATCGAATTAGCGTGAAACTGATAAGTAGCAAAAAAGTTGTAAACCTCTCTATATATACATGTATGATAGGAGAGTTGGTGAACCATACCTTATACGCACAAACACTTTAACAACCTAACTTTTATATTTATCAATAGAACATGATTATATTGCTCTGCCTGTAGAAACATTCTATGTGGGACTTTGCACGTTTCTGTGCGATGCCATTCCCATCATAAAAAGTTTCTACGATGGAACTGTGCAAAAATAGTTGGTTTTCAAAACTGTTTCAATAATATGGTCATTAACAACCAATAACCCACTAGTACCACATAGGCTTCGCTAGATATAAACTTACCATCGTATTATCGCACCATTCTTCGCCATAAGCTCTAAAGAAGTTCAAATTTTGGAAGAAATGTTTGTCACCAATAAAAATCTACCAAGCTACCTCAAGTCTTTTCGTTTTCTTATTCTCAACTTTCTCCATACCATCTTGTCGGACACTCATCTGTTTTTCTGCTGCACACACATATATACGCGTGTTTGAGTGTGTGTGTGTGTGTGTGTATGTCTATGTGTGTGTCTATGTGTGTGTGTGTGTGTCTATGTGTGTGTGTGTGTGTGTGTAAGAGAAGAGTAAGAGGATATATTTAGAGGAAGACATTAATCGATATTTATGATAACAAAAAACATTTTCAGATCTTTAAAAACATTTAAGACTTCACACAAGTGCACATACACAGAGATAGATAAACAGATATATAGGACAATTAAAATTACCCTCAGGGATCAAAACCTTTTAAATACATTTTCGGCGTCTTATTTTGTTTGAGTAAAGAACAAAATATAATCGTTATTTGTTCTGTTCAAGCATTTTATTCCCAATGAAAATATTTTCTCAGTGAAAAGTGTCTACAATACTGACCTTCTATTTTAAATTGTTGCTGTTGTACAACAACAAAGAATATTCTTGCTTTATTGATTGGGTGTATAGTAGATCGGATCTGATTCCTATAAATTGTTTTATTTGACAGCTTCATTCAATGTTCAAAGCCCTGGATGAAACTGGAATAGTATTCTCCGAGAGAAAAAATGATCAGATACTTCCATGAACTTTTTTAACGGAGGTCATATCAGCAAACATATGAAATATAGTAAGCATTCCATTCAACGTGTGATCAATAATCGCCATTGCTTTTCATTTTAAATTGAAAACTTGGTTTTATAGAGACTTAAGATTTTAGTCTAATAAATGATATATTTTCTGTGTTTGGTGGGATTTAAAAGGAATTCTTTATAAATAATTGCTAGACAAATTGCGACTGAAGAGTACTATTGTGAGCTATTGGCTCGTTTGCATAACACATTGGAACGGAAACAACCCTTTCCTGAGCAAGGGAGTCGACTGGTGAGTTCACTGCATGGCAACACCTGTCCTCATGCCTTTTAATGAAAACTCAAATATATATTCTCTCCCGGGTAAAAAGAACGTATTTTCTCATTAAATCTATGTAGATAGATTTAATGAGAAGATACGCTCTTTTCACTCAGGTACAATTTGAAGCTAAATTATGAAACTTGTGTTGAAAAAATTATTAATATTAATTTTTGGCTATTATATATCTTCATCTCGATTGTTGCTTCTTATCATCGCAACTAAAACATCAAGATTAAGGTAAATAGTAGTAAAACATTAATTATAATCGTTCACAATATTTTGTCTAATAAATTAGATAAATAAAATATATAACAAACTGTTGAATATTCCACTGAATTTTCCTGGCAAAAAGGCAGAATCATTTAAATTTTATTCCCGCTATTAAGCAACGAACCTCTAATTAACTTAATTAGTTTAAATATAATTGGTAGCAAAGAAATATCTTGTTAATAAAAAAATGTTTGGGACGTATTTTCGTCAAATTCCGTGAACTTTTATCAGTAAAAATTATTTCAGTCACTTGCCTGGAACTCTAATTTATACTGCGGTGATAGAATTATTTCGTAGCAGATATTTATTAAACAAGAGACTTCACAATGTTTTACTCAGTTGATTCTTTGGTCTTTTTCAAATCGAATTTATGTCCGGTGCCAATCCTGTCGTTGATCTTCCAACCGCGCTGCGGAGAACTGTGGGATACTACGATGCAAGATGGCGATTGAACGGAACAGTATTCTTCTTCTTTTTTCTTTTTTTAATTTCTTTCATTTGGTTAGTCTTAGAATATGAACTCATATTATTTGAGAAATTAAGCTTTAAATTATAGAATGACTTAAGGTCATACTCCGTACTTTTTTTTTCTTGTGTGTTTTATTTAATATCTTGATAATTTCAAAATGACTTGTCTTGAGAAAACACTGACAGCGACCTGAAAAGTGGTGATATCGTTGTAAATGAGATATTAAAAAAAAATAGTATCGCCCGTGGAATTTTGGCGTTTCGCCAAAAGCCAATAATTGTGGAAGGAAGAGAGAAGAGCAACCACCTACAAAAACTACTGAACGAGCAATCACTAGACTCAATGGTTGTTTCAACAAAGAAACATGACGCGTCAAATTACAAGATTTAATCAGTGGCGTACGGTGCTTTGTATCTCGGGTGTGCTCTGTGCTACAGATGTACGTAAAAGTATTTTAGTGTTTGTAAAAAGCAATCGATAGTTAAAGCGTAAAAACGGCGGACAAATGAAAAGAAATAAGAGCATTAATGAAAAGTTTCTCTGTGGCACAAAATTTTAAAATTCTGGTAATTTAAGGTTTTATGTTTCTTTGAAATCTTTCTCCTCCTTTTCTATGCTTTACTATTATCTGCTAATGAGGGGAAGGGCGTTTCAATAATCATCTGATTTCTCTTTATTTGTTCGTCGTTTGTCTCATCGAATGAGCAAGAGTGTGAAAATTACAATTTATAATCGGGACCACCTTCCCTACGTTGTGCCAAAAATACTTATACTGTCAATTGTTTTTACCGACAATAAAATATTTTGCTTTTTCGTACATCCATTGCACGGAGCACATCCGATATACAAGAAACCGAACGCCACTGATAAAATACATATCTCTTGCTTTATTACCGAAAAACAGAATGACATTTGCATCAAAGAACCCATAATAAAACACGTCAAGTTAGTCACTCAATAGAAACCGTCACGTGACCTGTATCTCTTGGCAGCGTGCCGTGTTGGGGATGAGCAATGAAAATAATAAGAAAAAAAGAGATGATATCTCCTTTTGTTTTGGCGATGATCACATAGAAAAAGTCTGAATTTTCAAGAAACAAGCGTGAGTGCTGTTAGACACGAACTATTGACCCATTTAGCATGAACTTACATTGTAAATTGAACCACCTCACTAAAAAAACCTGTTTTGAGGGGAATTTTCAAAAAACAAAAAATTGCCGGCCTGATGAGCTCTAAAACTTGAGGACCCTATTTTGACAGTTTTTGTGGCAGTTCTTGGTCGATTGTTTCTAATAGCGTCGAGATAGATTCCCTTCAGCATATTCGGTGTTGATACCATGAGATGTCATCTAGTGGTTGAAGGTAGTTCACACTAGATATCCTATTATTGTTTCACTATCAATTTGTTGTTGCGATTTATATGGAATTTAAATATCGCTCAAAATAATATCTTTTGAAAAGAAAGATAGGACAAATAAAATGAGATTTCAAGGAAACTCCCGGATCAGGTTCACAAAAAAAGCTCAGACTCGGAAGAAAAAAAAACAGATTATAAAAAATATCACGTTTAAATAGAAACATAAATATTATTTTACTTACTTTGATATGTGAAATCCAACATTTGGGCAGAAGGTATAATCGCATGATTTTTTTTCGCTAAATTTAGAATGGAAACTTTTTTTTTCTAAATCGTCATTTATAACATGAGCACTGAAAAAAACTATCAAAATCCCCTAATTAGTCGATTATTGGTAGAATTTTAAAATCTAAGTTTTTTGCCTAAAAATTTTAGAAATTTTTGTAATGCCAATCATTACAATTATCTTCTTATCAAATTGTTACAACTTTTGCAGTATCTATTAATAAAATTATCTTCTGTTCTATAAGTGTGAAAGACTTTTGCCAGAACTTAAGATAAGCACATAACTGATATACACAATTCGTGTCTGTTACTTGATCTTGAAGGTTGAAGAAATAATTAAATTTTGTGGCGGATCAATACATAATCACTTCTCCTGGAAATGGTGTTGACAGAGATATGCGCTCTCGGATTGCTTTCCAGCTCACAGTACGTTTTCTTTTTTTTTTTTTTTTTCATTACGTACGTGGATATTGGAACTTTTTTTTTTCAAAAAGTGTTTGGTCTTCTGTGTGGAGTTCGCTTATTATTTTCACTATTCACTATTTGCCTTTAATTTCTTCTTTTTTTTTTAGCAGGATGGGGGGGGGGTCGTAACTGATCACTCTGCATAAAAAGCGAAGTCAAAAGCCAGCAATAAAGCTGAACATTTGAACTGTCGATCCAAAGAAAGATATATATATATATATATATATATATGAAACACGTGACGCTTCAAGAATATCCATATTTTCGATGTTATGTATCACAAATCACACTCCCGAAGCTGCCAACCTCATCTGTTCCCCGACCACCACGCCTTTGCAGAGAAGCTTGTGTCCGTGTTATTTAACGTTGTTCCTCAGCAGGTTCCAGGTCGAAGGATTTTTCTGGTTGAAAAACGTTCTCCTTGGCAATTTAGCCAGTCTTGAATAGCGCGAATATTTTTTTTGGCAAACTGAAAGCCTATTTTCTCCTTGTGATCCACGAAATGTTCGACTACTGTGTAACATGTGCATTTGGCCTTTGTTTACCCAGTTGTTACTCTATTTACTCCGTTCCTTTTCCTATGAGATTCCCCATGCGAAGCTATGACACTCTTTCCTACATTTCTAACATAATAGAAAATAATTTATAAAGGTACGCTACCTGAAATGAATATATTCTGCAGGTCGGTAAAAGCCAGGATTTCGAATGCAGATTTTCAAGTCAGACGGGCTATCTCCAAGATTATCACAACATAATCTTCCTCGGCTCTGTTTGGCGTTGCGCTGAACTAGGTTGGGTTTGGTACATTTCTATGTGATCGACAATAAACAAAATCTCCACTTCTCAATCGGGGGTTGAGTCCCTGTCCCTCTATCTTCCTCAAATCAAAAGTATCCCTCAAGCCGAAATTCAGAAATATATTTTGATAGAAGACAGGGTAAAAAATAATGCGTTGAATTTGATGAAATCTAAGAATTTATGCGTAAATGAATATGCATTGCTTAGTTTGTTCCCCGCTGACCGTTCAGTTCCGCGTAGGAAAGGGGTAAAATGTCTGCCTCTGGGTACGAAGCGAAGGTTTCAATCCTACCTCGTGATACTGGATGCTAGATAGTCTATAGCCACGCTGAACAGTCTTAATATAACGAAACAGCTGTCTATGGATGACACAATTATTAATCAGTATATATATATATATATATACATATATATATATATTCATATATATGAAGCAGATTTCATTAATAAAAATATTAGGAGAATATCCTTTTTCTATTGAGCTCCTGCTCTCCAGGAAATTTGTGCACGTCAATGGTTATGTTTGTTCCTTCCGACTTGTAACATTTTTCCATGAACTTGTACAGTAAAATGATAGCGTCTATGGCTAATGACATGTTTGCAACGAAATGCTTATCCTTAACTCTGCTCTCCATTGATATTCTCTTTCATCTCTCTTCTGCAAAGCTTCGATTACTTGAATATAGCAGTGGACACAGCTGACATGAACACTAAACTAAAAATGGAGCTTTACAAATAAAAATAGGTATAGCATGCCAATATCAGGTGATGATGAAGGCGAACAAAAATAAATGAGCAAATGAAATTAAACATTTGTTTACATTCAGCGTACAGTTCATTTGAAGCTCTATGTCTAAGCTACGACATTTCAAAGTTTCAGCTCTCTAAGTCCGTTGTTGAGGGGTTTAGAGCAAAAGGACCAAACTGAAGCTAAATCATATCATAAAAATTGACTGTTATCATTGTTTCCGCTATTTTTTTAGAGGCTTATCAGTTTAGCGTTTTCATTATCTGAGCCCACAAATACTTGAGTTAACACTTTAAGGACATTTTGTAAAACTCCTGTCCAAGTCTGGAGTTAACTATATTTTTCTGCCGTAACAATAACAAGAGCAATCATTACCAAATTTTAGGGAGTAATCTCTGCACTGTTTTTCTGTTCAGCAACAAACCGATTTATAAAATCAACATTTTCTTCTGTGATTTGAAATCATGAGAACTGATTAGTAGACAGCTCTCCTACTAACTGTGCTGAATTGACAATTTCTACGAAAATTTATATTAGAAAAACGCAAGAGCTTATTTCATCCTTGTACGCAAATACATTAATTCTATTTCTATAACGTGTTCCCGAAATCTCGAACAAGTGATTGGTTGCCGGCTCTCTTACCGACTGAGCTTGATATCTTACATATCAACGAAAATTCATGTTAGACACACGGAAGGGCTAATTTCATTTTTATACATAAATATATCCATTCTATTTTTTTTTTTAATTTATTATATATACAATACAAAAGTTGCAATAATCATCTTTAGTATGAACAGAGGTTGGAGTGGAGTCTGCAGTAGTCAGCCTTTTATTCTTTACACCAATTATCGTTTGTCACGAATCAAGGTAGTTCTAGTTTAGTGCTTTAAAGGAATCAATTCGATGATAACTTCACTCGTCATTATAATCATTATCATATTCATAATCAAGTCGTGAGTTTGTCTCGGGTCCAGTTAACTTATGCTCTCCGTCCGTTATTGCCCGCTTTTGTCCAATATCATTTGCTAGTTGATCAATATCAGATCGTGTTGGTCTTTCCACTGATTCTCTTCTATGTGATCGTCGGCAAAAAATCGCGTCGCTCACAAGTTTCTCTTTGTTTCGCCTGGAACGCCCAACAAAACGCAACCTTCTTTTCTCGGGTGACATTTGTAACGAGTGGTAAATTCCCATAAAGCTGTTTCTTGGTTGGATGTAGTTTCCAATAGACATTGAGGACCGCTCGGAGCATCCTTGTATATATTAATAAATATTAAAATTCATATTCCGAATCGGTTTCATTTTTTTTTCTATCTCGTTTAGCGAGTTATTTTATGGCTTATGGCAAAGTTTAAGCTAACGAACACCCAGACTTGGTCTATTTACGTTCAACAAAAATTAATTGTAACTATGTTCTGCAATTTAGAAGTTTGACAAACAAAACTTCTCTGTGCATGCTGAATTTTCAAAACTTATTATATGCACCGAAGATGAACGGGTTAAGAGGTAAGCGTTTCATTGGCTCATCTAATTCTCATGATAAACTATATTTTTTAAAGCAGATCTTTACCACAAATATAGGATCTTACGCAAACATTCTTTTAATTGAATCCTTGCACGAATGTTCAGTCTGAATTTATCACACAAGGCATTGTCCCGCTTCAAACAAGGCTCCCTAACTGTATTGACGAGTTGCAATGAGCCTTTTTGTTTAAAATCCGAATTAATTCTCATTTTCACATTGAATATTCAGTCGAACTTTGATGTAAATGCAGGATAATACGCCTTGAGTGTCGGACGTTTTGTTATGAATTCCAATCATTTATATTTTATATTTCGTCAAACTTCAGTTCAAGTCCCCCGTATCAAAAAGGACAAGAACTGATGGTTGCTCAATTCACAGTGGGTAAACTCTTCACTGTTTGCCTATCACGCCACGTTAAGCCAAACTTCCGAAAAAAAGCCTGAATGTTACCAGTCACAAACCAATTTAGCATAAACGTGCATTATAAATTGAACCTCAAACTAAAACCTATTTTGGGGGGGATGTAAAAGAGAGAGGCTTTTTTTTTCTAAACATGATAAGGAGTAAATGTAAAATATTGCAACCCTCTGGATCCATTGGTGCAGTCTATACGCACAATAAATGCATACCAGACAGACCAACTTAAAGACTGAAGAAACCTTTGATTGTTTAGGGGACAGTTTTTGGTTAACAGTTTCTAAATAACTCATCTTTGATATTCAACGTCTTCCTGGATTTCTGGGATGAAGTTTTGTTACTTACATAATTTTACTCTTATATACGTGTACGCACTGAACCTCTGTATGTTTCTGCACTACTTGACGCTGGGAATGAACTCATGCCTTCTAGGGAACCGGATGAGCTTTACTCCGACTCAGTGGAGGATTCTGAAATTCCCTTTGGATACCGGATTCGACAGGTGAAGGAATGCTTACACAATCACCCACCCCCACCCGTGGATGAAAAGGGGTCCCATTCGACATTCCCGGAAACTCACCGAATGCAACAAAGAAACAGAGAATGACCGGAGAATATAACGGGCCAAAAAACAAAGTCCATGAAATCCAGTCCGACAGAATGAATATCAGAAGATCTTTTCTACAGTCTACATTTTAGGATATGTACGCATTCATTTGTTTAAAAACTGGAACTGAATTTAAAAGAGTTTTTTTAGTCGATTAGATCTCGGGTTGTTCTACGGCCTTCTCCGGTTGTACTATTCGAATGTGATAGTGGTAAACAGAATTATTTCTCTCCAATGGTAGCAATGCTTATAACGTAGGATCCGGGTGTTATTCTTTCCTTTCCTTGTTGAGTCTGGATTTCCATACCTTGTCCCTGTGGGGTAGCGGGAGCCACATAGAATTGAACACTGCACTCGCCCGAGAAACCCTTTGGATGTTAAGGTCCCTTCTCAAAACTATAAACTGAAACAGAAGTTATTCAAGAAGTTTTCTCGATTCTCTCTTCTCATGGGAAATAGAATGAAAAACTCTTTCATTCAAATGAATACTTATATCTTTTTTTGTTCATGTCTGTTTCATCAATCATTGAGAATGGTTTTGTTTCATTCACTATTTCATAATTCATCTTTGAATGACGTTAGATAAATTTACGAGAAGTTATTTTAAAGACAACAAACAGCCGAGGAAATATATGCAATTCTTTTTCTTTCAAAAAGTTCAACTTTGTCCTTTTATACATTTCCTTCGGTCTTATTTCTACTCTGCATGGTTTGGTCTTTACGCCATACGCTTTGCGTTTCAAAATCAATAGTCTTGCCATGAAAATTATTTTCTTTAAAATACATGCATCTTTTAATGCAAACGAATACTCGCAACGAATATAATAGTTTTTGAAAGATTTAACGTAATTAATTTTCGAAATTAACTTTTTTTATAGTATTTAACTTGATTTTATGAACTTAGTTACAGGACTCAGAGTACGTTTGTGTGCGTGTGTTCGTGTGTGTGTGTATGCACGCACGCGCGCCAATGTGCGTGTGTGAATTGTTTTGCTCCCTCCGTATAGCAACATTTCAAACACGTCACTCTACTACATTTTTTTATTTTCTCTCTTTTTACATCTCTGCATACTTTCCTTCCCATTGGATAAACTGTGGCCAGTCTCTTCCCTTGCTTTATAATTTATTTGTTTTGTTGCTTGTGTGTTTTTCTCACACACTAATTGCATATCTCTCAAGATGGGGGAATTTGCTTTAGTTGTAGTCTCAATGGCGCCAAAATGGCACTGAATTACATCATTTTGCTATTTCAGGCTGAAATATGCAAATTACTCAGTCGTTAACCGGTGAAAACTTGCGCTTATCGTGTCACTGTGTAGGCACCAAGTTGTTAAATGCTTATCATAAATAGGATTGGACAAGTTCGGACCTTTCGTGGCGACTGAAGGGTTCATTTCGCTAATCAACTAAACTACGGTGACGGATTTCTGCTAATTTCGCCTAATAATTTTAACTGGTGCATACGTTGTTATAATCAATTCAATACTGCTAGCTAGTTCATAAGTCTGACGTCCTGACTGCTTCAACGGTGGCTTGGTGCCCGTTTGTTCCATTACCAACGGGCTTGCCGACCTCCAGTCTCGAAGAGCGCTCAGCCCTACCCCAATATAGGAGTCTAGCCCGCCAGTATTGGCGGCGGAATGGCGCTCCCATCCGTCGTAGGGTGGGGCTCCATCCAAATACTTGCAATTAATCAGGAGATCCCTGCCGAGCTTATACTTCTCAGAATGGAATTGGAGTGTAAGACTGAATATCACAATGTCAAGTAGTAAGTAAGCGATAAAATATCAACGAAGAAGAAGAAAAGAAACGGAATCATTTTCTGGATTAAATTATATGGAATGAAATAAAGAATAAAAATGACTATACCATTTATTGCTGATGTATTTATCACTGAGTATATTAGTGTTTACTTTTAACTAAAGTACAAATTACGTCGAAATTGAACTGGAAATTAACTGAGAGATAAACAGGCAATCGGAACAAAACATTCTCCTTTTTATCTATTTTTTTTAGATGCGTCCCAGTGCATCTCTAAGAGGGTGTGTAAGGTCGGTCAGTCGGTCCGTCCTCAGTAAGTTCGAAATCGATTTTCGGTGAATGGTAGAAAGAATCTTCACAACCTTGCATCTTCGCCGTGCTCTCAACTTAGAGAACAAAACTAAATTGTGTAGTTAGCGTCCGTTACGTCACGTTTTCAGAAATGGGTTCAATTTAAAATACAATTATAATGCGCAACTGGATCCTGACTTTATGACCACTCGAAATTACATCATTCAGAGATTTGGAAAATTCTCTGATAATGTCATAAGAATTCGAAGAAAAAAAACAAATCTGATCAGTCATTCTTCCTTACCCCCGAAGTACAGGGACAAGGTGCCAAGCCCTAGTCAAGATCAAACCTTTAAACTATCCAGATCCCATCTGCATCATGTTATATAATTAACTGGTGGTTCAGTATCAGTAATCTGTTGTTTTTTTAGCTGATTATTTGCGATAAAAAGCAACAATAATTAAGATGAAGGTAAATAGTTGCAAAACAAAAATAATAAGTTAACTTAATATCGTTAATGATTTTCTTGATATGTTCATTTAAAAATATCTCGTGTCTTCAACCAAGCTCCAATGTGATTTTGCTTCACGCAAAAAGTATAAACTTTTCATTTTCTTTTTTACAATTATGTTTTATAACTTGAAAATGAATGTGACAATTACATTAAGATCATCGGAATATGCTCGTCTGGATTTATCATTCAGGGAAAAATTTAATACGAAAATAAATAATTGAATACTCATTCTTATTTATCATTGAAACTAGAGATATATAAAAAAAATCTAACATTTGAAGAAAAAACTCTCAATGAATATTATGAATTAATGAGAAAAAGTAGGGAACCCGATTTTGAAATAGACAAAAATTCTTTCGTCTTGTTTAGTGAGTAGTTTATTCTGTTATTTCATTGTTGTGAATAAAGTCTGTTGAACAAAATCCATCATGATAAAAAGGCCACCAGTGAGATTTTTAGGACATCCCGACTCGGATCAGGTCGCAAATAAACAGAGTTAATAAACAGATGATAGAAATATCAAGTTTAAATAGAGTTATGCAAACAGTATTTTGTTACTTTTATATGAAGATTAATTACTCCTCTTCTTCAATTCAATAAAGAGTAAACGATTCGTTATTTTCTTTCTATTTTTTTTTTTCAATTCTTTCCAAGTATCTTCTGCTCACAGCTTCTTCTGCCAAATTCTTGATTAATTCTGAACGCCAGGTATAGAACAGATACTGTATTACCACAGTGCACATATCATACGAGATTCGAACTTGAACTATCAACAGATTATTAGAAGATAATCAAGAATCTTACAAGATATTTTAAACGTATTTATATTAATATAAATTTTCAAGAATTCATTTATTCTAAGTATGAAAAGAATAACGGATTATTAACTATTATTATTACTACCCAGATGGCCAGAGGAAACCCCCGGACTGGCAGACCTAATCATAATATGCACAGGCCCAGGGTCAGTGGACCCATTGGTATGGTCCTATGATTTTAAGGGGGTCTCCTCTAGACATAATAAATCGTTCTGGTTTTCTTTTTCAATTCTGTTACTTGTAAGTACATAACATACTAAATGAACTTGTATATAACAATATATAAATCAAATATATTTAGCACTGATTATGAAAATATTTATTGAGCCATTGGATATGGGACCAGTATTTCCCATCCGGCATAGGCCTATAAACAGCTCTGTCCGGCCCTAGATGTACATAAAAAGAAATCCTGTACACTATTCCTATTATAATAATAAATCAAACTCACGGTCGCATACCTATAATAAATACCAAATATTTAAAAAAAATATTGTTAAACCAATTGATTAATTTTGCTTTTGGAAATATGTTAGTGTGGACCTTAGTTGATTTTATTTGTCTTATTCAAAGACTTGATAGAAATTTTTGGCAATTATTTAGGTACTCATGTAATAGTGGAGTCCAAGGCATCAAATGCTTATTAGATAAAAGTTATTCTCTTTGCAATATTTTTTAATTGCTCGAGAAAATCCATTGTGAAACACACAATGATTCTATTAAAAAACCTCTAAAAATATTTAATTACAAAACAGTTTAATAACAACAATTTGATACACTATTTTTTTCAAAGTTTATTGATACTTTATTTTGATACAAAAAATTTATTTCAATAATTTAAAACACAATCTTACACAAAGTTATCGAATGATTTATTTTATTAGTTTACTTTGATATAATAATGCCAGGGGAATAACTTATAGTCTTCTATTCATATTACACTCTGGACCCCACTATTACAGGAGTACCATTATTTGAATCAAAATGTTTACATTCGCTCTCTCTCTCTCACTCTCACTGATTGTTTCTTGGGTTTTTTCTCGGGCACATTGATTTGAAACATCTATTTATCGTATAAAATGTTCACAATCTTTTACCAAAAAGCACAATACATCAAAATCAATGAAGATAAACACACATTTTATTTTTTCATCAATAAGTTAACCCAAAGATATGTTTAACTGAGACGAAAGTCAAGAGTTCTATGAGAGACAAAATGTTTTCCGTTCAGACCAAATTTGACCTGCTCAGAGCGTTCATTAGAAAGAAAGACTTGGGGAAGACAGAGGAATGTTTTGTTTTTTGTTTTTTTTACGTCACACTACGTCATCTGATTACTTTTTCAGATCATTTCTCGAGATAGAAAAAAGAACAAGAAAAAGAGAAAGAAGGAAAGAAAGTATTCTGTACAGTGTTTATAATCAAAGTATACTCTTCATATACATTTAAAACTCTTTCGTTTTCAAATGAATTGTAATGCATTTCGGACGATATTTTTCGTTTTATTTTTGATACGATGATTATTTATTTATTCATTTTATTTCGAACGTTTTAACATGGATTAAGTTCAAAAATCAATTGAAAACAAACATTACAAATATTACAGAATCAATTGTCTTTCAATATTGATAAACCAAAGGTTTTTCAACGTTAATTCCGTAAACATTATTTCAAACGAATAGAACTTATAAATTTTGCGCATAGTTTCAATTTTTTTAATAGTATGGCAGTCACAATAAAAATAATGTTTTTGTTCTGGATATTTATTTTGATATGCAAGTTCAATTGAAGCAAAAAAAAATATCACAATATATTCATTACTTAACAAATACTTTAATGAAATTGTAAACTTCCTTGTGAACAGTTGATTCCATTTGCAGATTATTAGGACTTTGAAAAGAATATAAATGTATTTATTTCGTTTTATTCATGGAATCATGGACGCTGTAAAATATACTAAAATGTCGCTTATTTCTCATCTGATCGTGTACTTGAAATATAGTTCACTGATTCATCTCATTTCTAAACATTTTCAAAGTTCTGAATGATTTCAATAACAAGTGATAATCCATATCTACATGCGCACGTGACAGCGTGTGCACGAGAATGAAGTGAACCCCCTAGTAAAACACCCGTATATACAAAGTCAAGATCTTTTTAATTTTTCCAAGTCAATTGGTCTTGCAATTAAAGTTGTATTCAACTTCCTGTATCAACGGATAACTAATCAAATCAAAACTTTATTTTACGGTGGCATAATTTTGCATTCAGCCTACTATTAAAAAAAATACCATGTAATGAATTATCAATCTGTCTGTGAATAGTAACAAAATGGTTTAACACTTGCAGATGTAAATATCGAATTCACTAATTTTGAAATATCTTTATTATTTTTCCTGAAAATATTTTTGTCAGCTTCCTTCATTATAATATATATATATATATATATATATATATATATATATATATATATATATATATATATATATATATATATATATGATATATACTAGAAAATTTCAATGTCATGTTTTGTTGGGGTTTTTGTTCTTACATATAGTTGTTGAGATTTCTAATTTTAGTATATATATTAGAACACATTCTTATTTATATTATATGAAGCTTTTGGAATTCCTTCTGTACCTTCAAATCAACCAAACTTTGTAACAGTTGAATTGTTATTTAGATTGTTTGCGTCATAATCATTCTTTCTTTTGATAGGTCATTGAAGATTCAATAATAAGATATACCTATGCATTTATTCATTTAATACATATGTGCATAAACTCTTCATACACTTTAGTATACAAATTAATATATCATATGTATTATGCAAAAATTGCGCTGGTTGATTTGTAAAATATATAACTTTGAACAAAATTATCATTTGCCCAAAGTTGTATGAAAATATTAATATTTTTCGTGAGCTGAACGTATTGTATGAAGTATATAACAAAATGCGCAAATAACTCCAAATGAAACAAACCTTGCCAATATTTGAAATATTTAAAACTCTTTGATGAACAAATTCTGTACGAAGAGGTAAGCATTTCAAAAATTCAGAGTTTGGAAGCTTTCAATTGTATAAAAATACGGTATAGACGACATGAACTTAGAAATCCTAATATGCCGTCATTTTTTAAATGAATAATTTACTTGATAAATGATACGTCAATTTCAAACTAGATTGCACTGAGTTGACCTTCTTATCATTGAATAGCTTGAAGAGAAAGTGCTTTATTGTTCTTGTTGAAGAGTTGGACAGTGCGTATTTCAATACAGATTGTGAATTGAGCAAATTTGAATGTCTGGAATAACAAGAAAAAGAGCAGACTCTGTTCAAAACCTGCGACTTCGTAAATATAATTTTGGCAACATTTATCAACGTTTGTTTCTGTAAAATAAAACTATTAGCTTCCAATTGATTTTTTTGAAACGTCCGAAACAAAAATGAATAATCATTACATCGAAAATAGAATGAAAAACATCGTCCAAAATGCAATATGTTTCTTTGGGTAATGAAATTCATATATATATATATATATATATATATATATATATATATATATATATATATATATGTGTGTGTGTGTGTGTGTTTGTGTGTGTGTGTGTGAACAATATACATATGTATATATGTATGTATTTAAGTGTAGAAATTAGTTATAAACATTGTATTGTCTGCTTTCTTCCTTGTACTTTTTATTTTCTATCTCGAGAATTGATCAAGAAAAAGATGGATATGATGTAGTGTGACGTAAAAAAGAAAAAAAATATTCCTCCCTTTTTGCCCACCGTTTCTATCAGAACTTTTTCACGGACGCTATGAACCGATTCAAATTTTGGCTGAACGAAAAACATTCTGCAATTTATAAAACTGTTGACTTTCGGTGCAGTTAGAAAAAAAACATACAATATCAACTCATCTTTGACCTGTTTCATTTGTTGTTTTTCTTTTTCACCATGGTTGTTCAAGTATAAAATGTTATTTCATAGAAATTAAAACTTCAGTTATTACGCTCGTTTCAAATTTTGACATGTTCAACATTTTTCTTAAATATCCTGTATATTTATTGAAATTAGGGAATCATTTTTCGAATTGAAAATTTCCAATTCGTATTTCGTTATTAAAATACTGGAATATAATATCTTCAGTATTTTCATTATTTAATCTTCTTTTAAGCGAAATTGTCATTTATTAAGAGCGATGGATTTGGCAGAGATAAGGTACCTTTATAGTATTTATAGTTTTTCTGTACCTGTGTATGTTACCGTAACTCAGCAAAAACGGCACACGGTCGGTATCTTCAAGATGCTCTTTCTTGGAGAATATAACAAATCGGACGATTTTCACCCGTTATGTTTTAGTAAGGGAGTTCAATTTACCATCCAAGTAAAATGTGGAACTTAACCCTAACTTTATGACCAAGTTGATTACGACGATTTGAAATTTTCATGATATCATCAGAGAATCCTTTTGTTCTAATCAGACATTCTTTTGGATTTTCTTTATTCAGATAACACTTTCTTTTTGAAGTTAGTTTTTACATGGCTTTAAAAGGATAGGTTCACAACTTTTTTAGGGTTTATTTCTTCAGGAAATATCAGAACAAAATATCTCTGTTAATATGTGCAATGCCTTGCTCATAAATGGAAATGGAATTAATTTTGCGCTTCTTCAAATGATTTTAATCATTTGAAACAGGGACCGTTTCATGAATCAAATTTTACATTGGTTAAAATTGATATGACTATTGCTTGATTTCCAAGATATGTTAATTTTCAGTGTATACTATAAGTCATTTTAGTACTTAATGCTTGTAATTGCATTATGTATTGCCATTACTGAATAACTGCAAATTTTTATCTTATTATATAAAAGACAATATCACTTTTTGATTGGTTGGTTGGTTGGTTGGTCGGCCGGTCACACTAAAGAAAACCTACGTATAAAATTAACGGAACTTTGATGCAAACGTAAAACCAACCAAATGCCGATCAATAAGCAGGCACTTAATCCAATGGGCCACCGACTGAAAAATAAGCTGAAATTAGCTTAGTACCAAACGTGTGGAAACAGATGTCGGTCATCAGTCAAGATTTCTCTCACTTCTGAAACATGGTGGGGGGCATTTATAAGAATATTACACCCCTAGTTTGGATTTATGCCTTTTAAAACTATTCGATACCATATTTTAAAAACGTAAATATAGAATTCCTTCCTGGATTTTTTTCGTTTTGTTTTTGCTAGAAAGGAAAAACAAATTTCTAAAAACTATAACGTATATTTGGACAGCTATAAAATCAATGTTGACTTTAATCGGGAATAAATCAACCAATACGCCATATTTGATAAAAGCTACATAATTTGGGAATTTTCAGAAACATAACCCGCTGAAAACATGCTCTAGGGTCCGATTAGTGCACCCAAAAGATTTCATGTGGATACGTTGTATGGTTCCTCAGTTATCCTGTCACTTACGGACGGACATTCGGTGAATTATAGTACAATGATCCTGATAAAAAAAAATATGAAAATTAGAATAAAATACTTATTAGTACAATTTATCCAGTCATAACGAAAATAATCCCGTCATTTTGACGGATACTATGCTTGTAAACAATATATTTAGTTATAAGAAGTGTTATTTTACTCACATTCGTTTAAAGGCCGTCTTCGTCGACCATTAAGCTCGATGTCAAGTCATCTCTGTATCGAATTAATTATATATAAAATTCTATAATCGTGTTATAACAAACCTCTTTAATTTGGTAGACGTCTGTATTAATATAATTAATGTATCTTTCAATTGTACAATATATATGCTAGATAATCCTGTGACCCATTGGGTCAGCAATCGGTGTGAGTGCGAATACAAACCCAACGATCTTATTTTTCAGTTTCTTATCAAAGAGGTTTTTTGCTTACTTCAAATGTACGCATTTTAGGGGTACCTCAATTAAAAACCTAAATTTCGAGTTTTGGAAAATTGATTTTTAAACGATATTTTTTTTTTCATTTATTTTAGTAGATGAAGTATTATAAATCCTTACTATGAATAATCAATCGTTCTTACCACTAAACTACTGATTCCGATCCGCGTTAATTTATTTATTTACTGCTGAAGAGTACCCAGAGTAGAGCGGCGATAGAAGACGACATCAATTAAGATGAAGATAGAAGCTGAAATGAATGATAATGATTTTATATACTTGATCTATTAAAATAAATACAAAAATGTAATTGGATTGAAGTGAACAATCAGTTAATAACGAACATGGCGCAGTGGATATCGCGGATCAGGAGTGACTTTAAGGGTTTGACTTGGAATAGCGCTTTCCCCTAAGTTCCGCAAGTTTAGTGTTGAGAACGGTCGTGCTTTAAACTAACTACCCTCCGGTATAGAGGGTTGTGAGTTCGATTCTCACCTTGAACTTATTCTCTGTTCCGATCAGCGTTGTTTATTTATTTACTTATTGCTGAAGAGTACTAAGCCAGAGTTTAGTTGCGATAAAAAGCAACAACCATCAAATGTAGGTAAATAATATCAAAAATTGATAATAATGTTGTAATGGGAAGTAACCTGAATACTTCAAAGCCGAAGTTTCGTTCGACAAACGGAAAGTTAGAGTCCAGTTTAGCATTATGGGAACATCGTAAATAGGACCCCCTATCACAAGCAAAGTGATGTAATCAGAATATTTCGAAACCTGCAGTTTCGTAGGATGGACGGAAAGAGATGGTCCATTTGGGAAGTACAGATATTTTGTAAGTAGAACTGCCCGCCAAAAAATATCTTTTAGAAAAATGATTCCTTCTTGAAGTGAACGGAACTAACTGCAATGCTTCGAAGCACTACTTTCGTATGATAAATGGAAAAAAAAAGTGTCCAGTTGAATGATACACCATAAATAGAACCCTCGCCGAAAATAAAATAAATTTCGTATTTTAGAAAGATAATTTTTCGTCTGAAATAAAGGCAGATAATCAAATTACTTCAAATCCGTCAAATCGTACTATGAACAGAAAATGATTCTCCAGTTGGGTAGTAAAGTTAGATTTTGAATTGACCCCCCTCCCTAATTTCGTGATTTGGGAAAATTATTTCTCAATTAAGTATAGGGATCTAACCACTGTACTTCGATGCCGTACTTACACACGATGGACAGGAATGGAGGGTTCAGTTTTGCAGTATATTTTAATCGCAAATAGAACAACCGAATTCATTTCATTCTTTAAAGTGGAGCACCCTGAAGATGCATGGCTAAAAATATCTGCCCACCCTGTGCCATTTTTCCTTGCTTACTGTAACATACATACATTCAGAAAAGCTATCATCTATCCATATAAAAGCCATATATGCAAATTTCTCCTCTGTTTCCTTGCGCATTGATCTCATCGTTTAATTCATCTTCCTATAATGACATAAAAATGGAGATTACGTCATATAAAAAACTCTCTAGATTTTATGTCCGATCATTTTTGAAAGAGCTTGGGTTGAGTTGGAAATCGAAAAAAAACTTTAAATTAGGATACTTGAATTATTAAAATGAATAACCAAATAAATTAGCTTTAGGCTCATTAGTGCTGATCCTTACACAAATAACCCCGTCATCTTTTACGGGTATATTCCAGTCATTATATTATGGACATGACAACGAGAATCAATAAGTTTTATAAATTCAAATTATCAGCAGATATTTTGTTCACTTTTAGATGTCAGCATAGATATGGATTTGGCCGAATACGGCAATTTTGATTTACATACAATATCGCAAATGGCAAGAGAACTGTTAACATTTTGCCGGTTGAATCAGAAATCAGCTTCATTAAAAGCTTTAAAAACATGCAGTCGAAGAGCCATGAAAAACTTTCAACAACAGTAAAGCTTTGATTTTGAAATCGAGACACTGCAAATCCTACAACTTTCTGTACAGCTGACTGCAAAGGTATCACAAAGAATCATCTCTCCTTTCCCGAGGGCACTGAACAAACTGAATGTTTCACAGCTGGGTGGACTTGGCCGTTAGCACACACGGCCGATTTTCTGATCGGTCACTGTCCACAATGTAAGAGACCTGAGCTCAACACTTCTCAACCTCTAATTACAATGTCCACAAATTCACGCTACTAGTTGTGTAAAGAATGTGATTCATAATCCCAAGAAAACTTTTCCCATTGACTGCGTCTTTTTATCTAAAGAAAAAAATACTATGTGTCGATATGTGATCCACTTTCCACTTTCAACTTGCCCATTCATTCACATCTGTAGCGAATAGCACGACTAATCGCCCCAGAGGGATGTAACCCGCGCGAATACAATTCACTTTTACTACTCTTTTCAATATAATAACATTAGAAAGTCTGTAATTAAACTCACTGGTGCTTTTGGCGCTAAATCTAGTGTGTTTCTTGTTTTGGCAGCGCGAAAATTCAACATACACCACTATTTTTATGAGCCATTAGAGCTATTTTTCGCTATTTTCTAGCCATATTTTGGAGTTGATAACACCAGGGGTGACACCGACCCCAGGAACGTCACTGCATCACGATATGTGGGGTGAAAAATATTTTCGCTCCTTTCTGAATAAAGAACGAATCTACGTCACATTTTTATCTCCAGGAAATGATTTGAGAAAAAAGAATACAAAAAATTATTTTCTTACGTCATTCAAAAGTATTTTTTTACCATTGATGAAAAATCATGTAAATAGACCCCGCCCCTATTGAAACCCTCCTAAAACATATTTTGGGGGGTGGTTTTCAAAAACTTATTTGATAAATTCTTCCTGAGGATCAAATCTGTATCCAAAGAAAATTTCATGTATTTATATCAAGTAGTTTTTGTGGTAGGCGAGTACATACATACGTACAGACGACAGAGGGACTTCTGACGAATTACAATAAGATTACGCTGACGTATATCAACGACATAGCATTGCTTTTACTGATATAATTTGCAGAACATAAAAAGTAAGGATAAATCGTGAATAACAGAAGACCAGAAGGCAATATATACGAAAATGCTTAAAAAACCAAAACAGTATTTCAAGTATTTTGGTATTAAGTTCTGATCGTGCAGGAAGAGGGTATGAACTGTTACAGATCTGATTGTCCAATGCTCTACAACAGACATTCTGAACAGGGGCGATATCACCCCCCAACCCAGTAGTCACATACAAATAGATTTTTCATTTAAAAAAAAGTGAAGACGTTTCATGTCGGTTGAGTCAGGAAACAAGGGGAAGCTACTCCCATTTGGTGAATTACAAAATATGTAATTTGAAAAAATTGTTCTAATTATTAATTTCTGCTTCTGTCATTATGCTATTTCATTATGCAAGCTCGCGTAGGTCGTCCTGAAGTTCCAATTATCTGCTCTAAACAATCTCTATGAAGCTTACTTGGCTCAGTCAAGATAAGAAATTAAACAACGGAAAGTAATGTCCCTTATGTAAGATACAGAGTCGAGCTACTCAAAGTTAGTATTCATTTGGCTGAAGGCATATGATAATAAAGAGAAATAATTCTCAATAGGACAATATCACTCCTAAGGGCAGAAAGGTGATAGATTTTTTTGGAAACATAAGCAAAAGAGATCCCTGCTCTGCAATAATCCAGGAATAACTGTCACAAAGTCTGCAATATCAGGAGAATTATGCAGACGACCCGAATACAAACGTGATTTATGCTAAAAGGATGATATTGAGGAAAGTATGTGGCTTCAGCGTCTCATCTAAACCGGAATTGACAAAGAAAGAACAAACTGTTAAATATCTGAATGGTAGATCACTGAATGAAGCCAAAGAAGTGAAAACTAGAGAAATGCCATGACTTTGCCTGAGAGATCCATAATTTGAAGGAGATAATTGAGCCATCGATCATAGGGTCACTGCAAACTGCACTGAAGACTTGAATAAATGGGTATCTGAATGGAAAAAAACGATAATGTTTAGAAAGGTACGAGAGCATTGGGGAGATTTTTTAGTTTTCAGACGATAGCAAAATGCGTCAAAGAATTTTGCAGCGTGTAAAAATATTGTGGAAATTTCTTTCCAGAAACAAAATGCTGATAAAACATTGAAAATTGGTCAAATATACTTTAGAAATTTCCCCTAAATTTCACTTTGAAGGTTCTTTTGCTTCCCTGTAATAAATGTTATATTCTAAATAGATATGAAAGAATGACTTGCCAACTAATTCAATCGAATGTCACTCGCTGACAGAACTTTCAAATGAAACAGTATTAAAAGGTGAATTGTTCCCGAGGATTAACGCGCGCTGGGGAGGTGGGAATAAACTCTGACCACTGCAAGAAGACCCGGATGAGTTTTCATTGAATCGGGCAACCTTGTGTTTCACTCCAGAAAGAAGGTTCCGCTCACAAAAAAACGTGTCCTGCATGGCTGGCACTGAGATTTTAAAGACCAGGCTTGCAAGAAACCCAGACTCAAAAGAAAAAAAAAACAGTTTATAAAAATACCCAGTTCGAAAAGAAAAATAACTGTATTTTGCTTACCTTTGCATTTATATATATTACAATAATTACTCCTCTTCTCCAATTCCTCTTGAAATATTAAAAGATTCGTCATTAACGACGTAAAGATTTTGACGATAAAATTACCTTTTATACTCGTTTAGCGTTTCTTGATTTTACTCAGATGTCGATTTGTTCATTGAGTTCTTATAGCCAGGGTTGCCAACTTAGATTTGATTTTTCAATTCTTCGATTCTGGAAGTCACTCTCAAATTCGGAAAATAACAAAAAACATCTCAATGATCAACACTGGTTATAGCTAGAACTATAACAGTGCACGAATCATACTAGATTCTAACAAGTATAATTGATGATTAAACTTAATCAGCAGCTCATTTGTTAAGTGTTATTTCAAACACCTTTATATATGAGTTGTGTTCAAGAATTTGTCTATTTGAGGTTTTAGAAATCCAGTTTATAAACTATGGTCGGTGAAGACCTTGGATCGAAGGAGGGTGGAAACATAGTATTGGCAGCCCTGGCATCTACTGGGCTGAAGTGATTTCGACATAAGCTCAATACAAAAAGAGAAGTTCAATTTAGATGGTTTTGATGGAAGGCTAAGTTACTGACGCGACCTTCGGAAGGAGAAAAAGTTTTATCCAAATGTTTATTCGGAGGAAGATCTGTTATGGTGAGGGGAGATTTTTCAAAAACGAATTACATATTACGATTCTACATCATATATTGTCATTCTGTTGATTTCAATTTACAAATAAAAATCACACTCAGAATTTGACACCTGGTTATAATATGTTTGCATAATCTTGTTTCTTGTTATATATAGATGTATTGAAATACACACGTATATAGATACATATATACACACACATGCATATATATTACATTGATAATGTATATTATATATGTAGTATGTCATATATATTATATATGTATTTATATTATATATAGGTAATATGTAATTTATATCATATATGTGCATATATATATATATATATATCTATATATATATATATATATATATATATATATATATATATATATATATATATATATATGATATATATTATGTGTAATATCATATACATCATGTACATTATGTAAATATTATATAATGCATATATGATGTATATGATATCTATATACATATATATTCACGTACACACATACATATATATACATATATGTGTTATGTTTGATATATTACATATATACATGATATGTAATATATATTATATATATTATGCAATATGTACATAATATATGTACTATATATACATAATGAAAATTACACACACACACACACACACACACACACATATATATATATATAATAGAATAGCACATACTGACAGATATATGAAAGTAATTGATTGAAATAACATGAAATTTGTAAAAAAAATTTTACATCCTTTGTTTTTTTAGCAGTTATATATATATATATATATATATATATATACATATATATATATATACATATATATATATATATATATACATATATATATATATATTTATATGTATATATATGTATATATATATATATATATATATATATATATATATATATATATATATCAGTCAATAAGCCTGAAAAAAATAGAATTAAATCTCTTATTGATATACATGATCCAAGGAAAAATCATGACCTAAGTTCAAGTTAGACAATGTAGATGTTTAGATAATTGTAAGCTTAGCAAAAACGCGGATCAAGTGAGTTCATTGCTGAGTTTTCGTATGAAGTGCTCAATTTGTGAGACTTGGTTTATCACAGGTTTTCCCATACCTCCCAAGATACATTTGATCTTGCTCTGTATTAGCTGAAAAAATCGTTCTTCACAATCCAAAGGCTGGTTGCTTTTTTTTTCAATTATATGTTTTTTTATCTTCCGTATTTCTATACCATCTGATACCTAAACACTTAGAAATAACTGGTCTGGTTGGTCACTTAATAGGAACTGTCTCGTGACAAACGTCTTTTGGCAGCATGCTGTGTTGGAGTTGATCAATCAAAAAAAAATGGGAAAAGGCATGATCAAGGATTAAGTTACCTCTCTCGCTTTTTGTAGGGCAGTGATCACAAAAATGATTTTCTAGCCATAATTAGGAGTAAATGTTCAATATTTTTAGCCTTCTAGCTCCATTGGTGCAGTTTAAACACGTTATACATGTACTCATATGCATAAACTGACCAACTTAAGAACTGTAGAAACCTATGTTGACAGTTTTGGTTGACGGTAATAGTAATGTTGAATATAATATATATGATGACCAAATTTAGTCTTAATAGATTTCTCTATATATCTTCAGAAAAAATATTTTTACATTTTTAAAGGTACTGACCTACCGTTGAGTCACCCTTTGAGAGAAAATTACTCCAATCTAATATGACCAAAATGAACCCAGTTTTTTTTTTACACTTTTGCAAATAAATAGATAGTTAAAGGAGACTATTCTATAATTAGTATTTAAGAGTTATCTCCTTTAACAAATCGGTCATTACAATATAGATATAACGCATACTTCACTCCAGAATTATCAACTTGCAAATCACCCAGATTCTTCTTTTTTTTCTTCAAATTTTAAACATGTACGTTTTAGGGGTACTTAAAATCAATGCAACTAACTACTGTTCAACCTTTCTGATACTTGAAGGTAATAAATAGAAAAACAGAATCTGATATTTCGTTAATACGAAATGTCAGATAGACAGTTAGATAGATGGAATTATGGGTAGATAGGAAGAAATTCATTATTATCGGGGCGAGTGCAAACGCAGACTCAACACTATTATCATTCTGTTGCAAATTATCCACGTATTTCTTTTCTATTTTTCAAGTTAGAGTATTTTGAGGGTATCTTAATTCAATACTTCGGGCTACAATAAACACATACACAAACTCCCTGCCATTCCCTGCACTCCCTGCCACAGTTGATGAAATATGTCGATATCACGTAGTTATACAGGTTGAATGAAATAAAATTTTCTTTCAATATATTTAGTGACAGAGAATAGCACGTAGTTAATTTATGTTAGGGAAGTAGTAGTATTAAGAAATGGCGGATATAGTTTTGTACCGAACAATTTGATTTAAGTTGTGATTCTGAATTATCAATTTTCAAATTTAGTTCCATCAATCGATATTAGAAGAAGAATTCGTTGTTCTTTTTTTCATTTGTGAGACCCACTTTTGAAGAGACATAGGCATAATTATTCAACTATATGTATATATCTCGATAGTTAAGAAGAATTCGTGGAAACTTCTCCAATATTTTTCTCCTGCGGGAAAGTTTTCTCTTCACGTTATTAATCATGCAGGACTTATTTAGTTTCAGTATATGAAGCGTGTTTGCGATTTCTTTCAGCGTTGGCTGATTCATTTTTGTTAGGTCATCTGTGCCAGAGAATTCATTGGAAAATATAACAACGAGATTTTTGGATTTGTTTGAGAGGATGAATCTTTGCACATTCTCCCCGAAGGGAAAAATATCGCAATACAAGTAAATCAGCCAAGATTTTTCTTAGTAACTCTCTTCTTTTTTTCTTTTTTGTTTTTGTTTTTTTGGGGTTTTTTCTCTAATACTTCCTTTTTTTTTTCTCCTCTCCGTTTTCCCGTTTCAGACGCGGAATGATAAAACATACCAAACCTTTTCCTCGGAAGCTTAAAATGCCGATCAAGTCTGAAATTGTTCTCAACAAATCATTCATCGCGACTGCGAAGATACAAAACTTAGACCTTGGTGCAATTTATATTCATCACTGGGATGCCCAAATGACGTGCAGCGGGACACGCAACCGTCACTGCTAAAGAGCCTGGCATCACGCTGATATTTCCTTCTGTGGAAAAGAGAAAAGCTTAGCTAGTCGTTTCCCTAGCTGTGCTGATTTAATTTCATTTACCACGCAAACCTCTGCAAATAGCCAACTTAAGAGATCTTCAAAGAACACCCCGACCGCACTCGGTGAACTACTCTCTTACATGTAAGGGGATCTAACATCTTTATTTCAAAAATAAAATTTCAGTTTTTTTTTTCTTGATCACATGATTGTCAAATGTAGCACAATTGTTTTTTCTAGTGTGTTATGCTTATCAAATTAGAAACTGTCAATAAAACTGTCATTATAAGTTTCTTCAGTTCTTAAGATGGTCTGTCTAGCTGGTTGTGTATGCATGTATGAATTCTGCGTATTGGAGCTTCAGGGCTGAAAACATAAACGTTTACGCCTTATTATGTCTTGAAAAGTGTTTTTTGTTCTGTATTTTTAATTCCCTCCTTAAGCATGTTTTTTTAGTCAGCGTTCAGTTTTACAATCTTAGTTTATGCTAAATTGATACTTCATTTTGTGCCCGGCAGCATTCATGCTTATTTTTCTAAAATCCAGACTCATTTAGTGATCACTACTCGACAAGATGCAAGAGAAGTAACTTATTGATCAGCCTCTTTTCGAATTGTTTAATTGATCATCCTCAACGCTGCATGCTGCCCAAAGTCCTTGGTCACACGATGGTTTCTATTGAGTGACTAAGTATACCTGTTTTTTGCCTTTTTTTTTGGTTTTTATTTTTGTTTTGTTTTTTGTTTTTTGTTTTTGTCAATTGCAGATGAAATGTGTTTTCTAGTTGATACGAATATTGATATAACACATCGGATATTACATTGAGAATATATAAAAACAATAGAATACTATTCTTTGTTTCTATGTATTTCTATCCACCAGGTCAAATTTACTTTTAAAGCTTTATACACATATGAAGTCTAATAAAGATACCAGATCAAATGAATTTGCTCACATCGCTAGACTCATCATTCTATGTTAACATTTCTTCTCTCTCCACGTATTACTCTTCTTGCTTTGTGCACGTTTCATTCGTATCGGGGTTTTTTTTTCTGTAATGCATGCGTTACACATGAAATCCAATTAACTATTCCGGCATTTTTTTCCCCTGATTTATTATATAGAAAATATTAAAAGGGAATTCATGAGTGGGAGAAGAAAAAAATTGCTCATTTTCTGTGTAAATATCATTTCGAAATATTCTCGTTGGTTACCGAATCCCGAAACAGTTTCAGAAAGCTTGGTTTCACCTGAGTAGGTGCAAGAAAAATGAGAGAAAAAGTACATTGAAAAGTGAAGTGACTTTAAATGCTTTGTTTTCTAATGTATAGAAAGGAATCATTATATCAATTAACATTACAGTGGGGTAATAAACCTAGAGTTTGACACTGTGTCTTTTTATAAATGTACTGCAGTAATTCAAAATTTATACTTGACTTCTGTTTTTCCCTTGTCGTTAAAATTAAAGTATGGAAAGTTTGTTTTACAAAAATGTCAATTTCCTTGTTTCAATCCATAATTAGACTGTTTTAAAAGCAAATCTCCATATTTCTGTCTGTTATAATGTCAGTTTCGCTATGATTTGTTAATGCTGGTTTACAGTTCAAAAAATCGTCCAAGAAACGTGGTTTGATCGAAATTAATTCATTGACTACTCAGCTAAATTGTAAAAAAAAATGTTTGCTACTTTTTTTTTATTGAAATACCATGATAATGTTGGAATTCTTCCGCCTATCAATAAAGAGAGTGTGCATGGCATCTTTAAAATGTCCGGTGAGAAATTTCGCCATTTCACGGGTCGAAGCTAAGAAAGAAAAAGATGATAACTTCAATACCTTAGTTGTCAAATGTAGCAAGATTGTTTTATTTGTACATAATGTTCAAAATAGAAAGCAAGAATGTCACAAAAACGGTCAAAAAAGGTTTCTTCAGTTTTGAAGTTTGTCTGTCTGGCTAAGTCAGTATCATGCAAACATGTTGCAACAATAGAGCTAGAAGGCTTAAAATTAAAACATGTAGTCTTTATTATATCTAGCAAAAACTTTTTTCACCCCCTCTCCCAATAAGTTTTTAGTGTGAGGGTTCATTTTAAGATATAAGTTTATGCTAAATTGGTCCCTTAGTTTGTGTCTGTCAGCATTCACGCTTGTTGTTTTTTATTTGTTTGTTTGTTTGTTTATTTGTTTGTTTGTTTGTTTGTTTGTTTGTTTGTTTTTGGAAAGTTCAGACTTTTTCAGTGAACAATGTCCAGAAAAAGTCAAGAGGGGTAACTCATCCATTGAGCAACTCTTTTCTGAACTGTTTTATTGATCAGCCCCAACACAACATGCTGCCAAAAGACGTTGGTCATGCGAAGATTTCTATTGAGTAATTAAACGGACCTGTTTCAAATTGTATTCAAGTTCTTTAATCGTAATAATAGATTTGGAAGTACCGTGAAAGGGAAATGGCTTTTGTAAGTTTCCTCGGCACTTTTCTCCAATTGCGGAATTTTAAAACCAAAATCTCATTGTTCGTTCACTTGACAGTATTATTCTCAAAAGTAGAATCTATATTCCTCGAAGTTTCAGTTCTGCTATGACCCAGCTTTAACTTAGATCCCCACCCCCCAAAAAAATATTAAATACGAAATGACGTGTTGTGTGCCTTAGATAATGTTGTAAATTAAAAGGAATTATTTCTTTATTGAATAATCAACAATTAATGTCCAATTCAAAGATAACACTAGTCTGCATCATTTTCACTGTCAAGGTTTTAGACACTGATTCTACATAGTTTTAACGTGCTGAATTCAAATCTGAAATCATTTTTCAAGATCAAGTCAGGTTTTTTAGCAATCAATTCATTTAAAACGTGAGTTACCTGATTGAAAACATAACCAAAAATCATTAAAAAGATTTTTTTCTACCACGCTATTGCGCATCTCTGTTTATTTTCAATGTTAATAAAAACAATTTTAACAATGTTTACTCAACATCAAAACGTTTTATAGCTTCATATGCTTACTCAGCATTAGAACATTTTATAGCTTTACTCTTAAAAGCTGAAGATTTTAACCATAACTTAAATCATTACTAAAATAAGCGCTAAGTAAAAAAAAAGCTGACCTGATTGAGCAAAACTGTTTCCATTTTTGAATTCAGCATGGCCGAATTATATGGATTCAACTGAAAAATTTCCGACACCAGAAAAAGATTTCAAACGTAGACTAGTGTAATGCACCAATTAGGAATGTTATTCTTTTTTAAGCAGTTAAACATCCAAGCTTAAAACAATCTTGAACGCTATATCGGATAACTTAATATCCGGTGAAAAGTAGAACATGAATATCTCTAACAAACTTTGATAACTACGGTTGCATACATCCTATACAAGTAATGTTTTTATTAGATTATCTCCATCATTTTTCCTGTTTTCAACTGTCCTAAATTTATGAAGATCAAATTAAATTTTGATAAAATGTGGAGTGTCCTATTACTGTGTTTATATACTCAGGGAAATCATCTGACAACATTTTCTCATTAATAAGTATACATCATCATCATTTTCATTGTACGAACCATGGGTAGTATTGGGCCATGCCCTGCCACGCTGGCCCATGACGTGTTGGAGGGGGTCTGGTGGATTGGTCACTGCTGATGTCGATCCGAGTGGCCTTAGAGCTCCACCGGCTCTCAACACCAACTATCTGCTCCTAGTGGGTAAGTAGAGAGGTCCAGGTGTACGTAGCACTGTACAGGGTGAAAGTTAGAAGGAAAAAAGATGTGGAGTGAACGATCTGAAAAGTTGACAATTGGGGTATATGGAAAGTATTTATAACTTTTATTTTATTTATTTATTCATTTATTTATTTTATTTTATTCAATTCTATTTTAATCCTCTGTTACTTTACATTAATAACAAGTTCAGATCGAAACCAAAACGTAGATTTATCAACAGGTCTGGTTAGTCACTCAATAGAAACCGTCACGTGACCAGTGTATTTTGGCAGTTTGTCGTGTTGAATTGTCGTGATCAATTTAAAGAATTTAAAAAAGGTGAGATCAATGAATTAGTCATTTCTCTCGCCTTTCGTTGGACAGTGATCATTGGGAAGACAGAAGTTTTTAAAAAAAAGAAGAAAATCTGCCGGGTACAAACTAAGGACCAATTTAGAATAAATTTGCTTTGAAAATTGAACAACCCCACTAAAAACCTATTCAAGAGGCGGGAGGTTTTTCAAAAAAACAAAGAAGTTTCTTTTATACACAATGAGGAGCCTTCAAGCTCCATTGGCACGTGATACATATATATATATATACATAGCAAGCCGGACCAACTTAAAAACTGAATAAACCTGCATTGACAGTTTTTGTGACAGTTTTGGTTGACGGTTTCCAGCAAAATTTTTCATTCATACATTTTGTGAATCTAATTGCTATGTCCATGTTTGACATCGTATAATTGGTTGAGTTTAACTGAAAAATTCCATCTTCATTCGGCATGAAATGATGAAATGGTTTTTATTTAATGAGACAATACCGATTTTTTGAATTCAGGATAGTCGAAATATATTAATTCAACCAAAAAACTTCCGACACAAGAAAAAGATTTCAAAAGCAGACCAGAAGAGAATGTAAATCTGTCAAGCTTATAAGAAAAATCTTGAATTTTATCTTATGCTTAAATACGTGAATTTGCGTTTAGTTTTGATTTTTAATACGCTTGACATTTTGTATAAGTCTAGTAAAATCAATGAAATGTTATATTTCATTTAGAATTATAAATTTTTCATGAAATAGTTTGGTGAAAACAAATATTGGAATAATTTAAATGCAGATGATTATTATTTTAACTTATCTATTTTTGTTTCCACAAACTTATACTTTGGACGGGAAAAACACTTTTTAATATTCTTATAAATTTAGACCCTTTCTCAACTCGAATGGAAGATATTATTCTCAACTGGACTGATAAGAATGGTAATTATTATTCTCATACGTGATTTTATTGAGAATAAACTTGATATCTTCTTCTTCATCTAATATGGATAATTTTTAATTATTAGAATCAAATGAAAAGTAAGTCGATTGTTAACCTTTTCCGCGTTAAATTCAAAACAATTGCGTGTTGGATCTCGTTGCATTATATCAGCACAGGAAACTCAGAACGGCATTTTTTCTTCACAAATTTTGAAACTTCCTCTGATCACAGTTTGTTAGCTTTTTGTTTGTTTTTTTCACTTTTTTAAAATCTTATCAGTGGATTTATTTTTCCAAAAATTCATTTTCAAATGAAAGAAAACTTGACCATTTAGGACTGTATTTGATCAAATTTAACTATAAAGGATATAAGTTAGGGTGAGTGTTTAGGGTTAGTGTTAGAGTTAGGGTTAGTGTTATGCTTAATGTTCAGGGTTAAGGTTATGTAAGTCCATTACAGAAGGAATGGAAGCAGAGAACCTGTGTGGTAGTTTGGCCGGTGGAAATATACTTCACGCTCTCAATGTTTTGAATTTAACGCAGAAAAGTATTAATCACCGGAAAGTTTTGTCCAGTGAGCATTATGAAACTTGTTTTACTTTGAGTTTGAAGTAAATCAATTTGCATTAAACAAATGCAAGAAGTTAACAATCAACAATCAATAATAGTTTCAGGTGTCAGTGAATTTTGAGTGTGTTTTTTTTGAGTTTGTATTCAGTCATCTGACTAATGAAGGAAGTCTACTTAGAATGGCGTAATATAATAAATATATATTAAACCAGATCAACGAAATTATCCATTTGGCGAAATTATAACAAAATATAAATAAATAAATTGTTTTAGTTTGATCAAAGGTTTATTTAATCAAAACAAGGATAATTAAAAATTTATGTAATCAAAATATAAGTAAATTGTTTTCTTCTTTTTTTGACAAAAGACGAATAAATGATTACATAGTTTTAATTAGGTCAAAATGAAATTGAACTTTTTTTTCTCATGAATAAGTAAATTTCGCCGAACAGGCAATTGGGGTGAGCAAAATTAACCACAACTAACCGTACCAAAGACCTTCATCTAGAGAAGATAATGCTGTGTTAATATGTAGTGGATTTAGAATTAATTCCTGTACAGTGAGCACTTTCCAGAAAACCAAATGATTGATTCGAACAAGCACTGTTCCCAATTTGACCAATTGAAGGAAGCAATGGATGGAAAGTAGAAGGACCTGACATTCCATTAGGATCAACCTAGACTTCGTTACTTTGATAACCAGGCAAAAATTTTTGGAGCTTGGCTGGGAAATTTTCACTTTGCCGTATCCCAGTTCTTGATGAAAACAAATTCTAATTCCTTGGAAGATGGCAAAAAGTTCTTCACCTAGAAATATATAATGTTCTGAGAAGATGGAATCATGGAGCTGCCTGAAAGTAAATATGTAGTTCAATGGAGCTGATATCAGAAAAAAATGTCTTTTATTTTTTACTCAATTTACCAAACTAACATTTTGGCCACCCAATACATATCCATTGAATAGGATCCCTCTCAATATTTACTGACAGAACTATGCAACGTGCACTGGAGAGAATCATGTTGTAATGAAGAATTATCATTCTTATATTACGATGGACACATAAAGAAGTACCAGAGGCCACAACAGCCACAATTTCGTGACTATAACAACCAAGGTAAGGACACTAATCCAGTGAATCAGCGTACAAGAAAGACGGTGATCAATAATTCAAATTTCGATTTGTGTGAAGAACATTCTCAAAATGCTTGAATAAAAGCAATTGTTGGAAAATAGAGGTTTGTTTTTGTTTTGTTTTTTTTTTTTTTCCTGTCTCTGTGGTATAACACTGAAAAGTTTCTGACTAAGACCCCCCTCTCTTAGCCCACTTCGCCTCGAAATGTAATCTGTGGGGCGTCTCTTTGATCCCTACAACTGAAGATACACACAGCTCTTATTCGAAACTGCCAACCTCAACTGTTAACACAGGCTTCTTTGGTGTTTAGGCTAGTCTGGCTGGCTATGTCTGCATCCACGTATACCGCCCACCACAGAGCAAGAGGGCTGAAAGCATTTACTTCTCGTTATGTCTAGGAAAAAAAAGTTCATTTTTCTAAAAATCCTCCCAATTATTTTTTGGGGGAGGTGTCAGTTTGCAATGTAAGTCCATACTAAATCGGCCTCTTAGTTTGTGTCGTGCTTGTTTGCTTTTTTTTAATTCGAACTTTTATGGTAACCACTGGCCAACAAAAGGTGATAAAAGTAACTTATTCATTGATCAATCCTTTTCCCAATTTTTTTCGAATGATCACCCCCAACACGACAGACTGCCAAAAAGTATTGGTCACATGATGGTTTCTATTAAGTGACTAACCAGTCTCTGTCCAAGTTCTGTTAGTTGTATTAAATTTAAGGTGTTTGACGATAGAATTGATAGAGAATCACGGAGGAATATTAATTTCGGGAGCTATGAAGTTCAATCAACGAAAATAGATCTCTCAATCGCTGGTTAGGAATATTCATTGAGATATTTTAACTGGTCAAGGTTTAATGAGTATAATCTGATGTCTTTTTTATTGCAGTGTTATGTTATCACGTTAGTCAAATCGAACTGTTTTTGTGTGTCGACTCGAATACTGTTGTCGCGCCATCGAGGTATCGGACAGTGTCGAATCCTCAGAAGGAAACTCCTGGGGGTGCAGATGCTGCGGAGAAAATGAGGTGATGACGGGAAAAAAAAACGTTGTGAACTGCGGAACCTAGACTTCTACCCCGGCTGGAAAAAAAGCAAACACAATATAATCTCTAATTTATTCTTTGCGTCGAACGAGAGACCCCTTTATTTCCATATTACAAACCAAAACTTGGGCGGAAAGTGTCGTCTGCGTATATGTTTTGAGGAGCTACTGCAACGTTGGTTTCCAGATGCATGGATTTCAAGCTTATCCCTGGGCGGAATTACCTATGTTCGTTTCCGTTGGAAGTCTCTCTCTCTCTCTCTCTCTCTCTCTCTCTCTCTCTCTCTCTCTCTCTCTCTCTCTCTCTCTCTCTCTCTCTCTCTCTCTCTCTCTCTCTCCTGGTCTGGTCTGAATAGATAGGGTTCTGTTATTTCCCTTCTGTCAGCGTTAATTTAGCCTCACATTGGTTAAATTCCACGACAAAACGACAGCCTCCAGCATTATCTCGGAATATTCTGGCCGCACACGCGGGAAAAGACAGCCCCGAAAGCTTTATCTTGTAACATTTTATTTAGATGTAAATTGAGATAAAATGGTGGAAAATATATCGATCGGACCAACTCGTTGTACAAAACCTTACAGCAATCCATACCATGGATACTTCCTGTAAAAATGTTCCCCTCTTTCTTTGCAGATTTTAAAACTGAGGAAGGTGGTAGAATGGTTCGACTGAAATGTTGTTGTGACAAGAAAAATGATTAGATCAATTTAAGGAAAGTAGAGATAGCAGTCTTTTGATTGTTTTGTTTTTTTATAAGCCGGCGAAAATAAACCTTTTATGTGAGTTTCCACACTCATCGGGTGAACGAGTCTCATTTTGATAGAATTCTCTCCTAAATAAATCTATCAAAATTGCACCATCAATACTGTAAAACAGAAAAAAAAATTGTAGTTAAACAGAAGAAAATGGTGGTTAATATGCTGATCGGGACAAATCATTATGCAAAATCTTACAGCAATGGATGTGACACAGGCGATATCTCCTTTAAAAATGTACTCCACTTTCCTTGCAGATTGTCCATGCAGAGGCAGAGGAATAGATCGGTCGAAATGTGGTTACAACAAAAACAGTGAAAATGATTCGATCAATAGTACGAACAACTCTAAAAGTGGTGATGGCTTATCTCAAAATGCTTTTGATATCAGCTTTTGGCTTGGATCATGTTCTATTGATCTTTTATCTCATCGAAATCTGTGAACGAGTTTCAACAATGGGCACAAGAACGTTTTCGGGGACCCGAATTTTGACTTTGCCGGAGGATTCGTGTTTGAGTCAACGCTGCTTATCACAGATTTAAATAAATAATACGATTCACTTATCTTTTAAAGGCGTTTAATTATTACATCGCTATCGGACCTTCTCCTATTTTTACACCAAAGAATCCGTTTTATAGCATTATCTATTCATGTATGCATCGATGGTGTGTAAAAAATAGTAAAAAGCACGATAGAATTACTCATCTTTGAAAGGTAAGTAAATCTTATTGTTAGTCTTTTGATTAAATTTATATTCTGTTATTTAGAAATGAATAGAAAGAAAATTCTGTACAAAAATCTATTTTTATTGTTTCGAATAGATTATACCATTAAAATTAACACGTAACACGTGGTAAAAGCGCTATTTATTTAAATCAGTCACAACCGGTGATGACCAAAATGTAAATTTTCCGCCAATGTCAAATTCCAGGTCCCTGAAAACGTTATTGTGCCCAACAGTGAATGGGTGTTTGAGATGTTTCGTATCAAACGAAACGTGTTTTTTCATTTAGTGCGGGACCTCTCGTTTGCATGGAGAAAATTGGCCATTTCTCTCGGCTTTCCACAGACATCAGGGGATGACCCCAAGCCTACCTATTTAGATGCGATGGAGAGGTACAACCTTGAAGAACAAGAAATTATGCTCCGTAATTATCTCTTACTAAGATTGACCAAGGATAAGGCAACAAAAGTGCCGGGGAAGTACGAAATCTGTCTACCCACAACCTAGCAGAATATGACACAAGGTCGGTTCAACGTGGGAGCTCATATGTGTACGTGTGGGCAATGACAAAAATTACCCTGTTCCCTGTGAGGTGTCACGAAGGCGTCAGGGCGACCAACGACTCTCCCCTTCAAGTGCAATGGAAAGGTGTTGCCCCAGGGAGAGTGATATCCCAACCCAAACCCCAAACCCAGACTGGGCATGGCAATGGTATATATCAATGACAAGTTTTAATTTTAAACTTGTAGAGGCATGTCATCCATGTGTAAAGAGATGGAATTTCTAGTGAAACGAAGGGAGATAACTCCGCCCCGGAATAAGCTTGAAATCTATGCATCTGGAAACTGACGTTGCAGAAGCCACTGAAAACACATGCACATAAATTTTATCTTCCCACGCACGACACTTTCTGTCCCAGTTTTGGTTCACGTTTTGAGCATAAAAGGGCCTCTCGTTCGACACAAAGAATGAATGAGAGATTGCATTTTTCTAAACCTCGTGTTTGCTTTGGTATTCAAACCAGGGGACAATACAAGGATATATTCATATCT
Organism: Thysanoteuthis rhombus; assembly: GCA_963457665.1. NCBI lineage: Eukaryota > Metazoa > Mollusca > Cephalopoda > Oegopsida > Thysanoteuthidae > Thysanoteuthis > Thysanoteuthis major. Next base: position 73,118,976 of record OY735200.1, read on the forward strand.
AAATACCCTGAAGCGTTAGAATCAAGGAGATAATTTCATTGTTCATTCTTATCATTCATAATTTCGTCAATACAAATCCCTCTCAGTTTTATCAACTACCAACTAGTTGTAACCGGATTGTAACATTACAGAGGAACGTCAATTATCCGGACAAGACGGATCGGGAGTTTTTAGTTGGGATAATTGATTGTCCGGATAGCTGATATGGTCATTAAAAAATGGAAGGTAAAGATAAAGCTTGTTTCGAGGGTTTGATTTCATTCAATCGATAAAATATACACAAACACAGGATATTGCTTATAGATTCGGGATGCAAATATAGTGACATTATGTGTAGTTTAAATCACGAAAATATGAAGCAGAAGATGAGAACAGAAACGACCTCGATCATTTGTAAAATATACGAACCCGGGACAAAGTTATAGAGAGAATGAGGACGCTGCTACAAATTTGCTATGATTTTAATATCCCATGTCATTTCCTATGCGCTAAAAAATATTTCAACACTGTTTGAAGTGACCGACTGAGATCAAGCGGACCGAACGCATTCTCTTCCCAGATATGGGAAAAGCAAAATAAAACAGTGGTAGTAGTTAAGTCCTTGAGACAAAGTCGTGAAATTGAATATCCACAGGACCTTGTATTCTTGTTCGGATAAACCGAAATTTGGAATGTTCTTGGTCATTTACTCATTAACCATCTTTTAATCGTGTATCGTGTATCAGAACTGATTATCTACAAATATCTAAAATCATCTGAAAAATATATCTAAATAGAAGTAAAATCATCTAAAAGGTTATCTAAAATTATCAAAAATAGATCAACTATCTGAAATAATCTTTTAAAAAAGGTCCAAATTCACGATAGAGACCCTAAAAAAATGGTACCTTGTGACTTACTCATCCAAATTTTCTAGACAGTAGCCCGGAAATTGTGACCTGGAGACCCAGTAACACAATTAGACTCACGGACACTCCAAGAAAGAAGACTCAGTCGCTCACTTGGCTGGATGTCGGCATTTTATTCAAAACTCCATTTGAACTTACCTCCTCTTATTACATGGTGATTGTGTCAGCTGGCTTAGACAGCATGAATAGAATAAACAATAAAACAAATGGTCTGCTACAGGAATCGAAGTAGCAACCGAATAGAAGTCATCTTCATGTAACGCTGCTCTTACCATTAAGATCAACGGCCCGCTGGTATGTAAGAGACCCAAATTATTGCTTAACGGACACAAAGCAGTTATTTATGGGACACTCACACTCAGATACTTGTATATAAACTTTTAACAAAATAAATAAATCATCAAATAATACGAGGAATGTCCATAGAGAAACTGAACTTCAAAGACGGTGCACAAATGGAACGTTTCAGAGAGTTCATGATTGGAATATTATGTTGCAGTGACCTAAACCTTTTGAATAAAAACTGCATAGAGCTACATTTGTTTTGTTTTTTAGCTAAACATGCGAGAGTGAACGTGTGTTTAGTGCATTTGGCTTTTTTCTCCAAGCTGAAAATTGGACCATCGTAGAGAGCAATGCGATTACGTGAATTTTTTTTTTTTTTCAAATGAGAATCATTAATTTCGAGACATTTCACCTGTTGCAAAATTGAAATTGGAGCCAAGCACATTAGACACGCGTTCACTTTCGCACATGTAACTCAAAGACGAACAGTTTTTCATACAAAAGAACATGGTCACTGCTACATGTTATTCAGGTCATGAACAATCTGAAACGTCCCGTTCGTGTGCTGTTCTGAAAGTTTGGTTCCTTCATGGGCAGACTTCGTATATGTATAGGAAAGCAAATATTTTACGAATTTCGATTTCTCACGGAGAAAAGAAAAACAAACCAAATTTGAGTCCCTATAAATAGTATAAAACCCAATCAGATACTACCAGTTCGATACATTTTCACACTAATTTGGCACATTCGAGTGTACTGAATGTAGAATTTGTAAAATTAGTTCCAATCGGGAAAATGTATTTCAAATTCTTTGCTAAGTCTTCATGTTATGCCTCATACTTCTCCTCCTCCTTCCCATCCTCCTCCCCTTCTTCTTCTTCTTCTTCTTCTTCTTCTTCTTCTTCTTCTTCTTCTTCTTCTTCTCAATATTCCTGTCTGCATCGATTAATATAATCTGATTCTCTTCTTTATCAATAATGACTGTATCTGGCCTTCTAGCTTAATTTTTCTGTCAGCGATGGTATTAGAGTTATTAAGTAATTTGAATTTTCATTCTCTAATGCAGTTTCAGGTTTACGCTCCCGCCAATCTTCAGTCTTTCCAGGACATGCTACTTTACATAAACTCCAATGAACCGTGGCTACTTCCGAGTTCTGTCTATCTGGGTACGTTGTTTGTACTAATCTCGGACAATCAGATACTTTGTGTTCTACTGTTTCCTGATATTCATGAAAGTCTCTACACTTATCTAACGATTTTGCTTTCAGGCAAGGCTATGATGTACATGCCAAATGGTATTCAATGCATGATCCTGTGCTGCAGTAAACAGCGCTATTATTATTATTATTTGGAATCTCACACCAGTTGCCCGGTGGTAACCGCTGGAGTTTGAGTGACAGCAAGTCTCCTCAAGTCTCCTCAAATCTCCAGCCCTCCTCCCCCAGTACTCATAGGTCGCAGTAATTCTACGATTTACAGTTTCACACCGGTTGCCCAGTGGTTATCGCTGAAGGCTGAGTGACAATAAGTCTCCTCAGGTCTTCAGCTAACCTCTCCTCTCTTTCGCATATCATGACAGAGCTACAATTCGTTGCAGTACTTATATCTCTAGCACCTTCCTCAGTATCCGTGCAGTTCCCAGTAGTGCTGCGGTCTGTACGGTCTCTATCCTCCCCCTAATCCCGATCTCCTCCAGTCTCTCCCTCAGCGTTTTGGGGACAGTTCCTAGTGCGCCCACTATGACCGATACTACCCTGGTTTTCATGTTCCACATTTTCCTTAACTCCCTTGCTAGGTCCTGGTATTTTTCCCTTTTTTCACCCTCCTTCTTTTTTACTCTATGGTCTGCAGGTACAGCAACGTCTACTATTTGGCAGGCCTTCCTTTTTTTTGTCTACTATTACTAAGTCCGGCCTTCTTGCCTGGATGAGGTGGTCAGTTTGGATGTCAAAGTCCCAGAGTAGTTTGTGGTTGTCATTCTCCAAGACTGCCTCTGGCTTGTGCTGATACCACTTTTCCACATGGTTGAATCCCATATTATTATTATTATTATTATTATTATTATTATTATTATTATTATTATTATTATTATTATTATTATTAAATGAATACAAAGCAAAGATGAATTGAATAAAGTATCCGTGACATGATAAAAAGGAAATAAACATTTACATTAAAAAAGGGGAAGGACTTTATTACACTGATATTTAACAGCGACGAAAGTCGACAGTTCCATGAATACCAAAACGTTCTTCGTTCAGACTAAATTTGAATTGGTTATTAGCGATCATAAGATAGGAAGCATCGAGAAAGTGGATGGAGAAAAGGAATATTTTCTCTCTTTCAATACGTCACACTGTATCATATAATTCATTTTTTTATTGAAAAAAAGAAAGCAGATTATATAGCATTTATGAATAATGCACACACTTCCCACACATACACACTTCAAAACACACGCACACACACACACACACACACACATATATATATATATATATATATATATATATATATATATATATATATATATACATTTTTTTTCATTTTCCAATGAATCATGTTGCATGTCAGACCATATTTTTCGTTCTTTTCTTATGCTATGATTATTCATTTTTATTTAGGACGTTTTTAACAGGAATTAGCTTAAAAATCAATCGGAAATAACTAATTTTATTACAGAAACAAATGTTACCAAAATGGAGCCAAAAACTTTTTCTTTTTCAACATACGAATTCATCAAACATTCTTTTTTTAACCAAAAAAAGTTAAAAGATCAAATCCTAAATCAAAAGCATGAATCATACATCAGGAAATATGTTCTACCTGAATAAAGATTATATTTAAAAAATACATTTGAAGAAATTGATATTCCTGTAAAAATGTTTGCTGCTGTAATAATCTCATAAAATCAATTACAATACTCAAAGCAAGTTTGTTACATTATAAGGTATGAAAAATTTTTTGTCAAAAAAAATATTATAACTAAAAGTTTCATTTTTTTTAGTTCTGCTCTTTTAAATTGAAAACATTTTTCTCTTTTCACTTGTAAGCTGGATTTATATAACTTTATCCCGGGCGGTAACTCGGGTTTACAGTCGATTATGCGACAGACGAACTCGAGAGAATGTCACGACCACGATTGAAAACTATACACTTTTTATGACGTCATAAACCAGTGGTCGACTTTGCGACTCATGAGCTCAAAAAAACGTCATGACTACGATTGAAAAAAACTATACACTTTCTATGACGTTATAAACAAATGGTCGTCGATGCAATATGTTGATACATTTATGAATATACATTCAGCATTCTCACGAACTTTGAATAAGATTTACATTATTATTAGAGAAATTTTCATATTTTAATGATATCCTTATTATAAACCTGTTTGGTTCGTAACTAAATAGAAACCGTCACGTGACCAGCTTCTTTTGGCAGCATACCGTGTTATGGCTGATCAATTAAAAATTAGAAAAAAGATGTGATGATCAATGGATAAATTACTTATCTCACCTTTTGCTGGGCTGTGATCGCTAAAAGAAAAGTCAAAATTTTCAACAAAAAAACAAGCGTCAATGCTGCTGGGCGCAAATTGAAGAACCAATTTAGTGTAAACTTAGATTGCAATCGAACCATTAACAGAAAAACATTTTGGGGTTGGGAGTTAAAAATTATTTGTTTTTTGTTTTGTTTTGTTTTTGTTTTTTACATAATAAGGAGCCCATTGGTGCGACTGGTACGCGTGATACATACATACATAGCCAGCCAGACCAACTTGTAAACTGAAGAAACCTACTGATGCATGTTTTGGTTGACGGTTTCTAATATCCTTATTACAAACAAGAAGAGAAACCAAAATTAGCGCCCCGGAAGTGGACTTTGAAAAGTAGAAGGGACGCTGAGATAAGTGTGTGAGGTTCCTAGGGGAGTACTTTGAAGAGGAGTCTTTGCCCTGGGTAGGCTATGTTGTGTTAATATTAGAGGGTTGGATACTTTCCTGGCAGCTGCCATACACATACATCTGCGTGTCCAATGGAAGGACTTCCGAAAGATCCCAGCAGTATTTTCATTAAGATTAAACAAGCTTACATTTTGCTCATGAATTTTTTTAATTTAACGCTACTAAATTTACAGAATTTTATGGAATAACTTGATAGTATTTTTCCAAGAACTTATAAAAACATTTTACATGTTTTTGTTGCGGGTATAAAATACATCAAAACAATAAACCAATCAATGTACTTGATAGGAGTGACTGGCGTAACGAACGAATAAATAAAAGGGTTAAAATCTTATTTTCCTGAATAAAGTAAAACCAATGTCAAAACATGGCTGCCTCAGGGTGAAATTCACTCTGAACGGAACTATTTCAGCTACTTAGCCAAATTCATTGAGGATGTGTGTGTGTGTGTGTGTGTGTGTGTGTGTGTGTGCGTGTGTGTGTGTGTGTGCCAAAGTTTCTACAATACACGGTTGGAACTGAGAAAAGTAAAGACAGATAATTAGAATACACGCGAAAGCATCGTATGGAAGAAATCTGACACCGACATTTTTGTTGTTATTTGACATCGTGTAACTGAGCAAACTCATCATGAGAATCGTGTACGTCATCAGTCTAAACGTGTGACATCGGTTTTTGGTGAGGGAATCTTATAACAGAAGGAACACAAAGTTAATTCTAACTGGAGTTTGACAATAAATGTAATCGAAGAAGTACCAGGCAACACCAAGAGAAGTGTTCGCATGGGCGTCCGTAGGGAATGGGATAGGGTCAAACAGGGCATACCCCGTCTCGGATCAGGCCATCCCACCCAAGGGCAAGAAGGTTTGAAAATTGGAACCTCATCGTATATAAAGGATAATGGTGCAATATAATTGCTCTATGTAAGCCCAAATTAATATCTCCCTTTGAAAAGACTGTATTATTATTGACACTTAGATATATTCAAAAAAATATCCTTCTGTTTTCCTCCAACTCGGAAATATATTATCCTGTGCCTACACCCATCCGGGGCAATATCCATTTGCATCTCCTCCTGGGGATTCGTCAGCGGACACCCATTCATTCGGTATTTGATGTTGATCACTCACATAATTTATTACATCCAACTAAATTGCAATTACTCATTTGCTCTTGATTACTGAAAATGATATTTGATCAGAGGACGAGATTATCGTCTGCAGTAGTGTTCCCTCTGGACTTGATATTGTGAATCTTGTGGCAGGAAAACAGCGTCATTCATTGCATAGCTATCAAAAATAGAATTATTGTAGATTTCGGATGTATATAATCCCTTTTAAATGAATATTATTTTTAGAGGTCAGAAATATCTTTTTTATTGTATCAATTAGACTAAAATCTAGATGTAGAACATAGGGGTCCGCCAGAATATCTCCTTTATAGAAGGAGTCCTTGAGATTTCAAAAGTTTCAAAACCACTGGTTTAGATATAAGCATACAGCAGAGAAAACCTCTTTTCACAACAAAAAAAGCGCTCTCCCTGATCTAAAGAAATACTGTCTTTCATAAATATTTTGAAGCCATTAATTTAAGATAGTTGTCGTTGTCAGGGAAGGGGCTTCCAACCAGTTCAATAACTTAACCTTTTCTATTAGAAACCGTCAGCCTAAACTGTTGCTAATGCTATCAACATAGGTTTCTTCAGTTTTTCAGATGGTCTGGCTGTATGGCTTCGTATGCATATCAGTCGAGCCTTTGACAGAAGAGACAAATGGAAGTACGCAAGATTGCCATTTCACTGGCAGATTCAATCATGCCAGCAAGCAATTTGACTTTCTGTTTTGTGTGCTTCAAGTCTTGCAGGTCAGCAGCTGGTCTTAAGTACGACCCTTGAGCACATGGGCGTGGTGGAATGAAGCAAGGTGACCAAGTAAGGTGATGGGACGCTATTATCTGATAAGATAAGGCAATCATCATTATGCATGTATGTATGAATGTATGTATGTATGTATGTATGTAGTATCGCTCATACAGGCTGCACCAATAGAGCAATAGGCCTTTTTTTCTTCTTTTTTTTTAAATTTTCCCCAAAATAGTTTTTTAGTTGGTGGGTTCAATTTCCTACGAAAAGTTTATGCTAAATTATCCGCCAACTTTGTGCCTGGCAGCATTCATACTTATTTTTGATGAGTTACTTCTTTCTTGTTACTTTTTGATGATTCTGACATTTCTTGTAATCACTGTCCAATAAAAGGCAAGAAATGTGATTTATTCATTGATCACCCCATTTTCTGACTGAACACTCCCACCACAGAATGCTACCAAATGCATTGGTCACATGACAGTCTCTATTGAGTGACTAACCAGACCTCTTTTGACTCTTCATTTGTCCATTGTTTCAACGTGCAACCATAGACCAAAGATGCAAATTAGAATTATCAGGAAGTCTAATATATCAAGAGGCCATAATCAATCATTTTCAGACGCCTAATTTATTATGCACACCTAACAGGACTCTGCAAGAAATAACAAGTCGGTATATATATATATATATATATATATACACACACACACACACACACACACACACACACATGTATATGTGTGTGTGTGTGTATAGCTGTGTGTCTATGTGTTTTGTATGTGCTGGTGTGTAGATGTGTTTACATGTACACATATATATATATATATATATATATATATATATATATATATATATATATATATATTGGTTTTTAAAATCCCCAAAACGGTCATTTGGTAAGTGACTGAAGTGACTCAAAATACATTTTTGGAAAAGTTTTTTAATATTTAGTGCTTTAAGCTGTAAAGCTTTCTAGACACTATATATATATATATATATATATATATATATATATATATATATATATATATATATATATATATATATATATATATATATATATAATTTTAGATACCCACATAGGACATTTCCTGGGGGGTCTACTTTTCTAGGTTGTAGATGTGAAGTGATCCGACAGAATGTTGATGAAGATGATAATCGGAAGGTGAAGAGAAAAAGTCGAGAGAAAGTAGGTGTTACATCTCGAAATATTATATATATATATATATATATATATATATATATATATATATATATATATATATATATATATATATCATCTTACCTTGCCTTAACTCCATTTGCACGGACCTTTGGGCTATTTCACGGTTGTAATTTGCAGGGTGCACTAGTTTAGATATGAGCACGAGTGACAAATAGAAACAAAGACAGAAAGAGATTATAATGACTATAACCAGACACAAATTAAGTGCTTCTCTAGATGCCGGGTCAGTAACAGCACTCATCAAAACTTCATGTAACGGAAAATCTATTTTGTTTTAAGCTTTTTTTCCTCCGTTGTAAATTCTATAACAGATCAAATATAACATCAGTTTTTCCTTTTCACACTATTATCTCTCAGCCGAATGCATATATGTTAATTTTTGTGCGAGAAACTAGTTATGAAAATGTATCTATTCGTTCTTACTTCATGCTGGGCAATCATCATCGCAGAATAAATTACTTGGGCTATAAATCATATGGGGAGGTAACTCTTAAAAAGTATCAAAAAGTTACTTCCCTTTAAAATGATGACCCGGAATATTTTCCCTTTACTGGTGTCATTGAGCAAGCTATGATCGCTGATATAATTATGTACGATCAGTTTTATGTAGATCTTCAAATTTAATTACATAACAATAGATTTATGACAATTAATATGAATTGTTCCAATTTTTATTTCCTTTGCTTAATGTCACCAGCCTGTTATTGTTATCAGAAAGATTCTGCCCCCAAATGATCACGATGAGCGGCTTCTTCTGTGTTAGCCACAATTTATTTTCTGTCCGCCTCTTTTTTTTCTGAACAAACAAAAAAAATGAGAGGGGGCAAGGGGGGCTAATCATTCTATTTCATCGCAAAATTTACACCAGAAGCAGACTGTAGAATTGAACGGACGAATAATTGTGGTAACAATAAAATCAGCACAATAGTCTGAAGTACCCAAGAAATGTATAAATATCGCTAGTATATGTATGAAACATATACATGCATACCATTGGACGGTTTATGTATGACACATATACATGCATACCATTGGACAATTTATGTATGACACATATACAGGCGTACCATTAGACGGTTTATGTATGGCACATATACACACATACTATTTGGCGGTCTATGTATGCGAGTGAAAGAGGAGCGTATTCGTATGTCTGTGAAATGTGACCATCGTTATTTCTATTCTGGTTTAGTTTTCATCATGTTTAAACAGATTCTACAATTCCTGTATGCGTTGAATGTTTTTAGTTTGCAAAGCGAATTTCATTTTTGTCATTAATTATCCCAGAAATTCTACCATCAATGTCAATAACAAGCGTGGACCTCCGCTGGGGGTGCAAACAGAGCATCTATCACGCCTCCAGATCAGGCCTTTTCATCAAGGCTGAAGGGTTTGAAAGTAGTCGATAAACGATAATGGTGCAGTGCAATTGTTTTATGTAACCCCAACTTTACGTTTCCATATAAAAAGACTTTATTATTATCATTTGCTGGTGATCACTCCACCGTGTCACTCCAGGGTCAGATCATGCGCCTCCGTCAGTGGTCAAGTACCCCATCTGATATCTGGATAATACAGTGTCTCGTACTTGCCCATACTACAAACTTCAGACGGAATGCTTATCGTGTAACAGGGTTTTTATATTCCGAATATATCCTTCTGGTCCCCTACCGGATTATAACCTTGGATACATGCTGTCGTCTCTCCACCGGGGAAAAGTGGCAGCGGATACCTGTGATAACAAGTATTACGAATGAAATAAGTAAGATCGATCCTGGGGATATAATAATTTGTTTCGGTCGTTATCGGAGATTATTTACTTACAAGTAAAGCCAATGTAGTAAAATGTATTTTCCGTAATCTAAACTCAGGTTTATCAATGCTAATTTTGCAACGTTTTTTTACGCTTTTAGAAATCATTTGCCATAACTGTCAACATTACTCATTATTATGTCTAGGAAGAAGGGGGTGGGGGTTAAAGTCCCCTCCCTAAACTGTCTTTTTTCTTCATTGAAGATTCAATCGATAATGCACGCGTACGATGAATTAGTCCGTCAGCTTTTGTCTAATAGCATTCACAGTTTTCAAAAAATCCTTATTTTGAGTGATCACAGTCCAACAAAAGGCAAGAGGAGTAAATTATTCATTATCGCCCCTTTTTTCTAATTTTTTAATTGATCACCTTCAACGCGACATGTTACGGAAAGACGTTGGTTACGTGATGGTTTCTATTGAGTGACTAACCAAACCTCCGACAATAATTGATGGTTCAAAGCCCTGATCTCAATTCTATCGAACATGGATCGGATGATTCTTACAGAAAGTCGTTTGCCAGATCGACAAACACAATATCAATTACAGACTTGGAAAAATATCGTAAGAAGAATGAGAAAACATGGTGCAATCAGTATAAGCATAATCTATTCAAATCTATACGTGCGTAAACCTGTTAAATTAGCAAATCGAGGACCTAAAAAAATTTCACTTGATTCGCCCAATTATTGTTGGAGTTATGAAAAGTTTAATGGCAGTTTCCTTTCCTTTCTTTTCTTTTTTTCTTTTTTTTTAACCTGGCTAAAAGCTCAATCGTAGGCCATTGTATTTTATTATTGGTAAAAACTTCAATGAATTTCAACTACTCGATTTCTTTCCTGCAATTCATAACTTTGGCTTTGTTGAATGACTTTCACAATGGTGCATATCATTTTAGCTTTTATAGTTTTATTCTTATTTTCGCTCTGTTTTTAACATCAAGTACGTTTGGAAATAGAGGTGTTTTTATCTTTATTTCATTTGTCCCCCGTTTTTATTATCGAGCGGGTGATGTTAAAAACAGATGACAAATTAAATAGATTAAAAAATATCTAATGTTCTCACTCACCCATTCGATGTTAGAAACGGCGCATAAAATAAAAACCACCTAACAATGAGGTTTATACTAATCCATTATGAAGTATTTCCTCCGAAAGGGGAGATAATCATTCATTTCAAAAACAGGAGTTATCTCCCATCCATTTGCGAAATCCTGGATATAGCCTTTTTTTATATTAGAATAATGATCTAAATATCAATGTAAACATTTACATTTTCTGCACAATATCAGTTGTGCAGAAAAATCGTTTTATTTTTTTAATGATATTCTTTTGTTACATCTGGCGATAGCATTAGCCATATTTTCAAGAGAGAAAGATTCGACCATTCTGTAATTAAATTCATTTTTGTTATCATCTCTGTAGTCTCCTAAAAATTCGTATTCGGAACTTCATATGGTGTGAATCATACATTCGAAATTTTTTTCCCTGTTATTTCATCAATATCCATTATTTCATTGATTCTAAGTTCAAAATTCAAACGTTTTTGTATTTAAAAAAATCAATTTTATTTTTAAATCAAAAAACTGCAACAATAATAAAACGATTCTCAGACAAGCCTAATTGCTGCAGGGTCAAACTCAATACCTACCACTTCGTTGCGTATTTATAACATAAATTTTCGGTAATATAAGAGACATCAGTTTAGCTCAGTTGGCAATAGAGCCGCCAACTTATCACTAGGCCTTGATTTCAAATCGAAGAAGAGAAATGTAAATTATATATATCAGTCTAGTTTAACGTGATATGTTCACTACCCTTCTTAATAAACCTCTCAAGAATCTGATACATCATTAATAGACTACAGTGGTTGACGCATAATATCAATCTATTCAACGAATGTTTAGCTGGTTTGAAAAATACGTTTCAGATATTTAAATCATATTGTACGCTAGTTTCAGCGTCTTTATCTTGCGTTTTACCCATTTAAATGGATTTTCTGTGTCTATTTGAGTGGGAGAATTTTCTTTTTATCAAAATCGAAGACATAAATGTTATGCAAAAGACTGACTATAAGCTTTGTATGTTACTTTCAATTACACACTCATGAGTTTTCAAATCCATAACGGTGCAGCATGACTATTAAAATACAATGTAAGAGTAACCAATAAATTTCACGTATGAGTATAATCAAACCTGGACATACGCTACTACTTTTCCTGGGGCCGAGAGGCAAAAAGAAATATTCGGAATAGCTCTTACCAGAAACCCTGTTAACAATGAACGACACCTTTTTATTTGCCTACATCAAGTTGGGGTTACATAAAACAATCGTAATGCACCATTATCCTTTACTGACTTTGAGGTTCCAAATTCAACATCCCCCTGCCCCTGGTGAAAAGGCCTGAAGAATAACCATTCACTTCAAAAGTTCAAGTGAATAAAATCACACTTTTTAAAGGTTATTTTATTATCTAAGATTCTCTTATTAGTCAGTTTCCGGGAATTGCAAACATATCGCAAGGCCTTACTCGAAGTACTGTCCTCATATTGTATATAAATGTCACAACGTTTCGCTCGTTGTACTCTCCGGCCCTCTCCAGGTGCCCGTCGCTGTTGGTAATCGTTACAGAATTTTGAACCGATCAACAACGATAAACACCCGAAGAAGGCCTGAGAGTACAACGGCCGAAACTTAGTGACTATAACAACCAAAATGAGGACACTAGTCTGAGAACATCAGTGTATAAAAATAATTATTCCTTATCTTAAAAGTTCAGGCGAAACTTGACACATATTGCAAGATATGCAGCTATAATTAGTTATCCCATCTTTTAAAAGGGTTTTGGAGATCGATTAACTAAAAACTATTTTATAACGAACCCAAATTTCTTGCTAAAGGCTAGGTTGCAGATTGAAATTGATTCTCAGGACAGACTGAAAAAAATGGATAATTCTATGTAGAGAAAAATTAGCTCATATACTTTAGAACTTAATGTTGTATGGAAGTAAGTGCTTAAGAGAGCTTCAAATCTGAATGATAGTCCGTATGGCCTTCCGTATCTATACATACAAGAAATTAGCCGACGTCCTGGTAAATGCGTGCAATAAAGCGAGGCTACAATACATTCTCTTGAGCAGCATTTTCAAGGCCATTCGCAGAAAGTCCGTAGTTGTCGATTCTAATTATATTAAAATAGATTTGCCTCAAATCAATTCTGGGATGCGAACGTCGCTGTAGTTTATGGAAATCAAAAACGTTATTGAAGTTAATAAAACTAATTAAACACAACGACAAAAAGCTAACACTGTAACTAAATTCAAAATGATTTTAATAAACAACTCTGGTTAAGAAAATTCAAACTTTTGGTTGCACAGTTATACTCGGTCTTACATCACACATCCCCACTACCCTCAAGTCAAAAACATTCACCACGATTTTGATTTTTACTTAATAACCTTTCCCCCCACCCCCACCCACTGAACAACCTAAAAAAAACTTAGGGGAACCTGTTCCTCAGGTTGAGAACCACTGCTCTGGAGTATTCGGATAATGGGGGGAAAAAAGACGAAAGCAACACTCAGTTTTTTGTTTCCGCCAAGAATATTTCCTTATCTTCTGTGAACACTTTTTTCAAGGAACGCATGTTACGGTTTCGTCAGAAGGGATAGGTTTCCACTTCCTCGACGAATTGCTGAGTCAGAATTCCCGTTCTTCTGAGAAAGAAACCCAGAAAAACTCGACTTATGACTATTCTGATGTGTTCTCTACGAAAAAAAATCAGCCCTCAAATCGAATCAACTCTTCCTCTGTCCACCTTTCCACAAAATGTGATTGAAATTCAATGAGAACTTATGGGGATATTGTGTGGACAAACAAAAATACATGAATGAATCCATATTCCAGACTTAGGCCTTAACATATGGAAAATAATCTTTTAATTAAACAAATCCTTGATCCAGCCTAATAATTTGATCAATCCTCCCTTAACCCTGTCACAAAATGTTGTTGTTATTCATTGAGAACTTTCGGAGATATCGCGTAGACAAACGTAGACAAATGGATAATCACGAGTGAATACATATACCTCTTCTAACGTAGTAGGCAGAGGTAACAAATACATAATAATTAAACAACTGTAGCCCCCCCCCCAAAAAAAAAGTGGCGAAGGATTCTATCTCTTCTTATATATGCGTGTGTTAGTGAGTTTGTGCGTTCCAGCACTTCTGGTCATATAGTTTTGTCTATGGACTAGAAAATTGGCATCAGCACTCCAGTAGAGCCTTCCAACTTTTTTTTATTTTTTTTATTTTCGATAAAACAAAAAGCTTTCGAGGCTTTTTTTAGACCTTACTTTGACGGGATTATTCGTGTGTTAATGCGTTCCAGCACTCTTGATCTTACTGTTTTGTCTACAGACTTGTAAATTGGCATCAGTACTCCACCAGATGCATTTTAAGAAAATTTAATTATTGGAAAAAAAAGTGGGGGGGGGCTTTTCTAGACCTTATTTTGACAGGATTATCAATTGAAAAAAAAAAACATAAAGAAACGTTTAGATTCTCCAGAATATATTCATTACGGACATTCATTTCAAATGAGTCCAACATTCATCACAACATTTATGTCAACATTCATCACACGATAGCAAATGATAAAAGCGTTCATCCATGGACGTCTGTGGCCTCTTTTTCAGAGATGATGGGGTGAAAAGATTATATTTTCAGCTAGTCAAAAAAGTATGTTCGGTATATATCTTACTGGCATCATCGAATGTTTATACAGTCTTTTCAAATGGCAACACTAAGATGAGCTTACATAAAACAGTTGTCCTGCACTATTATCTTTTATTGGCTATAGAGTAACAACTTTTGAATGCATTGCTGCCCCTAGCGGGCTCCCGTACATTTATTTTTGCAAATAACACATGGAATCCTATCTGTCATTTTTACGTAACAATTCGTAGCAAAGGAGAATAAGTAGGATAAATACGGACCATTCTTCGGCAAAGGTATCGGCCATTTTGACCAGTTTAAAAGATCGGCCGAGTGTGCTTAAACAATTTGGAACCTTCTTTTTATTGTTTCGTTGATGGCATATTTGGCCCATTCTTCGCCTGAGGTACCGGATTTGGGGGACTAATTTATACGTAAACATCTCCTGCTTTAGAAACCAGGTTTATTTCTGCTTATGTATTTACTTTTGTTTTAAAACTGTCGTCTTCATTTGAATTACGTTTTTACTTTTATTATCTATTTTTTTACAAAAAATAAAGGTTTGTTAGACTTTTTTTATTTAACTAAAATTTCCCTTGATTTTTACGTAAACTTTTGGTAGTTGTTTTAACATTTGTTTTAATAGTTTAAGTACAAATAACATGTATTTATCAAACACAATAACAAAACTAGTTGCCTCTTATTGTTTCTTTTCAAATCTATTGAACCAATTTAAATTATGTATTTAGTTATCATGTTTTGCGAAAATAAATATAAATACCGTAGCAAGGTCAATTGTAATCAACAACAAAAAATCTGCTGTTAACCACAGCTGACCACATCCACTTTTTATAACAACAACCACAATTTTTTTTATGAAAAAAATGTAAATACGTAGTTCAAATTTTGTTGCTAGATACTTTTTTAAAGTAAATTTGAAAGCAGAGAACTTGGTTTCTACATAAGATGTTTACGCTTATGGTCCTCCGCAGCGAAAATCGCCAACTGTTTAATTTAGTCAAAATATCTGGTGCGTCTGCCGAAGAACGACCCAGGTACGTCATCTAAGTACAATTGATTAAAGGTTCCAATTTGTTCAAACACACTTCGCTCGTAAGGTAAGAGGGACAGATGAATAGGTGGATATTCTGATTAGTGTTTCATCAGTATGGACCAATGTCTTAGAGGTAGGGACGAACGGATCAGGGTAATATGCGCCAAAGGAAAATGGATGAGCTTTCAAAAATCAAAAGACACGTCACCCACGCCTGGTGACACGTCACGGGGCGATGGCCATTTCCTAACCCTGACCCTAAGTCTCGTCTTTGAGATCCTTGCAGTCTCTATCGCTAGTCGAAGAGATAACTATCGCTTGTAACAATCGAATGAACCAAATCGTACTATTAGGCCAGGACGTTGACTCCGCCCTTTCAAGAGAGGAACATAAAATAGAGAAGAAAACATTTCCTTATTTGTAGAACAAACCCACATTCCTTCTCCCTTGTCGCAAATCCGAGTAGACCTTACCGAAGTCAATTGTAATCAACAACAAAAAATCTGTTGTAAACCACAGCTGACCACGTCTTTATCCTCCCCGTGGCGGACAAGAGGCTATCAGTGCTGGAGTGTTACAATTAGCAGACAGTGGACACTTCAGCAATGATTAAGTACTTTCTGTAACCCCTAACCCCGTCTTGGAGATAAGCTATTCTCAAGAACGAAAGAGAAACATCATATAACTAGAAAGCACTCGAAGAGCGCATACTTTTGACAATGCCATGGTCAACGAGGTGTAATTGTGCATGGATCCGACCCAAAATTTAATCGGTCTATCAATCAGGTATTTTTGGGATATATCTTGAGGAATAAAAAGAAATGATAATATCATGTGATTTTGACATATAGCTGCAATGTAGGCGAGGTAATTGTGCACGGATCTGCCACAAAATTTAATTGGTACTTATTGTCCATCCTTCCCTTAAATATCATGAAATCTCTTTGACAACTTTCAGGGATATCGTATGGACAGACTTGAAATTTGGGCGCTATTATGTGCTTTGGCCGTATCACTACGACGTAGGGGAAGTAATTGTGCATGAAACCACTTTAAAGCATAATCATGTTTTCTGTAGCCTATTGTCCACCCCCTCCAAATTTTATAGTAATTCATCGACAACTTTTGGAGATATCGTGGGGGCAGTCATGAGTGAATACATGAATGTAATTGAAGGAAAAAACGGAAAAAATATCTCAATCAGGAAGAAAGTCCTGGATCTGCTCTAAAATTTTACCTCTTCTTTTTTGCCATACTACTCACTCCTACACAACATTTCATTGAAATCCGTTCGGTACTTCCGAAAATATCGTGTGGACAGACGAACGAACAAACAGAAGCCATCGAATACATGTACCTCTTTTCATTGTCAGAGCAGGATTTAGGAAGAAAGCACCTGAAACTGCACGAGACATCGGCCAATCATTTGGCGAAAGATCGGTTCCTATATGCCGGGTACTGCACCCGGTTTCAGATTTATCGGTAAGATGATGAGTGTCCTACTGGCCTCGAAGGTCCAGAGAGGAAGGGAATCTTCGAAGAGGACACACTTAGGGAAACAAGAGGGTCAGACACTTGGTTATCGATCCATTACCTGGAATGAATACTGAGAACAAGTTTTACCCATTTGTATAAAATAAGAAAAGGAAAAAAAAGATGGAATCCACATGAACTAAGTGAAGACCAGGCAAATCAGCGTTAAGGGGTCTGTTTAACCCTGTTCAAAAAAGTAACAGTTAGGGAATTGAACGATTTGGGAATCGAAGTTCTGTCTGATCAACCTTAATCTCCAGACGTTTCTTTTACAGACTTTTTCCCAAACATTTTGTCACGTGTATAAAGAATAATCAGTTTTAAAACCAAGCAGCTACGGAAGAATTTTACGGTTTATTGAGTCAATAAATGTTGCTTTTTACTGTGATGGGAATAAACGACTTTGTTAAACGTTGGCAAAAGTGTACTCAATCACTTGGAAATCACTTTGATTAAATCTGTTCCCAGTCACTTATTTAATTCCTCATTTTAATCTCTGACCCTTGAAAAAAACGTCATTACTTTCTGGACAACCCTAACAGTATGGTGGATGCTCGTACAACAGAGAAAGAAGAAAGAGGTGTCATGAATAAAAATCATTTTTTTTTTAAATTTTTGCCACAAGAAATACGGGGAAGTTCCCTTTATTGCTCTGGAATGCTGTAGTTGGCTTTTACTGGAGATTAAGCATGTCACCTCAATACTCGAGCACTCTCCTCAGTGTTCAAATTGATTTTAGCAATAGTGTTGTTTGTGTGGTGTCGATTCTCCCACAGATTGTTTTATGTGCCTTTTGCCAACAGTCGCCTTAAAACATTCACCATCTTGTTGGCCATTATCCGAATAACTGCCACTCACGACAACTCACGAAAAAAGAGGACACACGAAGATACATATTAGGTAATAAAAATGATGAATTTATTTGTGTATGTGCGCACACGTACCTATGCCATTTTAGGAATAATGGTTAGAAAAAAGCCAGCAGTTAAAGAATTACAACCGGGACTTTTCTCGATATCATTGAGCACCTACTGATCATAAAACTCAATTCTGTTATCTGAGCCGCATGATTTAGTGAGGAATCACCAAACCCGGAATTTTATCATATGATCCTTGAATAGGGATAAAATCGTTTCCCAGGGTTTGAGATCACATCCAGTTTATACTAGGAGAAGGTAATATGTTTGAGATTACTCTATCTATTGTATTGGTTTCAAATTTTCAATGGATCTACGACATACAGAGATATTATTGTGGGCAAGGGACTGTTTTATGAGATTGCAAGGCAAAAAAAGACGATTCATCAAGAATATGACATGATTTTCTCCAAGTTTCCAAATCAATCACTGAGTTGGTGCGGCATTTTTGAGAAACAGATATCGGCTTTTCTGAAGCTTTGTACAATTTATAATGGATCAGAAAAGCAATAATGAATAAATGAATAAAATATACGTAATGGAAAAAAAGAATATAGGGTTAGTGTTAAGGTTTTTTTTTTGTTTTTTTGTTTTTTATTTTATTGGCGCACCTTTGATTCAATGCAAGAGCGCGCGATGAAAATAACTGGACTGCTCGGTGGGTGATTTTGTTTTCATCTTGCTATTTCTTAAAACACTTCCTATCTCTGTGTATGATCATTTTATACTGAATAGAGTCAATGTAGCAAAGGCGTTTACCTTACTTGGCACAAGCGTTTCGCTTTTTGTACGTCTGGGTCCGATTAGCTTTTAACTGACGAGTTCTGATGAGCTCTTTGATTCATTATTTATTTCACTGACCTTTTACATAAACGTCATGAGTGTCTACAAACTACCGTTCCTAGAGGGTGTATTTCTCTAGATGGGGGCACAAAAAGGATATATTCGGCGAAGGATTACCCTTTCTTCCCGATTGCACTATTATTGAGGTGATCAGGTCAAAATTGTCCAGGGGTTGTAAGGATCCCGATTCAAGCATTTCAAGGAAGAGCAAAGGCAGAGAATCAGAAAACCTTTTATTCATTTTTTTTTCTTAATATCCCTTAGGAATCAAAAGTTATACAAAAAAAGTAGAAAAAATACGAAGTTTCGGAATAGGAAAGTAATTTTAGAATTTTAATTCTATTGTTTGCATTTGGGAATATATGCCCACGCAGAGCGCTCAAAATGTGCATAGCTATAATGTAGACAAAAGCTATCACCAAGCCAAAATGTAAAAATTGTGCAGAAAGGTCTAGATAGTTTGTAGTGAAATAAGGGTCAAGGATTCCCAAAATTGCTGCTTCTTTCACGTCAAAATTGCCCATCTGCTAGAAGAATACGAAAATCAAGTAAAAACTGTTATAATATCACATATTCATAAGAAGTAACAATGAACATGAAGCTTGAAGCAAGTTCCTGAAGTGGAAATCAGTTATGTTTGCTTATACATGAGTTAATCCGAAAGAGACCCGTCGCACAATTCAGGAATGGCCAAAAACACAGATGATTGATCAACAATTAAAAAAATATAAAATATATATATATATATATATATATATATATATATATATATATATATATATATATATATATGAATATTTTATTTAAAACTATTTCTAAGACAAAACTATTTGAATCTGCGGAGTGGACATAGTTATAATGAGTTCTAGCACTTTTCCAGAGCGAGGGAGTACCCCATTTCACCTCTGTGTAAACGCCCATGATAACTGTGATAAGCTTTAGAGTGCAAGATGTAAAACCATGTGTTTGAAGTAAGAAGTCAGTGATTAGCGAAAGATTACAGAAAAGTGCAATAAAAAGTGTTAATGAAATTCCATGTAAAAGATAATCGTATGATATGATGTTTAATCTCGAAGCAGGGCTGCCAATGCTGTGCTCCCGCCCCCGATCTGTAGGTTTCACCAACCATTTGGTCAATATTTTGAAAATAGTTTATATGCTAGGCTTTCAGAACCTCAAACAAATACATTCTTAAACATAACTCATATATGAATGTGCATGAAAGAACACTTAAGAAATAGGCTGTTCTAGGTTAGTCATCAATTAGACGCGTTTGAATCTCGTATATGTGCCCTGTTGTTCTATGACCACGCAATTAATAAAAATGTTAGCGGAAAATCGACTGCTGACAAAAAAAAAAAACGCCAACCTCGTATAAAAGTTGATTTTCTCGTCAAAATCTTTGCATCATTGAAATTGAATCGTTTACTATTTCAAGAGGAATTGAAGACAAGAAGTAGTAATTATTGCGATTTACACGTAAAAGTAAGTGAAATCGCCATCAACGTCAATAACTGAACAACCGTAGCGTCGAAATTCGAAGCTATGTTTAAAAAAATCCATCGTAGAATAAATATGGTCTGAATGAATTCTATTTATGACGCCACTGGCGTTTCCCAGTGGGAACATCATAAAATAGAATTAAAAACATCTAGAGACATCTAGCTTCTAGAGTATATTATCAATAAACCCGTCTGAACAGGAACCCCAAAAAGGTCAAAAAGCTTCTTTTTTTTTCGAAAAATCGATGAAAAATATATTTAAAAACGGTGTAGTTGAGTACTGATACCAATTTTCAAGTCTGCAGACAAAATAGTATGGCCAGCAGTGCTGGAATACACAAACAAACGCATGTACGTATAAAAAAGGATATAGCCCTTTGCCATCTTTGATAGCCACGGTTATTCAATACTGTTAAAATATCTATTTAAACATAATTCTCAAAATCTGGGGGGGGGGTTCTAATGAGTTTGGACTTTTATGCGAACCTTATCTGGGTATTTCCTTGAAATCACATTGGCATTTCTCGATCATTCCTTTATGGCTTCTCGTAAGGAATAATATGCTAAGCATTCTCTTCTTCCCGGAGTCATGTCTCCATCAACAATAGTTACATTAACTTTGGACCGTTAGAATGAAGAAAGAATTCAAGAAAAATTGTTTAGTAAAATGTATTTGTATTGGGAATACCGAGGCTTGTTAGATACAGGGGAAGGTTGGCTCACTTGCTTTAATTGTTGCTTACACCACTTGATGGTGCCACTGATAGTCTCATATTATACAAAGTTTGAATCATATGTATTGTAAATATGAAAAGTTTCGCATGAAAACGTTTTTTTCACCCTGGTAGGTAACTCTTTTACTTTGACAAACGAGTGCTTTGTTCATACTGGATTGTGGGATGGGGATGATCATAGCGTACTTGTTGTTAATTAGAAGCAGAGATAAACAGTATATATATACTACATTTCAAGCAGCTTCAATCAGAACTTTTTCTTGGAAAAGAATGTCAAGAAAACTATGTGTTTGGGGCTGATTTGTACATTGAAAGCTGGGCTACCTCATCATCAGCAGCAGCAGCAGCAGTTGCAGCAACATTAGTCTATTGACGTCCATCGTTGGACATACATCTTCCCCAGGATTGGCCACACCTCCCTATCGTGGGCATCGCGTAGACAATACTTTCTGACTTGGTCTAGTTTGTCTCATCTTGTATCCTGCCGACCTCGGTTATGCATGTGATTTCTGGGGATCCATGTTGCGAGTAGTGATGTCCATCGGTCATTGCCATTCTTGCAACAAAACCAGCCCATCGCCAGTTGAGTTTTCTAATGAATTCTATCGTGTCTTGGACTCCCGTTTTCCCTAATATATTGTGCTTTCTTGTGTTCTCTCTATGTGAGGCTGCATGATTCTCAGTTTGAGGGTATGTCTCTCGATTAGGTTCCATATTTGAGCTCCATAGATGACTATCGGAAGTGATTATTTGCTTGATTTATTCTTCATTTGAAGATTTCATGAAGATTCGTTGTCCTAGGCAGATGTAGTGGTCTACTTTCTCCAATTCTGCGTTTCCAATTTTGATCGTTGTGTTCATTTCCAACATGATTGTTGCACATGACCTTTGTTTTTCTGAAGTTCATATGAAAGTCGACTTTCTTGCTTTCTTCGCTTAATTCATCTACCATTCGTTGGAGGTCGTGTCGTCTGCATATCTTAGGTTGCTCAGATATCCGCCGTCTTTTCTGATCCCTTCATTTTCCCACTTGGTTCGCGGAAACTGTGTGCCATTGAGACCGAGTTAAAACAAAAAAAGTTTGCAAAATAACAAAACAAACTTCAATTAAGTCATTGCTGTCGTCATCCTTTTTTCTAATTGTTCTTTTATTTCCATCATCTACCTTATTGCCATTCATCACTGAGCTCCTCTCACACATGTTTCCACTCATTCTACCAAGTGGCCATTATATTTCTAAAATCTTACTTTTTACTCATTACGTTTTAGATTTTATATTTCTCAATTCTAACACTATATTAATCACATCTGTATTAACTAGCAAGATAACTAACTTACCCTATCAAGATGTACCAATTAATCCCATCGGTGTCCTAGGTTTGTACACTTTTTTCCTAATATTTGAATGATGATGTAATAAACATGACCATTTTTCAAGATTCAAGCGACCCATCAAAAAGGAAGTCTCTTATAGTATATTTTGGTTATATTTGCATTTTCAATAATTAATATTACTGGAAGTTACAGCCATCCAAATGATGTACCGACTAGCCCCGGTTCCCCCTACTATACATAGAACAGCTAATGTTAAATTCTGATAAAGCTCTTTGCGACGGTTATTGGGGTTTAAATGTCAAATAATTTGGATTTTGAAAAATGTCTGTATTATTTATTAAGCTGTTAAATATATTTATTTATTCATTTATTAAAATATTTCTCTGTAAAAAATTTGGGAACTTTTATCTTCAGCTTTAATCAATTTTACGGAATTACCAGTGCATAAAAATCTCAATATATAATTCTATGGTGTCGTCTGTGTTTGTATGTCTGTCTGTCCGTTGCACTAAAGAAACCATCTAAAATATAAGCACAGCCAAACCAAATTTGGCCTGCACACCCAATAGACAAGGGGAAACGCTTTAAAGTCAAAATTATTGAATTAAGAGACCCCTAAAATGTGTTAACTTGAAGAATGCGAAAAAAATTTGGATTATTTGCAACTGAATAATAATAGTGTGGGATCTGAGCTCGCGCTCAATCCAATAGATTTCCATCTGTATACTTATCTATTTATCTATGTATCTAACGAGGTGTCTGATAGGTGGATGCAGCGAGACCCGGGGGACAAAGGAGGGCCCGAAAGTTTCTTGGATAGAGCAGTGTATTGAAACTTGAAGCTAAAAGTATCATTAAAAAAATGAAAATAAAAACAGGACGGCTAAAAGACAAGGTGTTTTTGCAGCGCAGGTTGCGAGGGGGGGGGGCGGCTTTGCGCCGCCTTCTAAAATTTCTCTTGGAGTCCCTGCTATCTAATACTAAAAGCCTAGCTACGTTTATCTGTACGTGACCTCTACGTTACTGAAACGGCGCATTGTTACCAGAGGTATCGGATTTACAGACCCCTAAAAAACAGTTTCCAGTTCTTATTTACGCATTCTGCTAAAATTACGCGGCGATTCTTAGATAGTGTTTTGAATATCTCACCTCTCATACGTTGTATACAGTTCTATTTGTTCGCTAAACTCACCAAAATCAAAGTGTGCAGTGTTTTTTTGTTTGTTTTTTTAAATCGTTGTTAAGTTTACATTCGAAGGTTAAAAACTCAAAACACAAAGATTAGGCAATCTTGTAGTTTTATTTGCAAAATACTTCTGAAATATTAGAAGAAATATATTTACAAAAGCGTATTTCGCAATGGAAAGATTATTCGGATAATTGAAAATTTATTGATTTTGTTTAGCTCGTGTGTACTTATTAGTGTCATTATCATAAAATAATGATTTTCAATAATTGAAAGAACGATACAATCGATTGATACAGATATCCATTGAATAACACGTTTAAATTAACTTAAATTTCGAAATAAACTAACTGATCTTTTCGTTTCATTCCTCTTATGGTCATCTAAGTCATATAACTATCCAAACCAAACTGTACGTGTTATCAGAGAAAAGTGTCGGGCAATGTATTATTTATTTGCAAAAAAAAATTTTAAATCTAAAGCGGGAATGAAAAATGTTTAAAAGATTGAAGTAGCGAACGCCAACGATGATGCTGCGTCGAGATTTACTGGCTCGAAATATTTGTGTTTCATATTGCAAATAAAAAAGAAGAAAAAAGTGATAAACCTAACTTGAACATTATCATCAGCCTTTAAGCGTCCGTCGTGGGACATGGACCTTCCCCGGGATTCGCAAGATCTCTCTATCATGGGCATTGTGGCGCCAATATTTTCTGAATTTGTCTAGTTCGTCACGTCATCTTCTAAATCGTTGAATGTTTCCAGTCGCTAATAATCGATAATTGATAAACAGTCATTTTCACAGTTGATTGTTGTATTCAATTAATACGGTTTTGGTATACACTGTAAGATCTGAGAATTAATTAACCTCGTTAATCAAGGGAAATGTATTCATTAGAACTGATTTTCATTTGTTTTGTTTTTTTTTTATTAGAGTTTATTATTTTGGCATTTCTAAGTCTGGAATGCAGAGTATGGCAATTGGACATCAGAGATACATTTTCCAGACAAAGCTTCAGACATTAAGAGAAAATTAAGCAAGACTGAGGGGAACAAGACAATATCTATGTTTAATACCTTCAATGTGGAAAAAAATAGGGGATACTTTGCGAGCGGCCCCAAGCCCGGAAGACACAAATAAAGTGGGGGTCAGGAGATTTTTAGATTCAGTCATTTCATTTCCTGCATTCTGCTGAATTCTTGAGAGAATATTTGTGCTTTTAATGGATCATTTTTTTCGTGCAATAATTAGGCTGCATTTTGTCAGCAATTTCAAGTACGATGTAGGATTCACTTCATCTAAAAATAATTGTGCGCACTTCCGGTCAATTGGCACACTTGTGCACTTGAAATTATGTTCTTGCACATCCGAGATCACTTAAAAAAAAAAAAAAAGGTCATTCTCTGCAGTCGGGTACCGAATCCCATAAAAGGGTTAAAGTGGGTGTTCTCCTGCATTTGAAATGAATTGGTAAGCCCAGACTCTCTCGTTCGCCGATTGAAAACTGGGTAAAGAAAATTGAATACAATTTGGGGGAAATAGAGTTGATATTCACGCACAATAAACACAATGCTGAAAAACCAATGATATCTAGTGACATCTATAATATGTGTTTATGTTTCCTTGCCTTCTCAGGAGCAGTTTATTTCTCGAGACGAAAGCGCGTACAAAATAGCTCCCATTTGTTTACACTTAGGCTACTATTGAAAAAAAAAATGCTTTCCATGGTAGTGATTAATTTTTCATAGTTCGAGTCTATTTTTTCAACAAATCATGTTTTTCTAATGGTTATTCTATTTTGAAGGGGTCCCTAATTAAAAAATTTCATCAATATAAACAAAGATACTGATTGAAATAACCGACAGAAACATAAACAAAAAATCTTGGCTTTTAAAACAGACTGATTCAGGTTAAAAAAAAAATCACCAAAATTTCTTGAAAAAACCATACTCGATTCTCTTTCCAACAACAAATGCAAAGGTTGAATTACTGCAGTATTTTCAAGGAGAAGTTTCAGACCCTTTGAGAATAGCTACTGAGAAATTCACAGTGAATAAGTTGTCTCCTTAAAGGGAGACTTATGAAAAGAATGTTTAGTGCTTTACGCTGATAACAACGGACACTGTTTTGAGCAACCAAGACAAGCCAACAAGAAGTGTTTTATTTCTCAGAAACTGGCGAGCCTAGGTCAGAGGTCGAGTTAAAGAGTCATGTTTCCGTTCTTCTATCTGGCGCCAGGCGGCAAAACCTTGAAAACTAGGCTAAAAATGGTACAGTACCAAAGTAGGTTGATTTTCTGGCTGACAAGGACTACTACTTTTTTTATCTACGAAATATAGACAGGGTGGTATTGGCGTGAATTCTGAGACCAATCCGTGTAATGACCAGCATGATTCATTCTTCGCAAACTAGTAGTCGGATATCCTAATGGAAGGACATTTTCATTAGTTTGATGAAAAAAAAAACGGAAGAATATGTACTTTTGGCATAAAAACAAAAGACAAATTGAATATTTCATTCAAGCTTCAAAGGGAATATACCAAAAACAAGGAATACCAGTGATTTTTTTCTGCACAATGAGATTCGGCTGAAAAATCAAAATTGAATGTTTTCATATCAATGAAGTTGATTGGGAAATTTTCCATTCAAAAACGTCTCCGAGACGGCCGATAACTTCCTACTTGTTTTCAGACTCAAGTGGTAAGTTATTAAACATATAAAACAACATTGGACTACTCATTTTTTTATACACATTTTTTATTTAATGCAAATTTTATTCAATTTTATTTATTCTATTAGATGAAATATCATAAATCATTATCATGAATTTTAATGACTACTATTTATCTTCATCTTAATTTTTGTTGCTTTTTATCGCAAATAAACTCAGGCTGTGTTCACTCCGGCAGCGAGATGATAAATTAAAAGCGTGGATCGGAAAAAAGAAGTTCCAGGTGAGAATTGAACTCACGACCCTCTATGCCGTAAATCTATAAATGTTTAATTGTATGCCATCATAGAACTTAATTTTCATGAAAGACTTGGTAATTATGTTTAATTATTTATTTATACCTAAATATCCTTCCACTTCCACTAAAATAAAACAATGCTGTATAAAAATGGTTTTATATGTTTTCCCTTAGTACACTTACATTTCAACGAGCTTACATTAAGCCGTTTAATTATCAATTGAAAATAAAACAGTATTAGATGCGGAATTAGCTTCTTTTCTAAGAGAAGAAAGACGAAGGCATTTTAATTTATAACACTTGTCGCGTGTTCAAAATAATAAAATAATTCTTTTACATTGTTCATGACTTCAACCATTTTAAAATCCTGTAACTGAATATTCATTCAGTTATACATGTTACGATGAAGTTAAAAAGGTTTCACATAACAAGGAAAGTGATTGT
The DNA here is from genome assembly GCA_963457665.1 of Thysanoteuthis rhombus. Taxonomy (NCBI): domain Eukaryota; kingdom Metazoa; phylum Mollusca; class Cephalopoda; order Oegopsida; family Thysanoteuthidae; genus Thysanoteuthis; species Thysanoteuthis major. The sequence continues at coordinate 73,146,270 of OY735200.1, forward strand.
TTTCATAATTCTGGTCGTATTATGTTTCGTATATTTCATGAACACCTTGAACGCATATCACCCACACACTATGGAATCGAGTCAGTGTATATTACCAAACATTGATCCTTTCGACAAATCAATACAGCAATTCATTCATCGTCCCGATCCTCTGTCATGCTCAGAAAATCACGATCTTACATACCTCGATGAGTTGGGTCAAGTTTATTTAAATGAAACGGCCGCTCAAACCTTGGGAATGGATTTGGCGACTATCCAATGTGTATACAACGCAATAGAGCGTTATGAAGATGATGATCATATTCTCTACCAGCCGGCCCGTGAAGTTACCTTTCCAATGGATATTGCGTCGGACTTTTTCAAAGTCTCTTGCACGGATCAATCGGGATCCATATATACCAATCTTCATGCACATATAGCTCCAAAAAACATGAGCACAAAATCAGAGATCCGGTCGAAACGTCAAGAACAGTACAACGTGTTCATTTTTGGCGTTGATTCGGTGTCACGGTCGAATGGTATTCGGATGCTACCCAAAACCTATAAATATCTAACGGAAGTTTTGGGTGCGTTCGACTTTCAAGGTTATACAAAAGTTGGAGACAATACATTTCCAAACATGGTTTCATTATTGACTGGAATGCATCCGTACGCTAACCCGATAGAATTGCCACTAGTGGATCCGTTGTATGACTTTTACGATTCATATCCTCTGCTCTGGAAAAACTTTTCGGATGCTGGTTACAAGACGATGTTTGCTGAGGACCAACCACTTTTGGGAACATTCAATTATTTGTCGAAAGGTTTTGATACACAACCCACAGATCATTACATGCGTCCTTTCTGGCTAACGATTGATGATTCTTACCCTGTGGACAAATTTCTCAGCCCTTTGTTGTTAATGTTAGAAAACCGTAAAGTACAATTGGGAAAGTCATCTACACTGTGCTTCGGGAGTTTACCAAAACACGTCATTCTAATGAAATATTATGAATTCTTTATCAAAAAATATTCACATCTTCCTCGTTTTGCTTATTCCTGGCTCACGGAACTTGGACATAGCCATTTAAATATTATACGGTTGGCCGATGATAATTTTTTAGAATTCGTCCAAAAACTAAATTCGGAAAAACATTTGGAAAATTCATTCTTGTTTTTTATGAGCGATCATGGACATAGATTTGATTCCATTCGGAGTACTTTTATCGGTCGGATTGAAGAGAGGATGCCGTTGGTTTTGATGACAGTTCCCAAGAACTTCGAGAAAAAATATATTTCTGCGACAAAAAATCTTCGACTAAATACAAAACGTCTTACGAGTCCGTATGACTTGCATCAAACGTTAAAAGATATTCTCTCCTCCAGCTTTATGCCTTCTGACAAACCTAATCACTCAAATAAAGGAATTAGTTTATTCAAACCAATATCAGAGGGACGATCTTGTGCAGACGCAGGAATAAGCGAAAATTACTGCACCTGTTATAAATCCAAATCAGTAAACGTTACTAAAAATGTCGTTCGAAGGATTGGGACATTCATTGTTTCTGAAATCAATCAACTCTTATCCCAAAAGAGTCGATGTCGTAAACTAGATTTGAATGCTATTAAAAGTGCACATAAAAAAATACCACCAACAAATCTAATCGAGTATTCTTTCTTCTTTGGATCGAACTCTGTTAATACTGAAATGGACGAAGGTGTTTATACAGTGGTTATAGAAACAAAACCTGGAAAAGGTTTATTCGAAGCAACAGTCGATTATCGAAATAATTTTGCTTTGCGCATTCAAGGAAGTATAAGCAGAATCAATCGATACGGGAATCAATCATTCTGTATAAAAGATCGGATTTTGAGACTTTATTGTTTCTGCCACCAATAATTTTTATTGCCTTTCGGGACATCACTATCATCATCATCATCATCATCATCATGAAAATTGGTCTGAAATTTCTCTGGTATTCTGCTTAACTGACGTAGATTTTCGAGCAGATCATGTTTCAGTATTTCGATACATTTTTCGTATTTTTTTAAATGTATTTATTTATCTATTTATTGTCAATTATATGGAGAAATATAAATTATTATTTTGAATTTTTATGACTGCTCTCCACCTTCATCTTGAAAAGTAACCAATGAATTGAGGCGAAGAGAAGTCATGGAAAGTTGAAATTTTCAATCATTTTTCATCGGTCACAATTATCTCCCCTTGGGATTTCATTTTTACCTGTAAACTATTCCGAAAATGGAATTTTTCTCCATTAAATATTTTTTATAAAATGAGAGTCTGATTTATTTTCCTGTTTTATTTTTTTTATATTAATGAATCTCAAAGGGTTGTTTTTTGTTTTATTTTGTTTTTTATGAATGGAACGTAAGTGAATTCTGTTTTCATTTTGAAAATAATTACATATTTCAAGAAGATTTTAGCTTATAATATGATCTAATTTAAATGCTACTGATTTCAACATTTTCATACTTTCCACCCTTCTTGCGAGTCGTTTGCTTCATTGCTTTTATTTTAATAAAAATAAACAATATAATCGAAAACTATTAAATAATAGTTTTCCTTAACATTTTTTTAATACATACACATACATTGTATTCGCATAACGTTCATTATTACACATTATATTAATGGTTATTAAAGCTAATATTTTTTTAATATACTAAGAGGTCAAAATATGCACTACGATACAAGCTATTCGTAAGAATGACCTATGGATACTTCCTTCTTTGTTTAACAAATCCCTCTGATTATAAATTTAGTTAAGAACAGAGCTTACTAAACTATGCTTCACGACAATCTCTGTGTGTCGCGAAATTAAGTATTATTTTGTGCATCTTTCAAGAGATCCACTTGAACTGCTGGGATAACATTTTTAACATTTTCGGCTTAGCGAACATAACTCTAGTAATGTGATGTAAAAAATATTTCCAAAAAGCGTGTCACCAATGCAAGGAATTCGGACAGCTCTGGTCTAGAATAATGAAATGTTGAATGATTTATGTCTACAAAGGTTTTTGGGAAAAGAGTGACCAAGAGGTCTGATTTCGACCCCGAGAAATGAATTTAGAAGTAACAAAGTTCATGTTGTTATCAACACCCACGGTCGGCTCAGGGTACCGGCGACACTAGCAGTCACCCAGGGCGCCAGGTGCTTAGGGTGCCTATCAAGTGTTTGAGACCATTGGACTTTAACGGAGAAAATGGGAGAAGATGGATAAATTGAACAGAATAAAAACAGTCAAAGTAAGAAAATTGTTGTAACATAAATCCATGTCATGCAACACGATGCACCCGTTGTTATTGTTTTGTGTTCGTCACAATAAATTGCTGAAATGATAATCATTTGTCGTAATGTAAATGGACGATGTCTTTGTTATAATAATCAATCTGTTATATTCGTGAAATGACGATCTGAAATTCAAATGCTGCATTGGAACTCTTTTACCTGATTAATGTAACGAACTTTTTTATTCATATAAATTTATTTTTCTCACTGAAAAGCATAAATGATTATATATCATAATACTAAATTTTGAAGGGCACTGATGTCCAGATTGGCCGGAACAGCAGGAACCCTAGGATCGGCCGTGTCAACGTCTACAAAGGCATTTATGTAATACAAAAGGGAGAAAAAAAACAGTAAACACTCGATTTAACGGACAGATACGGATGATGGGTGTCCGTTGATGTCGGAAGTCTGTTAAATCCGAATTTAACTGTGGGGGTATTTCTTAACCATTTTTTTTTTCATGCAAAAAAGCTTCAATGCAATATACAGTACTGTACAATACAAATTTATCAACTCGTAATGAATTATTCATAAAATTTATTCACTCTTTTGACAGGATGGTTTAACGGTTCTAAACCGTCTTGGGCAGAGGAACCAAATCTAAACCTCTAACAGATGTGAATACAAAAAAAATCAAATGGTTAAACTTCCAGATCCGGGCCTGAAATCGACTAGTGTGAATTGTGCGACAAGTTATCTCCCTTAATGGCTAAAAATGGCTAGATTTTAAAATTTCTCTCCCTTGATGGCTAAAAATATCCGAATGCTCTTGTAATGTTAAGTATGCTAGAAAATTCACACAAAGGTTCCAAAAGGTATAATTACACATTGTATTGATCAGATAACAAAAAACAGATTAACACAAATGAAAATAAATAGCTAAAATGGTTAAGTACTCGAAAATTACCCAAAAGGCTCAAAAAAGTATAATTATATATCAGCTGCATTTTATTACTTTGTAGTACCTACGGAATCAGAAGAGAGAAGCAGCAAATATCAATTTTTAGATTATATAATCAGTGGAATTATACAATACTTTGATTTTTAAATGAGATATTTATCAAAATAAAATTCTAACATAAATATATGAATCAATCTGATACATAACATATTATATGATATTTTGAGAGTATTCAACCACCTTAAGACATAAAGTTAGCAAAAAATTTTAAAAAATGAATAAATCTAGCCTCTTTTAGCCGTTTTTCACTCTAGTCTATTTTAGGCCTAGATCTCCAGGTTTACAAATACCATTTTCTCTCTCCAGAAGAAGATGAAACTTAGCATATCTGTGATCAAATATATTTTGGATATCATTCCCAAAATTTTCATCAGTTTTAGGATTAACGTGTTACGCTTTGTTTAGTCATGCTTTGAACGGGTAATTGTGTTGCACAAATCACCCATAAATTGACGGTCCCTTTCCCACCACAGAGGAAGTGCTGTAAACTTTAACTAGAACGTCTGACAACGGAAGCAAAATCGCAACTGACTTGAATCTGTCAAGTGATTTTTCTGCCCCACGAATGGTGATGAGCTTTTGTTCTGGAACCGCAAAGCTACCACAACATTGAACAGTCAGTCATCGAAGACAACGAAAGGTTCTACACTCCTTTTTTCATATTCGTGTGTTTATTTATGTGTGTTTACTTGTTTATTTGTTCCAGCGTTCCTGGCTATTCTGTTTTATCTGCAGACTTGAAAATTGATATCGGTACTCCACTAGACCACTTCTAAATTTTTATTTACCTTCTAGGGGCATCATTTTGACGGGCTTATCAAAAACATCTACATTCTCTGGAACGTAAATGTTTCCACTGTTTCGGTGTTTTCTGACGGAATATATATATATATATATATATATATATATATATATATATATATATATATATATATATATATAAAGTACACGGATGATAACAGACATGTCAATGTTTCTTTTTCAAAACAATCTAAGGGAGGTAACTCCTCTCAGAAAGAGATATTAACTTGAATAATTTCTGAATTGACTATAAAATGCGATTTGCAGCGATTCATATTTCATTTTTACACCTGAATTTATGGCAATGTACTCCAAGCAGTCGCCCAGGTAGACAAGATGAAGAATCAGGATTAGTGTGAGAGAAATATAGCGAGAAGTCAGTTCACAAAATAGTGGAGATTTTCTTTCTGTGGTTTCTAATGTAACAATAATCTAACTATTCAGAAAAGTATTCATAAATAGGTTCCTTTTTTTTCATGGAGGATATATATATATATATATATATATATATATATATATATATATATATATATATATATATATATATATATATATATATATATATATATATATATATATATATATGTGTGTGTGTGTGTGTGTGTTGAAATATTCGTATATATATAAAATATATTTTTGTGCTGCCAAGTATATATAGATAAAGGTATATAGATAGATAGATATGGATATTAAGAAAAGTACATATGATTCGACGGATTATATCAAAATTTATTTGAAATGACCCTCGTCATTAAACGATTGGTACCTCGCTTGAACAAGTCCACATGAATAAATTAAACAATTACAGAAAATGGGGCTCTTGCAGGAATCGAACCTGCGACGGGTAGCGTTACTCTTCCTATTGCACTAAACAGCTGCCATGATATCAAAATCAGTGTAAAAAAAAAACATAAATTACATCAACAGATATTGGGAAATAGGTGACTGAAATGACACAAATATATATATATATATATATATATATATATATAATGTTTGTGTATGTGTATGTGTGTGTACATATAATTTTTCGCAGTTTTTTTTTTTCAAAATTTGCAAATTAAAAATGTTACGGAACAATCGCAAATTTTCGCATACTAATTTTCAATGTCACGAAAATATCGTTTGATCATATTGTCTAAAAGAGATGTATATACTGTGTTAGTAGATTTGGTATGCACAGTATCACCACAATCGGCGGCCACTAAACAACATGATAAAAGCATTGATAACCGACAAAAGAAGTAGGTTAACCAAGCTATCAGTGTCAATGAATGATTTTCAAGAAATTTCCATCGTCTTCCAGAAGACAGTGAAGACAGTCAGAATCGGCCATCAGAGTCGTTTGTTCCTTTGTTTTTTCTTCTGTGTTATTTATGCTCCTCGGATAAATGAATCTTCAGCTTTATAACGAGTAATGGATTTATTCAGCAAGCTGTCCGTTTAGAACTTTTCACGTTTGATGCAGACACGTGATAGGCCTGTAATTACGTGCATGTCTTCCATTCGAAATCATTTTTGCCTCAGAGTTATCTTGCCTTTTGTCATCCATTCGAGGATATTTGCTTTCATCTGACATCCGTGTAACTGCCGGACCAGCCTCTCACGTGAAGATGTAAATCTTTTGAACCGGAAACTATGGATTCGATCGTGTCCAGCTGCTTGTCTTCAATTTCCCTTAGAGTTCTTTGCAAAGTGTATAAACTTATTTGTATGTTATGTTATGTCTTTCGTCCACACAGCTCATTTCTTGGGTCAGCAAACACCCTGCTTTTTCTATTTTATTTCATGAAAGTTAGAATTTATTTCTCTAGTCTTTTCTCCTTCCCGGCTTTGGGATCTTTTTCGTTCTGCATATTGTTCAGTGACTAACTTACTTTGTGCACGTATCAAATGGTTCAGTTATGTTAGTTCTTTTAATATATAAGTAAATTATTTATATACATATTTATTAAGTCATTCATTTTCTGCTTCAATTTCAATGTTTTCCCAGTACATTTTTCTCATGCTTCACGGAAATAGAAACGTTTTCTAACATTATTCTCCTCGTTTTGTTGATTCCGACATTTTTCTGTTGAATTTTAAGTATGTATAGCTTCATGTTTTAATCCCAGCGTATAATTTTCAATTGAGTGAAGAGATTCAGCCTTTTCTGAGTGTACTCTTTTACTGATAATTTATCTACTTTTACCCATGGATTCTAGGTCAGAAAACCAACTGCTTCTCAAGATAACCTCTCTTATTTGTAAAATACTGGAAAAATAATACTTTTTAAAAGTATCAAACGCATAAAATCCAATAACATGATACGTACAGAAGAAAATGGATTCTCTAGAATTATAAAAGTATAACCACAAGATATTTAGGATATATTATGACCTGGTTTCCAATATCCCGTTTGACGTCATGTACATTGATTATAAAAAAGGTTTATGGTGCAGTTCCAAATATGTGCCTCATTAACCAAGGGGTTAAATTTCGGTATCACTGGACAAGCGCTGCAATGGATTGAATCATTCCTAACCAAGGATCGCCAGAATGAACCTTTGAATGGAGAAGAGTCATTCTGATCCTTGGTCCTCAGTGGAATTCCTCACAGATCTATCTTGGGGATCATCGTCATCATCATCAGTCTTTTAACGTCCGTCGGTGGACATAGACCTTCCCCAGGAATCGCCACAATTCTCTATAATGGGCGTCACGAAGCCAGTATTTCCTAAATTTGTCTCGTTCATCTCTCCATCTTGTGTTCTGTCGGCCTCAGTTTCTTATGTGATCTCTTGGGATCCATGTTGTGAGACGTGATGTCCATCGGTTATCTTTCATTCTTGCAATATGGCCTGCCCATTGCCATTTGAGTTTTTTTATAGTTTCTATGATGTCACGGACACCTTTTTTCTTCCTTATAAACTGTATTGTTTTGTGATATCTCCATGTAAAGTTGAGCATGATTCTCTCATGCACACGTTGCATACTTCTCAGTTTGTAGGTCTGTCTCTTGGTTAGGTTCCATGTTTCAGCTCCATGAGTGACTATCGGGAGAATGCATTGGTTGTATACTCTTCTTTTTAGAATTACTGGCATCATCTGGTTTTTGAAAGTTAACGATATGCAAAAGGACACCCGTACTCACATAAGTGTGTTTGCTGATAACGCAAAAATTCCGTTAACGTCCAATGAACCAGGAGACCTACTAATGGAGCACTTCAGCACATTTCAACGGTCGGCTAATCTATGCGACAAATGCAAGGTCATGCACATAGATAATAACGACACTAGAAGAAACTACACGATGATTAAAGATGGCAGAACACAGCACACACCGAAGAAAATTACGGTGGTGAAAGATCTTAGTGTTTATGTAGACTACTCACCTAACTTCACTGTGTAAATACAAAAGAAAAGCGAATACAGCAAATTAAACACTCTGCTACATACAACACTCCTAAAAGTACATCGACAAGGAGAGCTTCTTAGTACTTTACAAGTCTCCGGTACGTCCCCATCTGGAATTAGCTTGCTGCATATGGTCTTCTTACCTGAAGTATATATATATAGAGAGAGTACACAGGAGAGCCACCGAGACCATTCCAAGACTGGGAGATACATCGTAAGCTGAAAGATTAAAACAACTTAATCTAGACCCTGGAATACAGATAAAATCGTGCTGACCTAATGGAAATCTATAGAATACGGAACAACATACATAAAATGGATACTGGCTCAAAATGCCCTGATAAGACAGTTCTGACTTCATCTATCTACAGCAAAACCAGACGACACAGCCATAAACTACAAAACCAGACCTCCATGGTGTTTGAAAAATATTTCTCCTCTATAAGAATAGCAACTGCGTGGAACAGCCCAAGTGAAAAAAAACGGTCACATCCAAGAATATGAATATTGTTTAAAATAATCCCAATTCAGATATCGGCCATACCGAATTTAACAACAAATTTCATTATTAGTTTAGTCCCATCCCAACTAAACAGAAGCTGGTTTAATGACGCAATTAACTTCTGTAAAAAAAAAAAGCTTATTTCGAGTACATTCAAGTACATTCAAGTATATTTCTAGCATTCTCATCCTGTAACCTGTTCTCAAAGGAGTTACTTGTAGGATAAAAATAGAGAATAAGTGTGTTGTCATCTTTGTACAACTTTTTCTTTATTTGACCAACAGTCGTACGATAACACTCCTGTTGGCTACCAAGAGAACACCTGCCGATCGCAATACTTAAATCTATCTCAGCCCAAAGTTTACTTGATATACTATAATTTATCATAATCATTAGTGGTTGCACCAAACCCACAATAGGGTGTGATCCTGACTCAGAAACAGGGAGGTTCTCAAGAGAGTTTCAGTTCGGCTAAAGATCACTATCATCACTGGGCATCTATGAAGTCATTTGTCATTAATTTGTGCCAAAAATAATCAAGGATGAGCATTATTCAGCAGATTTAGATTCCAGCAGCAGCAGCAACCTTTTATCGTCCGTTGTTGAACATAGACCTTCCCCCAAGATTTGACAGACTTTTCGATCGTGGGAGTCGCGGAGCCAGTATCTTCTAAACTTATCAAGTTCGTCACGCCATTCTAATTCTACGGGCCACAATTTTGCATATGATCTCAGGGGATCCACGTTGTGAGTCGTAATGTCCACGATTGTCTGACATTCTTGCAGCATGACCTGCCCATTACCATTTTTTTATGCTTTTTATGATACCTCTGGTCCCTGTTTGTTTTCTAAACGTATTAAGAACTAAGAAAGAACGATCAAAATCGAAAATGCAAACCACTACATCAACCTAGGACAACGAATCTCCATGAAATCCTCAAAAAAAGAAGAAATCTAGCGAAGAATCACTCGAGCTGGGTAAGCTTTCGACAGAGCAAGCTCGACCCTGAAGAATAAATAATCCCATTATTTTAAAAAGATGGGTCTACAACCAATGCATTCTCCCAATAGTCACCTATGGAGCTGAAACTTGCAACCTCACCAAAAATTGGCCTTCAAACTGAGATCTATGCAACGTGCACAGGAGAGAATCATGCTCAACACAACACAAAAAGATCACAAGGCGGCACTGTATATTAGAAACTAACAGATATATTTAAAAGGTTTGAATTAGTCTGGGCCCAACAAGCGCTACTGAAAAATAGCCGGACACAATCAGACACATATAGAAATATCGTACGGCTCTTCTATTATTAGTATTATTCTTTTTATTGCTAGTTTGATTTTATGATACTATCCAAAGACAATAGTTAGATTGTAATGCGTGTCCACCAGTTCAACAAGCCTGAACACACTAGTTTGATCTCATGAAATACCATCCCAGGAGGCCGTTAAATGAGAGCAGTTTGTCAATACAACCTGTCAAAATATCCTGTCAGAGTATTCCGAATAATCAATCTATCAGACTATTCTGTCCGTTAACAAAAACGCAGATATACGAGTTCTCTCAATCGCACTTTCAGCAATATATAGAAGGAGGATTAGGAAACCAGAGGTGGTGGGAGTGTTCCGATATGTCAGTCTGTTAGTCAGTGGCGATCATTGGTATTAGAGATGCATGGCCATCTAAAAATTGTATTTTAGGAGTATCTCAAAACATCCGTTGATATTTAAGAACACGATATCGAGTATATCATTATGGCTTTACGTAACCAGTTGCTATTGTCTGTGAGTTATCCAATAAAGTATACGTGTGTTTTTGTGTTTATGTGTGTGTCTGTGTATTCCGGTGCTCTTGGTCGTACCGTTTTGTCTGTAAACAATTAGCGTCAGTACTCCCCTAGACCCCCTCTAAAAACATTTTTTGAAAAAAGGAGCTGTTTGACTCTGTGGGGACTCTATTTTGACATTTGGATTCTTTAGAATCTAGATATTTCTTGATGTTTCTTTTTTCTATTCTTTATGTTTTCTCGTGGAACATGCCAGTGATGTCATAAATAAAATTTATCCTGACCATATTTATTCTTCAGTGGAATTTTCTCACACAACTTCAAAATTTGACATTACGGTTGTTCAGTTATTGACTGTGATGGCGAGTTTATCCTTTGATTATATATTCTATGGGTCAAGTGTACTTATTTATTGTTTACATTTGAATGAATGTATATGATCCGACAGAATTATTGCAAAATGCGTTATATTATATAAAAACTCATTTTTGAAATGATCATTACATGGTTAGTGTATTAATTGACCTAGACAAAGAAAATAAAGTGAAAATAGTTCATTTGGCCATTGCATTACCGGGGGCAGTTTAGCTCAATGGTAAGAGTGACGCTACACTGAAGCAGCTACCTTATCAGTCGTAGGTTCAGTTCCTACAGCAGTCCCATTTTCTCTAATTGTTTATTCTATTTACGCTGTCTAGGCTGAGTGAAACATTAAACGTGTAACGACGGAAGATCATTTCAAATAAGAGTTTCTATATAATATAAAACAATTTGTACTAATTTTGATGAATATGTTACATTTCTATGACAACGAAAGTTCATGAATATATTATGAAAAGTAGCATTAGCCTTGGTGACTATTTTCAAAATATATTTAAAAATCTGACACACTATGACAGCTGGGCAATGTAACGCTCTGCAACAGAAGGTTTTACCCTATGCGTCGTTTTTAAGATCGAGTGAGCGAGTGTATGGAACTTTTCAATTTACAATCGGGGGTAGCGATTTTATAGCCATTTACTATTGAGGTTATCACTTGATAGCCATTTACAAACTGGGTAGCAATTTTATAGCCATTCACGACCGGGGTAGCCATCTTATAGCTATTTAGAATCGGGATTAGCCATTTTATAACCATTTACAATTGGGGTAATCACTTAATAGCCATTTACAAACTGGATAGCCACCTTATAGCCATTTACAATCGGGGGTAGCCATTTAATAGCCAACCGAAAAGCTGTTTGAATTAATCACCATAAAATTAAACATTACCTTAAATTCTTTCTCCGCGTTGTGGCCGATTATTCTGGATTCAAAATGAAGACAGGGCTATGCTGAAATCCTTTAGTTTTGCAAAAATACCGCCATTTGTGAGTATAAAAAAATGTTCCTCAAGGGTTCATGTCCTGGTTTTTTTCTCTCTTCTACATGGAAATACGCTTCGATTGGTACCAAATTTGTTAATGGTGTATTCACTTCCCGGTTTGACCAACTTTTGGTGAAATTTGACTACACGATAAAAGAGGAGAAAGAAAGTACGAGACAAAGAGGACTAACTTATGTATTAAGACTAGAATGAATTTGACTAATTTCCGCTCTGAGCTGTGGCGTACCAAGGTGACACCATTGTTATTATTTTTTTTTTATATTTTAACCTATATGTTTATTAAATTGATAAATTAAAACTGACTTGGTCTTGTTAACTCTGAATTGATGTGTAATAATTCTATCCGACCTTATCTTATATCATTCGATAAATAATAATAAGATGAAAGGTCTTAGCACTATCCAAGTTTTGTGATTCAGCCTTGCCGAAGTATTCGAGGTATTTCGTTTACTTCTCTTCTATGTTGCCAATTTAGATATTTCATAGCAAAATTTAGATGATTCCCAAGTGCAGAAAAGGGAGATTATCAATAAAACCATAAAGAAATGTTTATTAATCTTGACTCTTTTATTTATTTCATTAGGTGTCTTGGGAACCGCTGATCCCAAAAACTTCAAACTCGAAACTGCACAGCCTCGATTGACTAGTATATCTGGTGAATATCAACTTCGTGCAATGGTCAGTTGTCTAGTAATCGCAGTTCACTTACATACACATATTTCTTCTATTGTAGTGAGATATCAGTTTGGGGAATGACTGAAAGAATATGTTTTTACTTTGGGAATGATTGGAAGAATATGATTTTATTCGGATACTTAGAGCCAACGTTGTTTAACAACCGTAGCCATCAGAGATGGCGAAGGGCTTTATCCTTTTTTATATGTGCATGTATTTGTTTGTATATTCCAGCGCTCCTAACCATTTTTATACGATTTTTACATTATTTCAGATGGGTTTTTTTTCCCAATGGGAAACGCCAGTGATGTCATATATAGAATTTGTTCTGACCATATTTATTCTTCAATGGAATTTTGACGAGACGGCTGTTTTATTATTGACTGTGATGGCGAGTTTCTTTTGTATTTTTTGTTTTTGTTTTTGTTTTTCTCGGTGAAAAGTCAAATTGCACAGCATCACCCTGGATGGTATTTTTGCTCTTGAATCTTTCAGACCTTCTCACAGAAAAATGAAGAAGTGAATACACAAATAAAATATAAATCAAACTGTTGGGTTTTAATACTTTTTTATTCATATTTTTTTTATATCATATTTTTTGCTTCTTTATTGTTTTTTGTTGTTTTTTTTTAGATTAACACAGAATCATGAAAATCGCACTATTCGATATAATTTAAATCACTTGGTTAATTTTGAAAATGTTGGGAAGTGAGGGTAAACTTTTTTTCATTTTGGGGGAGTTAAAAGTGATTTTTTTCCCTCAATTTCGGCCCCTGAAAATAAGATTCGAAGTTTCCCCACACCTAAAAAGGAAAAAAGTTTTCCTTCAATTTTGAACCCCAAAAATGGAAAAAAAAGTTTCGCCTCAAATTCGAACCTAAAAAAAGAAGAAAAAGTTTATTCTCAATTTCGACCCCTAAAATGCGAAAAATAATTTCTTTCCTCAGCTTTGACCCCTCAAACGTTAAAATTTTTTTTTCTCATTTTCGATCCCTAAAAATGAGAAACGAACAATTGTACAAAAGTGAGAATTTATGTCAAAATCTGTCAAATTATGACAAAATAACTTCCCAGAATTACTTCGAAATGAAAATACTCATCTTCTAAGGGTCACGACAGATACTACTCAAGACACGCTTGTTTTGGAGGAGTCTTCTGCTATATTGCTGTTGGGGCAGCATATTCTTTACCCAAAGAAAAAAAGCTTACCTGCACCCACTCACCTATATTCCTTGATTACCTTCTTATTTTAGAAAGTTCATTGTTTCACTTTAGCCGTCATATTGGATCGACCAAAATATAATTTTACAAAAAATTGTACTCAAAAGAACAACTTCCCAGAATCACTTAGAAATGTATTTCTCAAAGAAATTATATATCTCCTGGGGGTCACAGCAGTTATTTGTCAAAAGATAATTGGTGGTATAGATGCCCCTGCTGAGTTGCTTTTGGAAAAGTACATTTTTTACCCTAAGAAAAACTTTATCTGACCCCCAACATTCCTTGTCTACTTTTTTCTTTACTTGAGAGAGTCCATTATTTCATTTCAGCAGTAATGGAAAGCTTTGTTTGATCCCTCAGCATTAAGTTGTACAAAGCATTTCCTTAAAAACAATCGTTTGAAAACGAGCAATTTGATGTTTAACTGCTATTAGCTAACACAGCTGATGTTTAATTGCAATTAGCTAACGACTTTGATGTTTAATTGCAATTAGCTAACGAGACTTCAAAAGAAAAAAATGTTGACAGCCTATAACCACCAAATATCCCCCCTGAGCAACCAAGTTAATCTCGACACCTGTCGTCTGGTTCATTCAAATTTCCGCGTTCCTCTATTTCCTGATTGTCCACTCTTCCGACCTATTAGTGCGTAATGGTTGAACACTGTAACAAGCAGGATAATACTAATATAATTGAAATTTATAACAACAAATGAATAAACTGACATTAAGGCCGCTGTTAACAGAAACACTTTTTTCTATTCTCTTTTATCGTAATTGCCTTACTAGTTGTAAGTCCCATTTCTAGCTCTATGGGCGACAAAAAATCGTGGATGCTTTATTTGTAAGATTGGTGAATACTCAATACAAATTTTGTTAACAATACAAATCTTTCAAAAAAGATCAATAATCTTGAAAATTCATATTGTTGGGTTAATTATTTCACTTTTCCAGTTGTTTAAACCCAGAATATATTAGTGAAAGCGCTACCAACCAATCTTTAAATTATACACAGTCAACATTAAAAACAACAGAACTCCCAGAAAAATTTGCAAATCGTGGTTACTTTGATTTCAAACTGGTTCTTCTATCCACCGTCTTTTAGAAAAGCTATGGTTTATTGAAGTTAAAATATTATTGAGAATTGATTGTTTATTATATGGTAAAATTGTATTTACCCCGTCTTGATAGAATATTCTGAGGTTAAGAACTTTTGATTTTCTCTTGGTCTGAAATACGGCAATGGCCTAACATCTTGAGTATTGTGTTGGACAAAACTCCGTACACGAAAAAAACCATGAGAGAACTTTCCTTTAACACATTTTCTGAACACGAGGTGAAATCGTCAACCCTTATCGACTAAACACCGAAAGAAAAATCAGCAACACCAACGAATTCAATCCTAAAGAACTCTACAAAATTTGATAAGAAAATCAGCGTATTCAGAACTCAACTAAAAAACATCAAACAATTCCGAAAGACCCTTTCAGTATAAAAAACGAACATTTGTTAACTGGAAACACAGTATGTCTTTCCTTTATATGCACTAATTTGCAATCAACTTTACCGTTTAGTAATTCTCCATTCTTTACTTTCTTCTGTTGATAAAAGGATATTCTGAAGAAAAAAATGAGAAGTTTTCTTTTTTCAATTTCTTCGAGTCGAGATGTCTTTTTATATGCTGGTAATTGAAAGAATTCTAACAATATCTCTCTTGAAAAATATTCATTTTAGCTGATTTTTCAATTGATACAATTTCTCTATTATTGCAGTTTTCATGAACATTTTCTTCAATAAGTTCTGACGGAAACAGTATTGGTAAACTACATTCAATATTTCTGGTCCTGCACACACCAATGCTACGATTACAAGCAATATTATTGTTACTAACTAAATGATCGTCCTAGGGACGGTTTATTTGATTAGTTTTATGTAATTTATTCATTTTTGTTTTTACTTTTTAAACCGGTTATTTATTGTCTCGAAATATTTAGATATCATACTGCAAAAAAAAAATAAACCTAATCATGTGTGTGTTTATAAGAAAAAAAAAATAAAATCTTAATTTTATGTATAACTTTAACAATATTACTTTTCGAAAAATGAATGAAGGTACTTTTTTACGATAGGACTTTTCGCCGAACATTAGATTTTAGGGCGTTTCAATTTTTAAACTTCCTCAAATTTTAAAGAGTCTGATTTAGAATTAGAGCGTAAATAGTATTTTTTTTTTTCAACTTGAATGCAAAACTCAGCAATCCACACTTTATCTAATGTTAGCGTTAATAAACCCAATTTACTTTCTCTGTTCCTTTTCTTCTTTCTCCCTTTCACTCTTTGCTTGCTTTCGTCCTTTCTTTCTCTCATCCTTTCTTTCTCTTGTTTTTTTAATGATATCAGCAGTTGACTGCAAACGAAAACACGGATACACAGGCACACACAGAGCAGCGTTCATCATAGTGACCTAGTTTCAATCTCGTATGCTTACGTTAGATCACTTATAATAAGGATTAACACTTTTTTTTCCAAAAGCTTATTGATGGCAAATATACTTTTTACAAATATAAAAAAAGAATGAATTGATGGTTCTATAATGTTGTAGGTTTTAATAAACATGAACAATGCAATGCAATTGAAAGGGAAGTGATCGGTCAGCGAAAAAGTTCTGTAGGAATTTCTAGCTGAAAAGACGCTGATTTCTACACTGATCAAAAAAAAATAGACTCTGTTCAAAACCCACGACGTCGTTTACGCAAATTTAATGACATTAGGCAACATTAGTTTCTGTGATAAGGCTGTTTATTTCCAAATGATTTTTTTCTAAAACGAATAATGTATAGCCGTTGTGAGTGAAAAAAAGACTCTCCTAAAATGGACACCGACAGGTTTTCTCGAGTCCTTCCACATTTTCGTTTGTTTCCAAAAGGTATATATCTATTTGTGTTCCCCATATATCATAGGTCATAACTCTACGGTTACAATATGAGATAGAAGAAAATGTATTAGCTTCTTAAATTAAATGCAACCTGATTCATTGGAAAAGTCAAAAAATATTTACTTGAAGTGCATGCATTAATTAGTGACACTGTATGCTCCGCTTTCTTTCTATTCTTTTCATTTCGAGAATTCATTTTTTTTTTAGAAATATGACGTAGTGCGGCGCATCTAAAAAAATATATCCCTCTTTCATCACCACCCCTCTTCATCCTTCCTTCCTTCCTTATTAATGCTAATAACCTATTCAAATTCGGTCTGAACGAAAACCTTTCGTCATGTCAACTTCCGCTGCAGTTAGAATCACACGACGAATAAGAAAGAAATGGTAGCATTTACAAAACCTTGATCAAAAAGTCTTGTGATCTAATAAACACAGGCGTGTGGATTTTCAACATCTGTATTGATACTGACCAAAAGAACAAAAAGTGATACTGGTATTCTTATCGCTCTTATCTATGTTCTTGTGTGAGTGAGCGTGTGCGTGCGTGTGTGTATGAGTGTGAAATAAATGCTGGTAGCAACAACTATCAGTTTTGTAAAAGTACTCTTCTTTCTATCCTGTCATGTAATCGTAATCTTTCTTGTCTTGCCCCGTAAAACTAAACATGGTGAAAACGGCTCCTTCACTTGTATACTAAATTCGATCCTCACCGACTGCTCCTTTACTGTGACCTTATGCCATACAAATCTATGTTTGATGAATAAATGGATGCCTCAGTGATTAGCCAGCCGGCTTTGAAGAACATCACAACCGTTGTGGATTCAATAGGCGCTGGTGTCCTCACTTATGGTCTTGTGCTTTTGAAAGATATACAAAATCGCACCTAATTTCTAAATACATCTATAGATTATCGGCGACACGCTAATGTTTCGCTACAGAGTTGGGATACTGCAATAACTCTTCTGTTTTCATGAAGAAAAGTGAAAACCATGTAAAAAAATATCTTAGAATTTCACGCATCAATATAAGAAACATTTGTTCACTTTTTTTATATATATTTATATTGCAAATAGCTTTATCTCGAGCAATATCTGGTCATTTGATAAAAACAATTTTAGTCTGACTTGAAGTAAATAGCGTGAGAAGAACGCATTTGTGGAGATAACAGCCGTTTCTTTCGCCATTTCCACACATCTTTCGGGTAATCTCGATTGAATGACGGAAGAAACATTTACAGCAAGAATTGGGTTACTTCAAGACTTTTGACGGTTACATCCAATCTATGCCAATGAGTGAACACCAAAAGTATAAGCTATATGCAAATGCAAAGACATTGAATGAAAGGTAAGATTTTTTTCTTGTTGCACACAGACACATAAACGTGCAAATACAAACATAAACGTACAATACACATACACGATATAGGCACACACAGTACGTGATTGTCAGATAACATACTATCATACGTGTGTTGTTGTATTTTTGTTAATGTGTGATAATACATGTATACGTATATATAACCAGACGTGTAATTGGAATATTCTGAATCATTGCATCAATTTGAAAATCATCAAATTATTACGATTAGGACAATAGTTGAGTATTACAGGTTCAGAAACTCGGTAACATCAAAAATCCGGCTATTGTTAAAAATAAGATAATTATCAAATTTTGTAGGAGTTTTATTCATTGATAAGTAAAATACCTTTTTTTCCCTGAATAGCAATGTTTCAGAAACATGTACGTAGCATGAATATCATTATTTGAATTACATTTTTTTTCTAAAGCCATTTGAAATATTTCCAACATATATTTTTATTATAAAATCAAAATGTGTAGGTATTTGTTTCGAAGCGGTACAAAAATATTTTGAGATTTCGTAAAATCAAACCAGTATCTTGTTAACATCAGGGCATTCTTAAATTCTGGACTATCCACTTAACTTCGTGGCATTAATGACTCGACCCCGTATACCTTAAAGTAGGCTTAGTCTATATTATACCGAAAATGCGGTAATTTCAAAAACTCGGAACATCTTCGGTCCTAAGGTGGCTGTGTCGGTGATGCTCAACTGTACCATTGATTATTTTCTAGGAATTTTTGTGGAAGATTAAAAAGAAAACGTAAATTATGACGTTGACTTTTCATCAAGAAAATTGACCCGTGAAAATTAGAACAGTTTTTTTATTAGATTAGATATCTCTTTAGTTGAATGCCCAAACAATAACAACAACAATCGAATCGTAACGATAAAAAAAATATTGATACGGTGAAAAAATGACGTGGAAATCTTTATTTCGGGGCCGGACGTTGGAATCTGACGGCAATTTGAGAAATTCCTGCATGTATTCCCTATTTACTTACGCTCCCACAATCAGTAAGGAGTGACACAAGGTCGAGTTTAACATGGGATGGAGCACCCTTAAAAATAGCTCCAGCTGACACAACCAAGGTCGCGAAAGCGTCAGGACTTGCCTGACCTGTCCCTCTTGGTGCAATATTTATTCGTACACCCACCGGAGCGAAATGCGATACAAAGTCAAGCTTAACGTGAGAAAGTAGAGCACCCCATGAAAAATAACTCAAGCCGACGCAACTGAGGTTGCCAAAGCAACCATGGTTGCTAAAGCAACCTAGGTCGCAAAAGTGTCAGGACTCACCCGACCTATCCTTCTTAATGCAATGGGACAGCGCCGATCCGGGTGGACTGCTTCCCTACAGCTGGGCTGAGTTGTAGAGAGAGAACTCAAAGACGAATCAAATGCACCGAGATAACTCGAGAATTGGCCATTGTACGAAGATGATATTCGCCAGATATTTTGGTCTGTGAACCGGACATTGCAGTGTCAAATCTGAAGTCGTTCGGATTTACAGTTATCGATATGAGGGGGTACGGAGTCCTCGATTTGCAATAAAAGTTCACTTGAAATGAACACATTTCTTGCCTGAGCATATACTACGTCACAAGCTTTCACGAATGCGAATTAACAGATTTGAAATGTTTGGTGAGTATGGGGCGGGAGAGGGAGGAGATAGAGAGAATCAGGGTCTTTTCTGTCGATATTTTCTGTGGAACAAGATTAGATTAAATTATAGATAGAGGACGAAACATCATTTTTTCAAATTTCTGATCTGATCGTTTCTACTATTAATGACGATATTTCTTTTCTGATTTTTGCTATTAACGACCTCATAAATATGGAACGGCGTCTTCTCACTTCAAGTTTAAACCCCATGAAGATTTTCATGAAACCGGATGCCCTTTTTGAACGGGCATCCTCAATCTAGAATGATTTATGATATGAACAGTGGATACTATCGTCTAATTCAAAGGGTCACGTGTGTGCATCTGGTGAAAAACTGTTTTTAAAGATAAAATATCACTTATGTCCCTCCATTCGAATGTATCAGCGATAGTTTCACCACGTTAGAGTGATGTCAGCCGAACCCGGAGATCATTAAGATAAAATGCCAAATTCATTTTAAAGTTTAATGTCGAATTAATTGTCAGGTTTGTTGGTTTATATCTCAATTCAAATGAAAAAGAACATAACTATTAATATCATTCTAATAAAAGAAAATAGTCAAAATAGCAATTTCTGGCATCAAGACACAACCCCAAATATCTATACCTATATGAAAAACATCTAAAAACATCTAAACAGGATATTTCAATTATTTGAATCTTCAATTTCTTTCTTTCGTTTAGTTTATTTGTTACGAACTTCAACGCTCTTACATGCTTGGTGCCAATGAGACCAATATAATTCAATAAAATATTTTTTACTATCCTGTTGCAGTATGGGGACTCGGTGAGGTTTTTTTTTCTATATAAAACACACAATAATATCAATCTAGTTCAAAATAGCTGTACATTTTGATATGATAATACAGTAAATACATGATTTAATTTGATAATTCATTTTAATATCAAAGAGGTTTTGAAATGATCAGATACCCCCTTAATACCATGCTGACAATAACAGATTTGAAATGAGTGGAACTCGTAAGCGGTTAGAATATTTAGTGAAATTCAAATGAGTTATAATGACTGGGGTTAAAATCATTACTGAAACACAAATCCAAACAATTATTGTTTATGGCTATACGGAATGAAAAGGAAAGTGTTGATCGGGAATATTTGCCAACAAATATTGATTGTATGCTCCAAAGCTAATGCCCTCTGAAGATTATAATGAGAGTTTTTTGTTGTTGTTTTTTCTTCAAATCACTCGGCTGTTAGTCAAATAAACTCACGAATACGACAAAATATTTATTTATTTATATATACTGCTTCTATTTGCATCTCATCATAATATATTTTGTCTTGTCAACATTTAAAGATCTTATTCAACATCACCTCATCTCACATCAGCTTACAATACTATACATTTGATAACTTGAATTCTTTTAAAAATTTCTGTACAGGGTCCCCAATACGGACAATTTAATCCGCCTTTCATGTCATTTTCTCAAAATTTGTGAATACTGCTTTGAAAGTTGTTAATACTACTTTTATTCTTTGCATATTCAGGCAATTTACTCCAATAGTGCACAATTCTTTCGCTAAAGAAATGCATCGATTTATTGGGGCGTACTGTTGGATTATTTGTTCTATTAGACAAGATAAATAAGTTTTTACCATAATTATTGTAAAAGATTAAACATTGAAGATAATTATACAATTGAATCTAATATTTTCAAAGTTCTAATTAAATCTCCGCACATTCTACATTCGAGTAATGATGTTAGCTCCAGTTTTCCCCAATATTTCCCTTCAACTCGAATCAACCATACTCTCCACAATCCTAAGATTTCTCTGAACGTCACTAAAATGCTTTGCTCTGTCTTCGGTCTTGTTTGTGTGTTCATTTTTACTTGTTATTACTTTCCTCTTAAAGACGCGCCAACATAGTAATTAAAAATCGAAATTATTATATGTTGTCGAAGAACTCTTGTGTCCCCAGCAATTTTACTTTTCACATCTTTGTAGATTTGCTTAACTTCTCTTCTCTTATATGTTTCACTTTTTATTCCAATTGATCATCTTAGAGGATGCACCAACAACAGTTTGTAAGAGGCAGTCCCTCCAAAATGAAAAGAAAACATTTTGACAGAAAAACTGACGTAAAAAAAGACCCTAAAATTGAGTAGAATGTGCGATCTTCTGAATTTACAAGTTAACGATTTGATCGCCATCATGCGACGAACTAACGAGACTATATTGAAAAAAAAGGCCAAGTTGCAATATTCAGCAATAATTGATATGCTAACGTTTATGTACGTAACACCCAATCATAATCTCAAACTAATAATGAATTATACCATCGTCCTGGTAAAGAAAGAAAGGGAAGAGACGGGAGACAAAGAAAAAATGGGGATATATGATGAGACATTCTATCGTCATTGTGAGTAAAAACATTGCTGACGCTATCTATGAAAAAGGCGAAAAAAAAAGGAAGGAAGAAAGAAAGCGAAGTGTTAAACAAAGAGAGCGAAAACTGAAATTTAATTCAGAATATGAGTGGAAAAAATGACTGCAATTGAAATTAAATGAAAAATTTCATTTTATTCTAATAAATCAACATATAATTAAGTTTAATTATTTTGCAACATAGAAATAGATATTTTGAGAAAATAAATATACAGATTCATGAGAAACAGAGAGAGAAAGAAAATACGTTCGTCAGTAATATTTTGTCCTTTCAATTCATAAGATTTTAAGGTATTTAGAAGAATAGTATTTTTGAGAAAAATCGATTGTTAATGTTTTCAGTTAGGGGGCTCAGTTGACAACCTTACTCTAGTACTAAACTTGGCCCTTACTTCCCGTAGGACGTGCAGAAATATGGCTTAGAAGTGATCATATCTCCCCCCCCCCTCCAGTAATGAATTAACTTGTTTCATGAATTCTCTCATGTGTTGTTTTTTTTGTTTTTTTTTTCCTGTCGGATTACAAATCAATTTCTTAGCAATATAATCCACCTTGAGAAACAATTGTGCAAACATGGAGAGTGAAAGAAAAAAATGAGAACGTGCAGACGAGACAGTTATATGGGCCTTCATCTCTTTGCCAGGCTGTTTTGCTTATATATATATATATATATATATATATATATATGATAAATTGCGTTATGTTAGATAGAAACTTATTTGAAATGATCTCCAGTCGTTACACGGTTAATATATCGCTCTATTTAGACAACGGAAATAGAATAAACAATAAAAGAAAATAGGGCTATTGCAGGAATCGAACGTGGCACTGATACGTTAGCAGTTTCAATGAAGCGATGCTCTCATCACTAAGTTTAAAAGCCGGCAGAAATGCAAAGATCAAGTAACTGGTTTCAACCGAAATTCTCATTTCGTTTATTCTCGAACTTTTTCGTCTCTTTCAACACGACAGTTACGTATTTAAGAAATGGACATATTTGGTCCGACAGAATGAATTTTAAATTACGTTATATCATATAAAAACTTATTTGAAATAATCTCCCGTCGTTACACAGTTAATGTATCACACAATTTAGACAGCGGAAATAGAATAAACAATAAAAGAAAATGGGGCTGCTGCAGGAATCGAACCTGTCACCAATAGGATAGGTGCTTAAACTTACCGATGCTCTTATCTTTGAGAATATATATATATAGATAGATAGATTGATAGATATAGATATACCAAACAATTGTTAAACAATACATGTTCACATGAACAGAACAGTCACAGGAGGGAAAAGTTTGTTTCACAGTAAATAAAGAATACTGGGGTAGTTATATTAATGTAACCTTATGTGAATATGACGAGTGCTGTAGGAATTAACCTGTTCTCTTTTTTTATTACTTCTGGAAAAGGGCTGTGATAAAACAGCAGATGATCCCCGTCATAATAATGATGGGATGAAACGTTAAGATAACATCGGAATAAGGACGACTTACGTGGTACGACGTAGTCGTGAATGCTTTTGGACTACATATAATTTGACTAATAAAATTTTCCTTTTCAGCGGTACACTCCTAAAACACTTCAACTTACGTGTCTTCCACATGTTCACACACACACACACACACACATATATATATATATATGTGTGTGTGTGTGTGCGCGCGTGTGTGTGTGAACATATATATTATTGTGTCATCCACAGACAGCTATTTCGTTGTATTACAACTCTTCAGTGTGGCTATAGACTATCCATTTTCCCATCAAGTACCACGAGGCAGGATTAAAACCTTCGCTTCAGACCCTGAGGTCGGTATCCTACCTTCTGCTCCACAGAACTGGATGGTCAGTAAGGTTGAATTTAAGCGATATATTTTTTTAGCTAATATTCTCCATCCACCAGATTGCTCTATCGCTATGGAAGAGCATTGCATAAACTTACAATGAACGGATTACCTCACTTAAAGAGTGCTTAACCCTGAATATATATATATATATATATATCTGGGGTCTAGATGAATACCTCACAGAAGCTAACTTACAATTAAGCAACACAGAATTCTACAGAGAACTCCCCATAGACCCCTTTAACGAATACATAAACACAATAACCCAATCCCTAACAGAATTACACAATAGCAACATGATAGATAAAAGGACACAGAATATACTGAAACCCACTTCCACAAAACCCGCAAGGTTCTACCTACTCCCCAAAATCCACAAACCAAATAACCCAGGTAGACCAGTCATCTCCTCCACGAACTGCCACACTACTAAACTATCAAAATTTGTAGATCACTACATCCAACCCTTAGCAACACAAATCAAATCATATATACGTGACACCACAGACCTCCTAAACAAAATCAAACACATCACAGCAATCCCAGACAAAGCACTTCTAGTTAGTATGGATGTTAAATCCCTATACTCCAACATCAAACATGACGAAGGTATCCTAGCGCTGACAGAAGCCTTAAACAATAGAACTACTAAAGAACCTAGCACTAGAACAATCACCACTCTTATGCACCACATTCTAACCCTAAATAGCTTTAACTTTAATAATAGACACTTCCTCCAGGTGAAAGGCTGCGCCATGGGCACAGTAGCGGCCCCATCCTATGCTAATATCTTCATGGGTAAATTTGAAGAAACCTACATTTACCCAGAGATTTATAATGACTGCATCTTTTATGGTAGATAGATAGACGACATTTTTTTCATATATACAGGCGAAAAAACCAAACTAGATAACTTCTTTATACATCTAAACTCGGCACATGACTCTATTAAGTTTGACTTCACAACATCCACTGACTCCATAGCCTTCTTAGACACACGCATATATATAGATGACAACAGAAACCTCCATACCACCCTCTACACAAAACCCACTGACACCCACAATTACCTCCACTCCAAATCAGCCCATCCCCAACACTTAAAAAGGAGTCTACCATATTCACAAGCTCTTAGAATTAGAAGAATCTGCTCCACCAATAGTGAACTTAACAGACACAAACATAACCTAATACAATATTTCACCCAACGAGGTTATCCACTAGATGACACAAAAAAACAAATAAAAAAAGCGACTGGAATACCCAGAGATCAAACCCTTTTACTGTCCCACAATTACAAACCCAACCGCATACCCCTTATAACAACCTTCAACAACACACTCCCACCCTTAGCACACATCATCAATTATAGATGGAACATTCTCACGATCAAAACAGATCTAAAAGAAACATTCACAGACCCATGTGTTATCTCCTACCGCAGACCCAAAAACATCAGAGACATGATTAGTAGCAATACTATCGTTAACAATAAAGTCGTACACAAAAATACACCTAGAACAATTAAATTCTGCACACCTTGCAACATAAGAAACAGTCTATGTTGCAACCACCTCAAGCACACCAACACATTCACAAGCACCACCACAAAAGAGAGTTACCACATATACCACAATAGCAACTGCCGCAGTAAGAACATTATATACCTTCTAGAGTGCAATAGGTGTAAGTTACAGTACATTGACAAGTCCGAGTGGCAATTTAATATTAGACTCAACAATTATAGACATAGGATTAAGTCAAAAAATAATCGTAGCCCACTCCCTGTAGAACTACACTTTCGCACACCTGACCACAATTTTGCCACTGATGCTAGCTTCACCATCATAGAAAAAATAGAAAAAACTACTCCAATTGACATAACTAAAGTTCTAGAAAAACACGAAGACATGTGGATCAACAAACTTAAAACCCTATACCCTAATGGATTAAATACTAAACTGAACAACCCGCACCACACAGAACACTAATACACACAACTCCTACCATTAATATCCTCACACCCACATCTTAGACACACTCAATAATGGAAGCTTCAAAGTCACCTAGACCCATAGGAAAAACTTCACCTTAGCCTGTTACAACCCCTGTCCAATTCATAGCCAAAACACTTTCAGCAACATTTTCAGTAACTTTTAAGGTTGATACCTATGTAGCTCCTTGACTCCACCACCCCTCCTTCTACACTATCCCAAACATACCAAAAAACCCACCTCCCCAACACTACCCCCCACCTTGACACACTCTGCCCTCCCCAAGTCCAACTGCTGCTGCTTTACCAAAATCCCAATACCTGCTGGTCATTCTTACATTCAGCATGAGGCCTCTTGTAGCCCTGACAACAAAACCTACCCACAATGCATAGCCGCTGACAGTGGACTCTGGTTCCACATGGTACATTTTAATTCACACTCACACAACACGCACCACTGATGATGGGAGAAATCTCGAAACATGTATGGACTATTGACATATAAGGATTAATAAACCTTACCACCAAAAACTTCACTCCCGAGTCTGTCTCACTCTCTAAAGTACACATTATATATATATATATATATATATATATATATATATATATATATATATATATATATATATATATATATATATATATATATATATGCGTGCATGTGTGTTTGCATAATTTGGCATACCTCTGATCTTTGATTTACCTTGGTTTTCAGATCATGGCGGAAATACAGTGAAAAGTTGCGAAGAGACAAAATGAACAGTCATATTCAAGAAATGGCTAAATATGTGCCGCTTGTTGCGAATTCTCCTCGTCGCTTAAACAAAGCGACCATTCTTCGACTATCCTTAAGTCATTTGAAATTTCACCTGGGTAAATATTCGAAAAAAATAATACATTTGAATAAGTCTATTGTGTTCAAGTAAGTATATGATTTTCGATACTTTGAAGCAAATTTGAATGACATGAGACGAGAAAATAAAAATATTTACTAGTAATCTTTTTGGTAAGTTAGTACTTGAGTGAAGTGATATATTCATTGATAATGTTGGTAATATCAAGTTTCATGCAAATTTCACAGATGAACTGCATTTACGTAGTTTAACACCCAAGAAAATAAATAATCTATTAGAAACCACCAACCGAAACTGTCAACATAGGTTTCTTCAGTTTTGAAGTTGGTTTGGCTGGCTATGTATGTATGTATGTATTATGCGTACAAGCGACACCAATTAAGCTAGATTGCTCAAAACGTCTTGAAAAATGTCCGCCCTTAGATAGTTTTTTTTTTGTTGGGGTTCAATTTTCAGTGTAACTTTCTTCTAAAGTGATACCTTTGTTTGTGTCCGGTAGCACGCACGCTTGTTTTGGGGGGAGTTTTTTTGTTACATTTTTTTTTTTTTTTGAAAAATGAAACAATTTTAGCGATCCTCTCAAAGGTGAAAGGTATGACTTATTCATTGATCACCCCCTTTTCAAATCTTCTAATTGATCCTCTCCCCCAACACTGTATACTGTAAATAAGGAGCTCAGGTGGATTTCAATAGTGTAATCAGTGGAATTTATTGTTATAGATAAAGAGTATTTCGCTGAGCACAGAGTACTTTATTTGATCCAAATCTGCCCATTAGATCAAAAGTTATGAAAGTTTCAAGTTGCATGTTTTGGAAGAAAATTTGAAATTGGTCTAAAAGAGAAAAAAATGTTACACAAAGAAAATCCTTTTACTGCAAAATTTGCCCATTTTCTGGGATGAGATTTGGGGGAAATAGGTAAATCACTATGGGGACATCATATTTGATTTTTATACTTTCGTAATACCCATGTTTCCAATGCAACGGTTCACGTGGCTAATCGGTTGAACAGTTACAGCTCAACAGAACATACGTTTAGAGCTATGTTGCCAATTTAGCAATTTGGGATCTAGATTTAGCTTCTTTTTGCCCCCGAATCCCGAATATCGCTTCTAGCTCAAAATCTTACACTTTGCAAAATTGCTTTTAGCTTCTTTTAGCCCCCAGATCCCGAATCTTGCTTAGAGCTCCAAATATAACACTCTGCAAAATTGCTTTTAGCTAATTTTTTGTGAGGGATTTTTTCGTACCTTTTTTAATGGGTAAACTATTGCAGGAACTCAAGTTATTTTAAAACTTTTATCCTCCTTCGCAACTTGTCTATTCAAACTATCATTCAAAAAACTATCTGTCAAAAGAGTAAAGCTTAAAAGACAAAAAGAACCTCATCAAGTAAATATTATAACAATATAATTAATCTAAGTCATATCAATTAATATCTGACTCAATTTTAGAATCAAAATAGTCCTCTGGCCAAACGTAATACTAGTAGTAATAAATTATTACTAGTTAAGTCACAGCCGATATTCATCGGAATGTTTACAGACACCCACACCGCCATAACGAGAAAGGAGCTGAACCTAGATCCAAATTGAGCTAAATTGGCTTCACTGAAATGGAGCGGTAAGATTCAAAGTCGGCCTACGCAGAACCTTCTGATCCAAAATTTCTCAAATAAGTTCATGATAATGCTTAAAACATTGAATTCCAAAGCAATCGTTTAGGCACTTCTGGGATTTTTGGTTATCATTGATTATCATCATCATCACCAATCTTTCAACATCCGTCGTTGAACATAGACCTTCCCCAGGATTCGCCTCACTTCTCTATCATGGGCGTCGTGGAGTCAGTACTTTCTGAATTTGTCAAGCTCGTCTCTCCATCTAATATTCTGCCAGCTTCGGTTCTGCATGTGATATTGGGGGATCCATGTCGTGAGTCACGGTTGTCCGCCATTCTTGCAAAATGGCCAGCCTACTGCCATTTGAGATTTTGAATGGATTCTATGATGTCCCTGACTCTTTTCTTTTCCCGGATGTGCTGTGCAGTCTTGTGGTCTCTCCATGTGAGGCCCAGCATAATTTTTTCCATAGGCACGTTGCATGATTCTCAATTTGTGGATCACTCATGGAATATCAATTCCGTTGCAGAACAAATTAAAATGCCCAGAAGACTCAAGCGCAACTTGAGCTTATTGGGAACAAAGCATGGAGAAATTAGGAATAAAGAATATTTTCCATCGTTTTCACACTTAGGAGAGCAGATCATGCCGAGGTGCCTTTGCTCGCAATCCACACCATTTGTGTGCGGTGCAGTGAAGTGATAGCGGCTTGTGAAAAATATTCTGCATTGTAAGCCATCCTTTGGCATAAGAGCATGTCAATCGGCTGAGAATTATTCTGGGAACAAGTTACAATCATTCAATGCCGGTAAAAGATTCAAAGAAATTTAAAAAAAAGATTTGACTGAATTCAATGATATGTAACGATTTGGTTATTTTTCAACCTTTCAAACAACCTTTACAATGTAATTAACAAGGCCATGAATGGAAAAGTATGTTTGCACTTGAATGGGAACAAAAGGGATTCCTTCCCTATCTGCAAAAGGACTTCACTATGTTATTCATTCATTACTCTCCACTCACTTGTCTAAAACCTAAAAATTAATTTATAGATCATAGGAACAAAGACAGATAGCAAAAGTAAATAATAATGATAACAACAGATATATTAGTTTTATTTGCCTTTCTTTGCATGTTGTAATAATTAATGGATGGATTCTATTGATAATAAGTAACGAAATCATATACTTCAACTGCAGGAATATATATATGCGAGAAGAGTAATGCTGATATCTTAGTTGCTAAAAGGACTAATATTTGATCGAGGGAGTTTTACTGGGAGCAATCCTAATGTAAGGAATGTATGGAAATTCACTTTGCCTTCCCACGAGGATAGGATGTGGCACAAAGTCGATTAAGCGTGAGGGCTCACACCCGTACGTGTGAGTAGGTAGGCCCCAAATAGCTCTAGTGTCCGCAACCAGTGTCGCAAAGTACCTGCTCTCCCAGTGCAATAGAAAGGTGCTGCCCCGGAACATCCCGATCCCACAAGACTGATCAAGCTAAGGCATGTTTTTGGACTTATAGGCTCAGGAGGAATCCAGTGCCTAGTAAGTTTGACAATACATACGAAGAGAGAATTACTTGGCACAGGATTCGTCCTGAGCCGATAAGACTTGCTAAACTGAAAATACTAAGCATGCAGTTCAAGAAGGACGGAGATTGGGACACGGTAGAGACGTGCAAATATACCCACGCATAATACAACGTAGACACAGTCCTCATGTAATGAAAAGTAAAAACACTACTCGAGGTCACATATCAAACTGAAGAAAAAAACGAATTCAATACAAATCTTAGACGGCACTTCTTTGTATGGCTTGTGATAAACCCACCGAACAGTCTCTAAACTTCTGTGTTAGAGGCCAGTAAACTCCAAATGTTCCCGAGCAAACTTGAACAGCATTAAGGCTACCAGAAGATATCAGCTGCGTAGCCAGTATGCTATGATTGTCACCCGTGTTCATGAAGTATTTTAAAAGTAATAGGCAAAGGCACAGTCAAAAGACCAGATAAGAGGCGGCTTCGGTCTAATCTAATCTGCTTACTGTATCGTAAGAGCCGTGAATTTTCAATGGGTTCTGCTAGTCTATATAATTAGTCAAAGACTAAAGAGTCACTGGTCCCATAATCTTATGAGTGAGATTATTGAGCATAGGATACAAATGATTTTTAAAAGTCCCTTATAGATTTGCAGTAATTTTTTGAACATCAACACTATTATGATGATTAGTGTTAATTCAAGTAATAAGCCACTTGGCAGTTTGCGTCCAGATATTTTGTTTTTTTCACGCAGTAATAAGTGGCGGAGAAAATAGCTGTCTTTTGTAAAGGGTACTTCATGAACAGGGTTGCCAATTTAGATCTTTTGAAGCCCAAACTAGCTATTTTTTGTGCATTTAGCTCCTATATTTGCACCTATCTCTCACCCCCTAATCTAGGTCCTTTTCAATATAAGCCATTTATTTATCCTTTTTAAAAGCATATTTTAATATTTCGGAAATATTCTACGAATATTAGGTGAGTAAAATTGAAATTATGTATGAAACACCATAGAGGCGAATTATATGCTAATTGATTGCAAATTCGAGATAATTTATGTTTCTGTCATATTAAAAGAGTCTTTTAATGAAATCCTGTTTTTATTCGCGGTTTTCTGAACGAGTGGTCGATAATATAGGCAAACATGTTTGTGGGTCCTCAACCCATATCGCGAACTGGGCAATAACGAACCGCACTATATCGAGGGACGTCTGGATTCAGCTCTTTCTCAGCTCCTTTTTCTAACGGATCAAACTCTAAAATCTATATTTGGGTTGATGACGCTGCTCACAGAAATCTAATGAATTTTTCTCATTTTGACCAGAACATTTTCTCTGAAAAATTTCAAATACTTTATTTTATCTAAAATATTGACAAAAGTTATCCGCCTTGATGACTAGAAATGGCAAGATTTCCAGTTATCATCTTCGACAGCAGCAGCCTTTTAGCTCCTGTGGTTGGACTTAAACTATACCAAAGATCTGCCTGGCCTCTTTATCATGGGCGTCGCGGAGCCAGTACTTCCTGAACTAGTCTATCTTGTCATACCAACTTACTTTCTGTCGACCACAATTTTGCATATGATCTCTAGGGATACGTGTTGTGAGTTGTGATGTACAACGGTTGTTTGACATTCTTGCAACATGTTCAGCCCATTGTTATTTGGGTTTTCCTCCAATATACTTGTCTCTCCTCCAATATACTGTGATGTCTTATGATCTCTCCCTGTGAGGTTGAGCATGATACTCTCCTGTGCACGTAGCAATGGTTCTCAGATTGAGGGTCAAGAAATCGTTCTTCAAATCTTAAGACATGACTTTAAGGTTCTTCGAAGGAGAACATAGAAAATATGTGGATGCACCAAAACGAAAACTCAAAAAATAATTGCCCGACGGGTGGACTGTTTCCATTATGCTAGGACGTGGTAAGCCTTAATATCTGATCGATACATGGTTTGAAAATTAATATAAAAATTAAATTGATCTAGCCATTTTATCCATCGTGGGGGATAACCTTGGGCAATCTTTATGCTAAATGATTTTAGTACCAAATAAGCCAGGGTTACTTAAAAAAAAATATTTATCCAAAAGATGTTTTTGCTAATTAAGACGTTGGAAAAACGTTTAATATTAAAACTTCCGAAAAAAAAAAAATCATGTGTGCCAGGGACGTTTTTACGGCACTGGTTGTTGAAAGAAAAAGGATTATTTATAATAAAAAAAAAAACATGGAAGTTTTCGACTGTACCAGTCAGTGAATCCGATTCGGGTGGCCATTTTACCACGCGAGCGTGGTTTTAACCTTTCACGAACTAACCGCGTTTGAATTATACGGAAGGCTGACAGGGCTCCAATGGACCCAAAATTTTGGGTTGGCTTCCTACAATATGCGTGAGGTTACTTTTGTTAAACTTTGTACATATGTTGATACATATACCACTAAATTACGGTTGGATAACTTTGGCTCAAAATTATTAACAATTATCGATAATTCATTTTTAAACGTGAATACATAACCATACCTTACAAATATTACAACAACTGAAAAAAAAACTAAATGAATTTTTGTCACGGAAGGCCAGTGGTATCCATTTATTGTACTGTCACATCTGTACAGTTGGCGATTTTTGGCTCAAAATTTTATGAGTAGAAATTAACGTCTACAATGGTAGTCATAAATAATGAAGTCTCAAAAATTAGAAAAATGTAACGAGGGCATCATTTTTTTATATACATTCTGGGGTCTGCAGGGATGCCGTTGTCTCCCGAAAGGTTGAAAAGCCGACGTAGTGCCAGCGGGTTTTTTTTATCTGTTTCATCCAAGCAGGGAGTTTCTTTCCTTCTTCTTTTTTTTTTTAAATCTTGTATTTTTTTTATGGGAAGAGAGGGTTGGTACTTGGACGTTATCTGAAACACATCTGAAAGTTCCAAGTTGTATTGTACACGAATCGGAAAAGCAATGAAGGAAAACTTTTCTTTTCTGCAGCAATGACAGAAACATTCGAACATTCGTGGTTACTGGGGGGTTTGGGGGGTTGTTTATGATTGACCGATATCTGAAAGAAAGATGATAAAAAGCAAACTTAATTTCGTAATTGACTATCAACGATGTTTACAAAATAAAGAAAATCTTACTTATAAGGATTGAGTATCCTTTCGCTATAGTTTGACTGCAAAGGCTTGGCTGGACAGAAACAGTTTTTTGGGGCAAAGCTGTCATTTGTATTATCTAAACTATATATTACACAGCATAATTATGAATGCGTTATATTACGAGAAACGACTTAACGTTATTACAATGAGAATGTGTCACTTGGACTAGACAGTGTAACTAGAATAAACATTAACAGAAATGGGCTGCTACAGGAATCGAACTTTTTACCCTAATGTTGCTCTTACCATTGAGCTAGACAGTCACTGGTGAGCTGGAAGTCAAAATAACTGTCATACGTCAAAATTTTATTTTGTTCATTCACTGTCCATATCTATGCTATTGTTTCTTAAGGTGGACAATTATATTATTGAGAAATAAATAATATAACGCATCCATAATTATTATGTTGGATTATACATCCATTTCTCAATAATATAATTCATTGTGTATATTGCTTAGTTGCTTGGATACTTGGTTGGGCCGTCACGGAGAAAGGGGAAGCTAAAAAAGAGGAAAGAAGAAAAGGAAAAGAAAGACTGAATTCTGAAGCTTTGCTATCCTAGCCCCTAACCATTTGGCTGTACATTGCACCTCTCAACCAACACAGCAATGGACAAGGCACATGCAAGTTTAGGTTATTTTGATTTTTTTTTTTTAAATACCGCTGTACACCACCCCTCTCCACCAGCACGGCAATATGAATTGGATATAATGAATAAATAATGATATCAATCATGTGACTTTATAGTTAGCGGCTTAAAATTAACCACTATAAATATGTATATCCGATATTTTTGTTGAGTGATCTTCTATGATTAATAAACGACAAGGTGATGCATAATAGTAATACATATTGTCCTGTTCCTTACTAATAATTCTAAGCACGTTCTCGAAGGGAAAAAAATTTAAAATTTTCATCCCTGTTCGACGAAACCAGCAATTTGCATATTCGTACTTCGACTGTTCATTTATTCTGGATCTTCTCTTTGATGAATCTGTAAAATTTTCCTTGTTGTTAAACAGAAAAAAAAATCCTATAGAATTACACATAGGAAATTTCAGTTTTATCTTCTCTTTTCCTTCAGCAAATACTGTTTTGAATGCAATGATTTCTCCCTCTAGTCTTTTGTCAAATGGCTGAATGCCCTGGGGGGCAAGGAAGAACATGTAAAGCAGATTCGAAAAATAATAATTCGACTTTTAATCTTGTAGATTAGGGTTCGAAGAATCAATCCAATTTAATTCTTTTACTAAATTTTGAATTGTTTATTTGAAATCGAACTGGAATGAAAATCGCATTTTATGTGTTTTTCGAGAATGTGCATATCATAATGATTGGTAAAGTACTGGAAATTATTGATTATATCGCAAGTTAATCCTCGTGAAAAAAACTGACAGATATTCAATGAGATTAATTTTTTTTCTATAGAAAAGAAACATCTGACCTGATTTAAATGAAATAGCCCAATGTTTGGAATGATGGATAGGAGATATTTTTTATCAGCAGACCTGTCACTTTCAAATGGAAGAGTCCATTGTTCCGGATAGAGAAGGAAGTAGGAAAAAATCACACTGCTCATCAGGGGCGGACTGAGGGGTCGGGCAATCGGGCACTGCCCCGGGGCCCAAAATACCAAGAGGCCCAAGCAGCAAAAGTCTCTTTTTGAAGTGGCCTCAAATGAATCTACATTCTGAGACAGGGGCTTTAGAAACAAATGTCTGATTAAGATTCTACATATCTGTATGGAATGGATGGTAGGGTGGGATGGGTTAAGTGGCCAATAACCCTTTTTTGCCCGGGGGGCCAGATCACTGTCAGTCCGCCTGTGCTGTTCATTATGTGAATAGATTGGCAGATTCTCTCAAGAAGATGTTTTGTATTCAACAGCCAAACAGCATAGCGACAGGCAAACTTTATCCTTAAACGTAAGTTGTTTTGTTTTGTTTTTGTTTTTGTTTTTTCACTATACCTTTTCTGAATCATGATAACTTAACTTGTCAATGTAATAAAGACAATACATTAACTTGTCAAGTTCGAAATTAAGTATGCTTTTGTTTTTTTTAATCTTTTTTTCAGATATCGACCATTTGGGGAAAAAACTCTTAAAATCAGTGCTTAAAATACAGTACCCACAACAGAAAAAAAAAAACACTTAAAAAGAAAAACAGTACCTACAAAATTTGAATTTTTTTAGCTATTATCGTGTGGCAATTTTTTGTTTGTTTTTTTTCTCTGATATCGTTTTTCTTCTTCGATTTTTCAACTTGCATGCGTTACGTCTGCTTTTTTCTGAATTCTCACGCACGCGCAGAAATAATGGCCGGCTGTGTCAGATAGACTTCGACTGACGAGCAGAACTGAAAACTTTCAATTTTTTCCTGTCTTTTATAAATACACTCCGTCTAGAAATTATGAAAACCCTGCAATCTTCAAAAAAATTTTCATGGAACTTGTTTAGAAGTCCAAATTTTTATAAAAATGATTATTTTCCAAGTTATTTACGTCTTTTCTGCAAGAGATGTGTATGCTGGCAACACTCAATATTTTACTCTTGGAGAGCTGAAACAGGCTATCATGAATGCATGGGAGATCATTCGTGATGTTCTTGAAATTTCTGGACGGAGAGTATTTATAAAAAAGAGGGAAAAGATGGAAGATTTCGGTTTTGCTATTGTGCTCTTATTACCGATGAAAAGTGATCGCTGAAATATGATGTGAAACAGTTTTCTTTGCTGAATGGCAACTCGCATTGTCTTACTGAAGGGTCTACCTTTCCTTTTCTCCTCTATTCATTGGTTGCTTTGGGATCAATCTAGCATCTCTTGCTGTCAAAGTTCCGTTGAAAACAACTAGATAGCATAGTTCTTACTCAGTAAAGCCACCCCAGACAACAATTCCTTCGCACAAAACCCACGAGTGCCTCTTTTTGATGTTTCCCCTTGTAGATCATACCAAAAATGTTGTATTAGTCAAGCCCATCGAGATTGAAGCGCTTTTCGTCTGTCCAGATCCCATTTTGCTGATCGGGGCGCTTTTCGAAAGTCATCTCTGCCCAGTGACTTCTGGCTTCTTTGTGGCGTTTATGTAAACACGGTTCTGACTTGGCTCGCACCAGTAAAACATGAGAGTTACTGGCCAAGATATTCTGAACGGAATATCTCGATACTTCACTGTGCCTATTATTTCTGCAATTTTCCGAAAACCTTTTGATGGATTTTCTCCAGCATCTCTTGAAATCCGTCGTATAGTTCGCCCAGAAATATTCATTTTCTTATCAGCTTGTTACAATGATAGACTGAGATTTTCCTAAATTTTGTAGAAGAAGGCTTTCTGCATCCGGAGGGATCTTGGAGTACCATCATCACCCAATTTGACTCCAAGCAAGAACACTTTTTGTTCTGATGCAAGCATGGAACCCTGCGGCATTTTCAGAAAATTCTTTAGAGAGGTTTTCAGCGTTGTGATTTCAGAAAAGCATCAAATTTACTTGTGTTTTCATATTTGCTGGATACTGAGGAATGAGCTTTAATCACAAAATTGAACGCATTTGACTATTAATCATAATCATGCAAAAAAAAAACGCTTCAGAAATATATCTGTAGTTCACTTACACATACACTATAATTCTTTGAGCACAAAACATCGAATTAAACAAAAAAAACACTCATTTCCATCCTTATGATTTGTGGACGGAGTATATATATATATATATATATATATTTATATATATATATATATATATATATATATATATACACACACACACAAACATATATATGTATATGTGTGTGTGTGTGTGTGTGTGTGTGTGTGTGTAGTAACCATTAAAATGATGATTTTTGTGTAAATGTGTTTATTGCTAACAAAAAAAAGCACTCATTTCCATCCTTATGATTTGTGGACGGAGTATATATATATATACATATATATATATATATATATATATATATATATATATATATATACACACATATGTATATATATATATATATATATATATATATATATATGTTTGTGTGTGTGTGTGTGTGTGTAGTAACCATTAAAATGATGATTTTAGTGTAAATGTATTTATTGCAAACAACAGAAAAACGCATTCCTTGAACGAAATTTTATTTTTCTGTCGATTTTCGAAAAACTCTTCATATTTTCTGGTAATTCAAGACAAAAAGTCAGCAAAGTTGGGTTAAAAAATATACTTCATTATTAGAAAATCATCAGTTTTATTCATAAAAAATCAGAAATGCCTATGTTTGATATAACTCTTTTCTGTGCTTCTACTGAGCAATGAGCAGATGTAGTAGTAGTAGTAGTAGTAGTGAGGATGATATAGATACTTTACCCCTTCCTCTATTTCAGATTGCTTTAGCGTATATGAATATACAAAGATTTTTTCATTACCTCCTTTCTCTCTTCCTGTTAGCTTTAGCATGACAGAAACCAATCAACAAACAAAAAAGAGACATAGGCTTTGTGCATGCGTATGTTTCTGTGCGTGTGTGTATGTGTGTATGTGTGTGTGTGTGTGCTTAAGTATTAACTCTTTTGAACATTCTGTATCATGAAATAATTCTAGGCATGCATAGACGTCTTTTGTCTTTTGGATTTTTACGAACCGAAATGTGAAGTCAATTTTTCAATTCATAGATGCTTCATTTCAAATCATATCATGATCAGTTTTTAAACAGAATCGATGACTCTTCATCGATCTACAAAACAGTGCTGGTTAGTCACTGAAAAGAAATCGTTATGTGATCGACGTCCTTTGGCAGCATGCCGTTTTGGAAGAGATCAATTATAAAATCGAGAAGTGACCTGATCAATGAATAAGCAATTTCTCTTGCCTTTTGCTTCCAATTTTATGTGCAAATTTTTATTACCATGTTTTTAATATCTATGTATATATTTCTTCCAAGGATTGAAAAGGAAAATGCTGAAGCAAGAAAAGACGAGAGACAATGATCTTATACATTCAATTGATGTTGAAGAGGTAATTCTCTCTCTCTCTCTCTCTCTCTCTCTCTCTCTCTATATATATATATATATATATATATATATATATATATATATATATATATATATATATATCCATCGAAGTAACTATAATCTACTTAATCTGTGTTGTTTTCTCTTCAGTATAAACAAAAAATATAATAACAGATATTTATTGCATAACAGATATTCATTCCACCGAAATATTGCGAACACTATGAGTACCGACCAGGGTATAGCAAAAATAAATCTTTAAACTCATTTTCCCGCTGCTTCTCTAGTTGTTGTCGTTGTTATTGTATTGGATAATGACAAGGATTTTTTTTTTTTAAATTTGGTCAAGCGTAAAGGTTTCATCCACCAGTTAAATATTTACCACGGAAGGTGAACCAAGATGAATTGGTGCGCATGTGCAAATTTGTGCTAAGAATGGTGCAAAAACTTTTCAGATTTTGACATTTTCTTCAAATTGGATCAATATATTATCTAACCTTTGAGAGTGAGAATTAATCAAGTTAATCTGTTAGAAGAAAAAAATGGCATATTCATGAGATTTTTTTTCATTTGTGAGATTTGCAAAAAATCAAGGTAGATATTGAAGTAAATTCTGAAGAGGAGGTTATCAAGTGAAAATACCAAAGTCATAAATGAAGGGGATAAAAAAGAGTGTGATTTGTAGTTATCGGAAAAAAACGAAAAGGTGGGTTGAATTAACAATAATGAGTGTTTTTGTGTCGTTATTCAGTTCGTATTCAGCGGAATCGTTATGGTCATAAATTTTGGGTAGGTTCATGCAAGGATCAGGTTGACGTGGACAATATCAACGAAAGTAAAATCATAGATCAGGTCGACGTGATATAGTAGTTGTGGGTTGACAAAAATCAAGTCTGCAAGAATAACAGCCGACGAAGTCTGGCGAAAATGAAAAGGAGCCATTGGTCACAGTATCAGTTGACGGAGAAACGTGTTCGAGATTTTTTTTTGCTGTGTTTTGCATTGTTTTATAAAGTTAAAGAACACTGAAGTTATGAACAACAAAAACTGATTGGTTAGAAAACTGGTCAGCCAGAGTGTCAATGTGCTGGGGTCCACTTGAAGTAATCAAACCTTTTTTAAGTCAGCTCTTAGTCTTGAACCTGCATGTTGGAATGTCCAGTGCAATATCCCCGTGTTATTCACTTCATCAGAGCATTTTAACACCGAAGAATCAACGTTAGTCCCTTTCTTTTTAATGCTGTTAAATTTGATCTTTTCAAACAACGAGTACTTAGTCACAAAGGATCATTTTGATTGCACAGCACTCCCATGGTTAAATTTTGTCGGACTTTTAATGATAACCCTTCATGTTCTCTGATAAAACATAACACATCTTTCTTTTATGAACACAAATATTAGTGTCCAAAGACTGTCTTCGAAGTATAGATTTAAGATCAATTTCAACTAACATAAAACAATGTTTGTTGCACAAATAAAGAATTTTGCTTTCTTATTTTATAGACCTTTTTATTGTGGTGAAATAGATGATATTTTAGCAATTATGAATTCTCGATCAAATACATTTTGAAAATATCCCATTATAGCCTCTATTTCGGTATTCAATATTCTGAAAAAATGTTTTCGGTAAATAAAGACTGGGAAAATGTATCAATTTTCTACCTTTTTTTTTGTTTCGCAGATTATCGATGGTTTCCTATTGGTTGTAACGGAAAAAGGAAATATTCTTCACACTTCCAGATTCATTATGAAACATTTGGGATACCACCAGGTACCGTTTTGCGTTAAGAATGACAGAAATTTTATCATGGAATCACAAAATCTATATTGAATGAAAAAACAAGCGGCAGAGTTTATAACAATTTCTTATTGGAGGCAAAAGCACATATTTCCAGGGAAAGGTTATATTCGGGATTTATCTCAGTGTCAATCCTGTTACACGATTGGCATTCCACCCACCATTTGCAGTGTAAGCAACTTCGGTCGACTGTATGATCCAAATGTATGATAATGCTCTTGACCGTTGACAGAAACTCACGACTTGGCCCGGGTGACACGATGTAGTGAACACCAGCAAATAATTATACCTTTTTTTTTATATATGGGAACATTCAGTTGGGGTTACATAGAACTATTGTACCGCACAATTAATCTTTATGGGCTAAAAGGTTCCATCTTTTGGTGAGAAGGCCTGATCGTGTGGGTGATGGTGGCAATGCCTGGTTTGTATCCCATGCCAAACGAATGCTCATGAGTGTGAGTAACTATGTAAATGATATCGAGAGCTGACAAATAGATAGAGAGAGATATGTTTCTTTTGTGAACGTAAGCTGCAACTTTTCCGATGGGGGGACGTAAAAGGATATATTTCCGGGATGTAGCAACCCTGTTGCTAGAGAATAATGATAGTCTATTTATTTGAGAATATCATGGGCTTAAATAAAACAATTGTACTGCACCATTACCCTTTACCGACTATTAGGTTCAAAGTTTCAAACCTTCTCGTCCTAAATAAAAAGGCCTGATCTAGTGATGGACAAATGCAACCAGACCTCATCACGGACGACAAAAGTAAGCAATATAATTGTGGTAAGTTTGCGATTGAAGACTGTCAAAATAAAGGAAAATCCCAATGTCATGAGTTGAAGATAGATCGTTATTCATTTGCCCCTCGGCTAATTTAATTCATTCTACTAAATCTACAGTCGTGTGTTATGTTTGCTTCTGAGGGCTGGTGTTTGGGGAGGATGGAGATTAGGTTCCTCTAGAAACAGTCCTGGTAAAATTTTGAACTTTCTCACTTTTAAACATCTTGCATTCAATAGATATGAATTTAGTGACATTTTCCCAAACAAAAAATACCTTTCTTACTTCGTAGGGGTTGTTTGTTTTTGTTTTTGTTTTTTGTTTTTCTTTTGGAGAAATAACGTTTTACAGTCAAAAACAAATGAATTTTAAAAGTCGCTCAACTGAAATGGAGCGTAAAATGTATATCTTTTAACCACTTCCAATGTTTATTGCTCTGATTCCATCATAGCCAGCTGGACATTTTTGCAGAAACCAAGATTGACTTACAATATACATATCCAACAGTACTTGTTCATAGTCTCGGTGAGGCCATTGTATGGAGGCAACATCTATATAATATTTTCACATGGTTGGCTTCAGTAGTGTCGCTCTTAGAGCCCTCTCCTCGAAGTACGCTATGAATATATATACCACTACGGCGAACCCATAGCTAAACCATCATTCTGTCTTCCTGTTCATCTCTCAGAGCCCAATTGGAAGTATCTCGTTTGAACATAGAACGTTACTGTTTCCATAATACTCTCTATCAGGATATTGGTTCATTTCTCAGAAAGGAAGGTCCGATTTCAGTTCATCCCGAACTATACACAGAACCTCTTCTGTGGAATATCTGGTAAACAAGCTCACGACGTCCAAACTCTCCACCCGGTTAGAATGAATGGGAGCGTCTTCAAGTGGGTAGAGTTCTTTACATAGGACGAAGACTTCCCTGTTAGTGGGTTGACTATGTCTGCAAGGAATCTGCTCAACGGGTGACATGCTGAGTTCTGACTAAAGGCCTTAGTGGAATACAGTCTTTGTGAATTTTAAGGAGACTGTACTTATGCATAAGCTTAGTGTAACAGTGATTCAACTGCATGCATTTATTCAACGTGAAGAGACCCTATCCTTGTTCGGGATATAAGATAGTTTCCTTTCAGTTCTCAGGGGCAGGGACACATAGCAAATGATTTTAAATTCATTTTACGTTTCTTATTTCGCGTTTTGATTAATTAAAAAGATACAGTTCCAAAGGGAGCACGTAATTGTCATTTCAACACATTTTCTGACGAACTTTTCTTTGAGAAGTGTCAGTCGAAAGATCTTCAAGGATTTACTTCCACAACAAAAACAAACTTCAACTTTTTCATGATTTTGCAAAGCATCTGGTATTTACGTCAGTGTTGAAATATTATACCACTGAAAGACTTTTCAATTGTTATTTCGTATCCAGAATCAAAATAATTAAGAAAGGTTTCACAGTGGGCTCATAAATCAATATTGTATCTAACATCAGAGCATAACAATGTTATTTAATAGTTTTACATCTTTTACCGGTATAGAAAAAATAATGAGATTCGATTCTTATCACACGTGGGAACTAAAAAGCTGGAGAGAACAGATAGAAAGGCGCCATTTTTATAGAATGTGTTCAGAGGGGAACGACCGTTTTCATGCCCTACCCTCCTCTAGCTATGACACTGCCAGGCTTGCCAATTTTTCTGAGTATTCTCACAGGTCCATCACCACAGTTGTGTTGCCTTCGCCTACTAACAGTACAGTGATACTAAGACCATACTGTAGGGTTTTGATAACATTTTTTCCTCTCTTGTGATTTTCGGTTTGGGAGGCTTGGCTTTCTCCAGTGTCTGTCTTACTTTCCATCTCAAATCGCCCGATTGTGTCTTGGGCGATTCTCAAGACCACCTCCCCTAACGGAGCAATCGCATCTGAGAATCATTGTCAGCAGCAGTCTTTTAGTGTCCGTTGTTGGACATGGACTTTCCCCAAGATTTGCCAGGTCTCTCTATCATGGACATCGCTGAATCAGAACTTTCTGAAATTGTCTAGTTCATCACTCCTCATTATTTTCTGTCGGCCACATGATCCCTGGGGATCCACGTTGGGATGTCGTGATGTCTAGCGGTTGCCTGATACTCTTACAATATGACCAGGCCATTGTTATTTGAGTTTTTTAACGGATTCTATAATGTTTCTGACTCATGCCTTTTCTCTGATATACTTTACTGTTTTGCTCGCTCAGTAGCTGAGTCCATTGTTCAGCAATATTTCCTCAAAAGTACTTGAATGGCGTTTGCTAATGTTGATAACTGCTCACACAGGTTGATGGTGAACTTTTCAAATTATTTATCGTAAGACTTGCCCAGATCTTGTTGAGTTCTATTTATATCCAAATCTAATGTTATTCGGCTTAGAAACGATTTTTCCGACTATAGAATTCATTTTGTGCCTGAAGTTCTATCCAATGGTTATGATGGATTCTCTCCCAAGCGTGGATGCGCCCAGTTCTTTCCGAGACCGTTTCTGGAATTGACCGACGTCTTGTAATTAAATCGGTTTTAGTGTCTTATCTTCAGCGGATGTGGAAACCGTTTTACCCGTGTTTTTTTCGTTTTGGGGGGATTTTTTTTTTCTTACTGAAGACTGATCTATAATCAACATAGACACGGGTTCCCAAAAGCCGATTTCAGTGGAGAATGGCAAAACTTCACAACTTTTGATTTGTGTGTAATATAATGTCTCATCTCGAGCCTTTCGTAAAATATAGATGTATCTATTTTGGAGGAGTTTTTTAACGTCTGGTAGATAATTTCATGTAAAAGGATTTCAGAAAGTCTCCTTGTGTTTACCGACAGAATTGTTGCATGAATTGTGGTACTATAAAATCCCTTCCCTGAATGGATTTTATAAGTAAACAGTAATAAAGAAGATATTAAGAAATTCTAAAAAACCCGAATTTAATCTTTCCACAGTCTTGATTTCATTATTGTAGTAATAAGCGGCAATATTATCTCCCTTAGTCAGACAACCATACTGAGACTTCTTAGCCATAGGTTAACTATTCTGTGAAAGCTATACTATAAAATAGCTGTCTCTACTTTGGCCCACTTTGACCGCGATAAGTTTAAAGCAGAATAAAGCTTCATAAGTTCGATTCTCTTGTCTCGTTTTTATCAGAATTAGGTCCATCTTTTTTTTTAATTTGAGCGCACAGACTTTTGGGATTCCATTCTTAATACTGAACCGAGGAAAAGTCAAGTTATACTTCTTACACTAAACTAAGTGATACTAACAATAAGAATGTTCATTGTTATCATTTAACAATATATTTTCTCCTTAGGTGGATGTTATTGGTCAGTCAGTATACAAATTGATACATCCAGATGATCAGTTCCAGTTCCAAATGCAGTTTAAAACCAGTAACACTCAAGGTAAGATCCAATACTAATGAATATATATACCAATAAATAAAAAAGTCTTCAGAAACATCAGTAATATAAATGCATTCAAATATTTAAAACGGTAACTTAATCAAATTTAATTTTACTTTCATTTAATTTTTTTATCAATGAAACTTGCCATCGCAGTCAATA
The DNA here is from genome assembly GCA_963457665.1 of Thysanoteuthis rhombus. Lineage (NCBI taxonomy): Eukaryota > Metazoa > Mollusca > Cephalopoda > Oegopsida > Thysanoteuthidae > Thysanoteuthis > Thysanoteuthis major. Next base: position 73,190,855 of record OY735200.1, read on the forward strand.
ATTGAACAACCGTAGCATTCAAATTTGAAGTCATGTAAAAGAATGGTAGGAATAAATCATATTTATGACATTACTTGCGTTTTCTACTGGAAGACATCTAATAAAGATTTTTTAATTTTATTAAGTTTCAAATTATATATGCTCTGCTTATATATATATATATATATATATATATATATATATATATATATATATATATATATATATATATATATATATAACATAATTGTCACGTTAAAAGGAACAAATAGAGCAGATACAGACCGTGAGTAAGCAAAATGCAAATTTGCAGTTAAGATACTTATTTGTACCATTGCACTACTAGCGGCTGTTGAGCTCAATGGTAAGAGCAACGCTACGTTGAAGCGGCTACTCTACCGGTTGCAGGTTCGATTTCTTCAGTATTCCTATTTTCTTAAATTTGTTTGTTCTATTTCCATTGTCTAGGCCTAATGATACATTCACGGTGTAATAACGTGAGATCATCTCAAATAAGAGTTTCAATATGATATAACGCAGTTCATAATCATATGTATGCATAAATTATACATATATATGCATTGGAAGATTCTCATGAGTTTTCACACACACACACGCATATTCATATATATGTATAAATTATACATGTATGTGTGTGTGTGTGTGCGTGTGTCTGTGCAAAAATTCGTGAGAATCTACCAATATTTCTTTTTTGTGTGTCTTCCTAATTTTGCCATTTTGTTCTTAACAGATACAGTAATCGAATCATCACAAAAGAACTTCAACATTCGTATGGCCAAGAGAAATAAATACGCTTTTGATTATGAAATTGTCCATGTGATGGGAAAACTGAAATCTTCCCATCGGTATCACAAAGAAACAAAAGGTAAGCACTGAAAATATTTCATACGTTCTTTTCTGCTAATCTTACCAGACATTTTTTAGTCTCTGACTAGTTTTCAAGTTCCGAATGGCATAATCCGCGAAATGGACGGGAACATTTTATTGATCAAAATAACATCATTATCTCATGAAAATTAGTACAATAAATAGTTCAGTGTATAACTTTGGAAAGAGTTATTGACATGCCAACTTTTGTCCAAACAATATAGTCTCTTCTTCTCATCTTTGTTGTTGACACAACGTTTCAGCCAATTCATTCTATGACCGCCATCACGTGTGAAATGTAATATCAGTATAGGAAGACTCTCTCTTGTAGTGCAAGCCAAGAAAACCCGTTAAATGCTCACCGTTAGCCGCTATGCTTGTGAATATGTTATTCTATTTCAACATTTCTTGCGGTGGAAAGAGAGCAATGAAAGATACTCTTTTCCTTACAGTTTTACATATAACACCTTGATAAAAGTTCTGGTATTCATGAAGAGCATTTTCATATCTCTCTCCCAGATGAGAAATGGCTGGTGGCCGTGGTGAAACCTCTGATTTCTACATTTGTTAAGGAGATATCGATGTTTAATGAAGCTGCTGAGATGCGTTATATCAGCAAACATGACCTAAATGGACGAGTTCTTGACATGGATCTAAAGTCAGTATTTTTTAATTATATCTTTAGTGGGGAACATTTGTTGAAATTAGTTGAATGAGGGATAATATATACAGCACTTATCAAGATTATTGACACCCTTAAAATTCTTTGTATAACCTGTACAATATCTCCAGAAATAAACGGAAATCTACCAAAGAGTTATTTAACAAGAAATCATTATTTTCCAACTTAAACGTAGTAATTTCAGAGAGGAATTCAGAAATATGACCAGGACATTAATATTCGTACTCTTCCTTTATATAGGGTTACACTCTCCCTTTGGCAACAATGACTCAAAACGTTTCTTGTAGCCATCTATAAGCGTCTTACATTTATCAGCTAGTAGTTTCTCTTAGTCTTTCTTTTTCAATTGTTGGAGCTCTTGAATGTACGTAGCATTCCTTTTGTCTCTGGTGCGCATTGAAATATGATTCCAGATTAATGCTTTCTCCCCAAAGTTTCATTGAAATAGAGATTAGGACTCATTACTGGCCTGTTTAAAAGAGTTCTTTTTTTCTCTTTTCAACCATTTTCATGTATTTTTGGACGTTTGCTTTTGGTGTTGATTATGCTGGAATACTCATGATCTGCAGCCCAAACCTAGTTTTCTTAGACTGGGTAACATATCTTGCTCCAAAATCTCTCAGTGATCCTTTAATTTCATGGTTCCTTTGATACAGTCAAGACCTCCAGGATCAGAGGCAGCAAACACATAATATTATAGAGCTTCCACCATGCATAACTTTTCTCATTGGAAAATGATTTTTATTTTGGTAAGTTTCCATTTATTTCTAAAGATATTGTAACCCGTACAATATCTTCAGAAATAAATGGAAATTTAACGGAATAAAAATCAAGGGTGACAATAAGCCTGAGTTGCATTGTATATAGTGGGTACGTATAAGGAAGTGTATGTGCGTGTGTGTATGTGTGTGTTCATATTGTGACTTAGATAAAGCATGAATTGAAATCAGTATTCATTTCTTGATACACACCAGTTTTCATGATACCTTTGAACATTGTTAATCACTATGTTATCAATTTGATGATTCAACACTTCTGACATTTTCACAAATTCTTAAATATATATCTTGGATTTTTTCAACTCGAGTTTATCAAAATAGATATTCACATACCTTAGATTTTGTCATATTCAAACATTTTTTACAGATTTGGAATCAATTATAGAAAATTGACTGATTCAATTCAATTAAATAATCTTCTAATTCATCCTTTATTTTAAGAACAATGATTGCAAAAAAACTAAAAACTATCTATATTTTTCAGTTGTCCGTGTACTGGATTATTTCAAGGTTCTTTTGAATGGTAACTACTTTTTAAAAAAATGTTCAATGTTTTCTCTTATTACTTGACATTAATCTTAATCAGCTTATTTATATCTACTTTTTCTATCAAGGGAAAAGATGGGGTATTTTGTTATTCAAAAATTTTTGCTGTTTATTTCTTTCCTGCATAGCAGCATCAGCAAAAAGATATTTTCCAGGAAGGTGTGTTGGGGTTTTCGATTATCCCATTTTACAACGGGTAAAATTTTCATGATAATCAACATATGAAAATTCTTTGGCCCGAAGGGGACCATTATGCAACATCAACAAAATTCTTATAGGATGCAAACCTGAGTCTGAATGTTTAATGTTGTCTAGAAACAGTATGATGTACTTTTCAGTATCAATGACATTTTTATAATCAAAATTTATTCCAGAACTAGAGATAAAAGAATGTTGGATTAAAGGTTATAAGTTTTGAAGTTTTATTTGTCAATAATACTAAGCAAAGCCTCTTTATATTAGTGACAAGTTTACTCTTACTGTCAAAAAATGATGGCAATAATTAGGTGATTTTACGATTGTATTGTATTTATAAGATATCAAAAAAATTTCACTGCACTGCAACTTTATGTTTATGTTCAATATTTCCTGAATATTAATCTAATCTAAAAGTGAAATTAAGTAAAGATACAATTTATCAAGTTTAACTTGACATAAAATTCTATTTCTACCAAGTTGCATTACCAGGAGTCACTGATGACACAAGGGTCACAGATGACAAATTCTCATTGCTAATTATTATATCTGTTGATTATTGTGTGCTAATATTTGAAAGAGCCAAGCAATGAAAATATAAGTAAGATGGCTTTTCTAGAGAACTCGTCAAGAGATCCTCAGAAGATTGATGAAAATTTCAGATTACTTTCAAATCAGTTGTTTTCATTCTGAATTTTCATTTTTTATCTTTATAGGTTTTCTCAACTTACAGGTTTCCAAACAGAAGAAATTGTTGGAAAATCAGCTTATATATTTGTATATGATAACGATATGGATAATGTGGCACAAAAACACAAACATAGTATGTAATAATTTTGTATCTATTATTATTATCATTATTATTTGGAATCTCACAGCAGTTGCCTGGTGGTAACCGCTGGAGTTTGAGTGACAGCAAGTCTCCTCAAGTCTCCAGCCCTTCTCTCCTAGTACTCATAGGTCGCAGTCATTCTACGATTTACAGTTTCACACCGGTTGCCCAGTGGTTATCGCTGAAGGCTGAGTGACAATAAGTCTCCTTAGGTCTTCAGCTAACGTCTCCTCTCTCTTTCGCATATCATGACAGAGCTACAATTCGTTGCAGTACTTATATCTCTAGTACCTTCCTCAGTATCCGTGCAGTTCCCAGTAGTGCTGTGGTCTGTACGGTCTCTATCCTTCCCCTAATCCCGATCTCCTCCAGTCTCTCCCTCAGTTATTATTATCATCATTATCATCATTGTCTAATTTTTTTACCAAACTTTCTGTTGCTTTTTATCACAACTTAATACTCAATCCAAGAATGAAAATTTGAAATATTTGAAATATTATTTTTTATGATTTAAAAAAAATAAATGCTCTAATTATTTTTTCAGAGCTTTGGAATATTATTTCTAATTTTATTATCAAAGAGTTTTAAGAAATAAGCAGGAAATGGCAGCAATATGAATATCTCAGAGTAAGTCAAGTATCAACAGGTAAATGTTACTGCATAATCAGGAGCCATCAACTGGAACTGCCAACACAGGTTTCTCAAGTTTTCAAGTTGGTCTAGCTGGCTGGCTAAGAGCAATGCTACGTTGAAGTAGCTACTATATCGGTCACAGGTTCGAAACCTGCAGGAGCCACATTTCTTTTAATGTTTTTTTCTATTTATGCTGTCTAGGCCATTCATTCACCACGTAATATTGGGAGATCATTTCAAAAAGAGTTTCAAAATAATACAATGCTACTTACAATTATTTCTGTCAGATTATATATCTATTTCTTCATAATATAAATGTATGCACACAAGTAACTTATTCATTGATCACCCTTTTTCCAATTTTTAATTGATCACCCTAACACAACCTGCTGCCAAAAGATTCTTTCTTTAGTCAACAAATGAAATGCTTGATTTCAGGATGCATTATAATACAATTATAATGATAATTATAATATCATTATAATTATATAATTACATAGATATATGATATTATACATTATAATTATATATACATATAATCATAATTATGATAATGCAATCAGTAAAGAACATAACCAAATATTCAAACTATTTCAAATTTGTTCCAGAAAAGAAATCAAAATCGTTTTCTGCAGAAATGTTTCCTGGCAAAGTGATTTATTTTCACCTTCGAAATGATGAAGATTCGTAGATTGGCTGAGAAGCAAACTTGATGGCTGCCATTTTAAGGCAGTCAATAGAATTAAACTTCTTTTTGGCACAATTGTTTTTATATAATAAATACTATAATACTATAATAAATAATATAATAAATACTGTTCAAAAAAGGGTAGATTTGATTTTTATTGAGTTAACAAGTCAAGGAATTTGTAACGATTTTCCCTGTTGTTATCTTTTTTTTTATAAATTCTTTTATTAGTAACCAACAATCAATTAACTGTCAATATGGGTTTCTTCAGTTCTCAAAGTTGCCTGGCTGGCTGGCTGGCTTTGTATATATATATATATATATATATATATATATATATATATATATATATTATATATATATATATATATATATATATATATATATATATATATATATATATATATATCACATGAATAGGCTGCACCAATAGAACTAGATGGCAGAAAATTTCAGCCTCTAGTTCTTACTGTACCTAGAAAAAACATCTTTTTTGTTTTTTTGAAAAAATCACTCCTAAATAGTTTTTTTTTTTTTGTAGTGGGTTCAATTTACAATGTAAGTTTATGCTAAATTGATCCCTTAGTTTGTGTCTGGCAGCATTCATGCTTGTTTTTTTGTTAATTTGGACTTCCTTTAGTGATCATCTACTAGCAAAAAGTAAGAGAAGTAAATTAACCATTGATCAGCCCCTTTTCCAATTCTTTTATTGATCACCCCCAACATGGCATGCTGCCAAAAGACATAAGTCACTTGTTGATTTCTATTGAGTGACTAACCAGACTGGTTATTTCTTTTTTTTATTAAAAATTTTCTGTAAACCATAATTCACTAAGATATTTGATGATGAATTTTTTCAACTTTTTCTGCTTTTGTGAACAAAAAATTTCATAAAATCTAAAAAAATGATAATAATAAATAAATAATTCAATTTCTACTTTCATTATGTGTGATTATAACTTTATATCTCATCCATCATTGCTGAGATTCTATTTTACAACTTTTCTAAGATGATCTTGATGTTTTTTTAGTGACTGAAAATTACGAAGTCTCAGAAACAGTATTTCGTGGTTTAACAAAAAACAAGGGTGTTTATTTTATCCGGAGTCGGACTTTTCTGATGCATGATCGTTGGACTGGACAACCAAAGATGATTGTTGCAGTTAATGATATAATCAGGTAATACTTACAACTTTACAAACTTACTACACATGCAGAGATGCTAAAAATCTATTTTGTATGTATGTACATCACATATGGGTAATCATAGGCCTGGGGGACAAATTTGTCCAGTGGCAACATTGTTTGTGGCCTTTATCCAAAATCTTATATCAATTTTCTTCTCTGAAAGTCAATTCAAAAATGGTGAAATTACTATTGTTCTGGCATCACAATTCAATAATATGATAATTGTAGTTCATGTTTGTCAAAAATAGGAATTGTGCTTTTTCTAATGCGACTGATATTTTGTAAGAGAATATATCACTCGAAGAGAGATGGAAAATGTCTTCTATGGCCAGTTTGATCAAAAAGGTTGTCTATTCTTGAGGAAGATGGTAATTGAAATATGGATCATAAACCAAAGAATAAACATTACAAAACATTTAACTATTATTGAGAAATATCAAGTTTGAATGAATAAAAACTAATCCACAAGTTGTTTAGACTAATATTCTCTTTCCTTGTTAGTTTTATCACTTTGGCCAATGCATTCTTTAGTCTTCCTCAGCCCCATGAGCGTTTGCTGGGGATGGGGAGGGGGTTGCACACAAAGCATTTGCTCCCCCAGGATTAGGAATATTATTAGGGTAAAGGGGTTTGAATGTTTGAACCTTGTAGACCCCAGTGATCTGGGAGGTACTATGAACAGTGAGAGCTTAAGATGAGTCACAGTTTAGGCACTCTTCAGTCCCTTATCTGACAATGGACATTTGGATATATCTTTTCACCCCTCCCTGGATAAAACCCCCATGCTTAGATATATAATTTGTTTGATAAGAAAGTGTCTCTAGAATGAATAGTTTTAACTATGCCAGTAATTGTCATTAATAAGGAAAATGTGGCCCAAGGCCAACACAGATTGAGTGAACAGGACAGATGGTGATCTTAACACTATAAATGCAAACTTAGTCACATTCACTAACCCAGCCACAAATTAGTCTTTTCCTCTCAACACGATATTAGTACCAAATACCACTCCTACAGCATAGTCATTATAATACCATAGTTTCTTCATGAAAATCTCGTTGCAAAAATTTATCCATGATACATATATGAGTGTATGTGTGTGTGGGTGTATTTGTGCATGTGTCTGAGTGCGTGCGTATGGGGGGGCATTGAGTAGGGGGGAGGAAATGATTCAATGATTGGAGGTACTCATTTTTTTTTTCCTACCATTGAATCATTCCCATTTGTTTTGATTACTAGAACATTTTCTCAGTGCCTGGACACCCAGAAATAAGGAAGATATTAATTCAAGCCCTTTAGCTTTCTTTTCATCGGAAAAACCAAAATTTTATCCATGAGGAAAGGAAAAATTGCTTTTACCTCAGGCAACTGTAAATACTAGTGACAGCAATTATACATTGATTAATAAAACTCAACTTATTTACTTTTGTATCTGCTTCCATCTCTTACTTGAAAGGCGATTCAATGGATTCTCATTAAGTGGACAACATCTGGACCAACAATTTTTGACCCAATAAATGGCTGCTCTGATTAACTGAACAGATTGATTTTTTTTAATGCATAAAAGACAAAAAAACTTCTTGAATCTAAGGGGAACAACTTGCATAAAACCGCAACAACTGAAGTCCCTTGTAAACCTGCCATTTCTTTCTTTTTAAAGTGTCACACTTAATTTCAGTCATGAGCCAAACATATTTGAAAGATAGTCGCTTTAAGAACTAAAAAATATATTTTTTGTTATTCTATAGGATTTTATTTGTAAATATCTCAATTCTGTATCATTGCTGCTTGGTTCAGATAAATGGTATCATGATAAACAAAGCAAATCAATGATGATCATGTATGTTTCAATTGGTTCTTATAAAAATGGTCCTATTGTGTGGCTGATCCTAATAACTGTACTACTTTCCAAACAACTTGATAAATGACAACAAAAAAGTGAGCAAGTTCAAATCTCCTGCTATTTTGACAAAAGTTTCCTCTAGTTCATAATTCAAACCTTCTAATTTATTTTTCTCCATTTCAACATACTTTGTGGTTTTAGCATTACAGATAAAAACATGTAAATAACAAAAGAAACATTATATGGTGATGTAGAAAAATCATTCAAATAATAGGTTTATACAATCAATCTTGTGCTATGCCTTACCTACCAAATAGAAATACTTTTGCCTATTTATATTTTGTAAAGTTTTAATTATTTAGAGGGTCAGTAGAGTAGAACATGTAGGATATTATATTCTATTTTTTGTTTTTTAGAATCTATGATATTGTTCTATGCATCATGGAAGCAATATATTACCTCTTAAGTCATATCATGAATACTATATCAAAATTGATTTTTTAATAAAGCAGAAAGGAAGAAATTTTATAAAACTCATATTCTTACTGAATGAAAACATTTTAAAAAATAATCTAAAAGTAAGAATATATGAGATTTATATTGAGGTCCCAGTCAAAGGTTTTTATTCTAAATTTCAAACTTTTACAAAGCTAACAATTTTTATTCCAAGCCTGACTCAGCCGACCTGATGAAGAGAGTTTACTTTATAAAAAATTATTTTAAGAAGAGTTGAAATCTGAAAAAGTTTTGAACAAGAATGTTTTTGATGCATAATCAAAATCTAAACGGACAATGCGAAAGGAGACCTAAAAAATGATTCTATTTCCAACCGTAAATTTCATAAATAATATGAATAAACCTTGATATCACCTTCAAATCCATACACTGAACCAAAATATCACTTCGTAATTTGTCTATCATGATACAAACATCTAGCCTTTTTTAAACTGTTGGCAGATATATAGTCAAAAATTTTGAACAGAATCATTCACATACCAATTGACTGATTCATTCTACAACCCACTCTAGATTTAAAATCTATTATCCGTACTCTATTTCCTTATGGATATCACATTTTACACCTGAAGAGGACCATGGAATGAATCGCCTGAAATTTTGAATCAACCATAAAGATGGGAAGACTAGATAATATTGTATGAAAAAATAGTTGGTATCTTGACAGATACTCAAGTTACATTCTTTCTTTAACAGTTGCTACTGTTAAAATAAATCCTTTCAGATAGAAAAACACTATACAATATTGACAGCGTGGTAAAAAATCAAATTCTAATGTTGTCTGTACAAACATGTTTTCCCCAGGTTTAGCTTTTAAAAAATGAATAAATTCACTTTATTTCAAAATTAAAAATTGGGTACTCTTGTAAGGGTCCAGTACATAATATGCGTAAAAGACTAAAGGTTATTCCCTTTAGATTATTGTATTAAAACAAATAATCAAAATAGATGATTAAATAACTTGGTATAAAAAAGTGTATCAAATCATTGTTATTGAATGGTTAGGAATTAATCATTGTTTTTTGCAGTTATTTTTTTTAAATATTATGTTTTGTAAGGGATATTTCTTTTTGTGTATTTTCCAAAATTAAAAAATAATCTTGGAAGAAGAAAAACTTTTAGTCTATTACATATATTATGTCACTGCTACAAGAGTACCAAATCAGAATCAGAATATCTTTTGATGAGCAAAGAAAATGTTAACAATCTAAATTAATTTCTTTATGTTATTTTTTTGGTTGATAATAAAGGAAAAAGTAACATGGTAGCTGAAATGGTGTTGAAAACTCAATGTTAAAGCAAACTTGATTTTTTAAGCATTGTTGATGATTCTTCAATTTTTCAGGGATTGTAGATTTTGATTTATCACTTTTGTTGGAACTTTGAAGTTGTTTTTTCCAGCTCTTGTAATGTTCTCTTTTTAATTTCAGCTCTGGCAAAGGGATGTCGATTCTTTACAAACAGTTGCATCAATATGAATAGAAGGCCACGTGAACCAGAAATGGTATGAATATTTCAAACTCAGAGATAAAAATTTTATCAGAAGGATGACTCCTGAAATAGATCAGGGTCATAAGAATATTCAATATCATTTTTTATGAAGTGATTGACTTTTGATTGATTTTTCTTTATTGAACCATTTGTAGAAGAGGCACCTCAAATTAGGTCACTTTTGACCTGTCACTGGTTATCACAGGAGTAAATCAGCCATTTTAACTGAAAAGTAAACAGACAAATTCTACATAAAATTTATTAGCTTTTTTTTTTTTCAATGAAAAATCAATGAAAAGGTAATTATGAACTAATCAAAATTTTATGTAATTTAATTAAAACAAAGATAACTAAATCAAAACTTTTACAAAAAATGGTTAAGAAAGTTGAATATTTACTATAAAAACTTTTTAGGGTGAGATTTTTATGTACATTATCTTCCTAACCTCCAGAAATTTGACAGTTTTGAGAAAAAAACTATTTTAATTAGTTTTATTTATCAAATCAAAATTACTTTTTTTTTCAAATAAACACACAATAAAGAGAAACTGAAACAAATTTGTTTATTTTTCAGTAAAAATGGCAACTGGTGACAGGTCAAAGTTTGACCTGATGACTGGATCAAATTTGGGGTGCTTTTTCTACATATGGTCCTTTTTGTTCTAATTTTTTTGAGCGGCAATCAAGATGAATAAACATAGATTGGATTTCTTAAATTGATTTGTGGATCTCTAAGTATTTCCTTTTACAATTATTTTTCAACCATTGATAATGAAAATCACATGCAATGTGTAAAATAAGTGCAATATTACAACATTTCAGCAATAAAAATATTAGAAATCTGGTCAAAGATCCTAATAATGGTTAAATCAATGATTCACAGGCATAGGTGTCTGCTAGGTTGGGCAAAATGGGGTATTTGACTCTCACTGGATCAGGCCCTCTCAACATGGGCGGGGGGGATGTTGGAACCTCATTGATAAAGGATAATGGTGCAACTTGATGTTACCGTACAAGAAGACTGTATTATCAGTCACTGGTAACAGGGTTGCAACTAAGATATATTCAAAATATATCCTATGATCCACGAAGCAGCAAGAGCATTTCAACCTATCTTTAAAACCTTCAGTAGAGCCAAATCATTGAATCAATATGTTAAGATAGATTGAGGTACTTGGGTGTTTTTGAATGACAATGATACTTCGTTCTATATTCATTTAGATATACACATATTTTTACACTTTCTGAATAAAATACATGATATTTCTTTCCTGGAAAGGAACGCGAATAAAACATATGATAAATAGAGATGAATGTAAACATTTTGTTGATTTGGTTTTAATGAATAAACAACTCATTTATCTTACTGTAATTCACCAAATGTCTTTCCTGTCTGTATGTCATTGCATAACTGAGGGACAGATTGAACTTTGAAAACCAAATAATTCAATTTCGTGAACACTTGGAACTCTCAGTACAATTCTCTCACTTTGATTGTTATGAATAAAATACATTTTGTTGCTACACACAATATCTGTGTCCTTACTTATTCAACATTGTCTTTCTTTACTTCCTTCTGTAGAAATGAGATGCCTTAGTCCCTCGCTCGATGATTGAAGCAAATATTACCCAACATAACAGTAGAATCTACTGAAATGAATATAGGACCTCCAAAATTGAGATTGAGACATACAACCTCAACATGAGTGAATCTACCTCAACATTAGTAGAGAGGCCAAATTTAATTCAGTGTTAGTCGGCATTCAGTGAATTCTATTAAGGAGTCAGAATACTGAAACCGACCACAATGCATCTACATAGTAATTCTATTAGATAAATAAGCTTTAAATGAGTATATCTATATATATATATATATACATATATATATATATATATATATATATATATATATATATATATATATATATATGTATATATATATATATATATATATATATATATGTATATATATATATATATATTTATATATGCATTTATATCTATATAAATCATCTAAAATATAGATAAAATTTCACCAACTTTAGATACTTTAAAAAACAGTTCTTGCTATAAATAACAAACAATATATGACAACACAAATTTCTTCCTTTTTTTCTGACTGCACACCCATTTTGTAGGTAACTTAGAGGTCTGCACACCCACTTTTTTGGCAAATCAGAGGCCTGCACCCCTCCTATTGAATCATAAGGTACATTCCTGATCATGTTACGCTATGTTTTTTTTTGCAGTAGACCAGATACACCTTTCATATTTTGCATACATAACACCAAAATACATCCCCCCCCCCAAATTATATTATCTATCTTCTATTCATTTCAACTACATAGGTCCCAAAAGCATTGAAAAATTATTGCAATGATATCAGACATTTCAATGGAGATTTTTAAAACTACTTGCAATAATCTGAATTCTTTGTTGGCAGTTTAAATTTGGTTTTAATTGCAAGAAAAAAGCATAAAGTTATTAACATAATACCAGCTGCTCAGTGGGGCAAGACCAAAGTCCTCTTTTGGGATTGCTATTATCTTTATCGCATTCTCCTTAATCTTGTCCATGGTCTGAAATCTCTCTGGTAAATTTGGACTGTTGGGAGTGGATAAAAGACATGGCTGATTCAATGCTTTTGCCAAATATTATTCACAGTCTGATCATTCGTTTTTCGCTCCCAACAGTCTATGTTACATCTTTGTTTCAGCTGCTTACATGATACATCAGAATCGAAAATCATAATTATCAAATTCGATAAGTGAAATTATTGAAATAGAAAAATGTACATAACTGAATAGAAATGTAATTATCAAAATAAAGTATTAAAATTAAAAGTCTATATTATATCTTTGGTTCAGCTGCATGATACATCAAAATTAAAAATTATAGTTATCTAAATCGATGAATGAAATCATCAAAATGAACAAAATCGATAATTATGATTATCAAAATCATCAAAATAGAAAAATGTACTTATTTAAATAGAAATGTAATCATCATGATAAAGGATTATAATTATTGAATTAATGATTGTAATTATCAAAATAGAGATATTTATTAATCAAACTGTTTTAATTGGGCTCGAAAATTATACTATCAAGATCAAGAATTATAATTATCAAATCGAGAATTATCATTATCAAACTCAAGAAGTATAATAATCAAACACAAGAAACAAAACAGAAAATTTAATAAGCGAAAACAATAAGTATAATTATTGAAATCGAAAATTGGAATTATCGATAAATACAATCATCAGGATTGATAAATGTAATTATCGAAACTGGTAAATTCTATTATCAAAATTGACGAAACTGATTCTCAGGATTAATGAAAATGATTATAAAAAATGAAAAATAATTATAAAAATGATAAAAGAAATTTGAAATCAAGAATTGATAAAGGTAATTTATTATCGAAATAAAAAATATAATCAACACGATCGAAGCAGGTTAAAAACTCTATAAACGTGATTATTCAGATACATTCTTCCTTTTCCGATTTTGATTATTATATTTTTTATCGTAGTAATTATATTCATCAATCCTCGATTTTGATAATTTCATTTATCTGTCATAATAATTACATGTAATCGTCGAAAAATGTGAATGCGAAGTCGAAAGTTTGAATTTGAAAAACCCAAGATTTTCTACTCGCATATTTTGAAGATGTATATCTAGAGAAAGAAATAGATATATCACCAAATCCTGAAATTTATTCATCGTAGTTGTTAGATTTAATCATAATTTATAAATCTTATTTTAAAATTGAGAAATGTGAAAACCAAAAATTACATATTATTATAATTATCAAAATCAAAATTTTTAATCATCATAATTCGTTTGTGTGTATAAAAATTGATAACTGTAATCATCAAACTCTAGAATGAGAAAATGCAATAATCAACATAAGAAATTGGTAATTCTCAAAATCAAAAATTGGAATTATTAAAACTCAAAATAGTATTTACCTAAAACCGAAGAATGTTGTTAAAACTGAGAAATACATTTATCAAAATCAATAATGTTGTTATCAAAATCAAAAGTATATTTTATGAAAAATCACTGGGTGTATTATCGAAACCGAAAAATGAAAGTATCTGAGCCGAGAAATGTAATTATCGAAATCGAAAAGTGTAATAATCAAAATAAAGGATAGTTACTAAAATGGACAAATACAATTATTAAAATCGAGAAATGTATTTAACAGAATCGAAGTCGAACATTTATGTAACATATGATGAATTTATCTTATGGACATATACAAATAAACGATTGAAAAGCAACGCTTCTTGCGTTGTGAAATGCTTATGAGTTTGGTGATAGAAATCGTTGAATGCGAAATGTCTCTAGATTAAGAAAGTTCTTAATAACACTTTCTTGGGCTATATGAATGTGCACTTGTAAGTCATTTACTTGCCTCGTTGATGAATATCTGTGAATACTTGGCACATGTAAGTGAATGCGTGTATGGATGTGTATTAGTCGCACAGCCGTGCCCATAGGCTGCTAGGTCGCTTTCGACGAAATCTTGTCCGTCGTTTGTCTTTGGATGGATTTTCATTGGGTAATTAATTGAGTACTTTTGGAGATATCGTACGAATAGACAGGCCCACAGAAAGACGAACATGACTGAATACATATACCTTTCTAACTTCGTTAACAAAGACGAATGACTTCTGTCAAGTTAGAGAGGTACAAGTATTACCTTGAAGTGATCCCAATTATATATATATATATATATATATATATATATATATATATGAAAGATTTTATTAAAATACAAATATAACTAAATTGAATATCTTAGATAAACTACAAATACACATATATATTCCCTCTTTCTTTCGCTTTTGCTCTCCTTCTCTCATTTGTCTACTTGGCTGAAAAGATAACAACTTAATTTGGGAATAGGACACACCTGAGTATTCGCTGAAGGCTGAATATTTTTCCTGAAAATTACCCCATTTTACCATTAATGGCGAGAATTCCTTAAAAAAAAAAAAGACCTAAAGTTCCAAGAAAACGAAAAAAAAATTATTTATTCAGGGGAAGCCAAGAGATAACGGGACATTCTGGCAGAATCCTTTTGGCAAACAAGTGAATATAACAATGCAATGGCTCTATTACAAGCCAAGTACCTTGACTACAAACTTTCACTTTACATCTTGAAAAAACATTACACCTACTACACATTTCACGAAATCATTTCTCTTATAAATTTATGATTCATGTACATGAATAAATAGTGTAGCATTTTCACATTTTGTTTATTCCTCTCTGATTTGTCTCTCTTTAATTTACAAGCCGTTTTCCGCCTATTTAACTGAATGATACATCAACGCTCACTTCTAAATAGTGATAAGTACGCACCTTGAATTTTATCTAAGGGAGGCTTTCTGATACTATACAATAAATCCTATCCATATGGAGTCATCAACAAATAAAACTTATAGAAACCAATTCAACCTTGTGTTTTTCTATCCGCCTTTCCGTCAGTCTCCGAAAATCTTCAAAAGTTCTCAATGAATTTCAATGAAATTTTGTGGAAGGGTTCACAGTAAACTATGGAAAAAGTGATTAAATTTTAAGGTAGATCCATTCTAGATAGTTTTGGCAGAGGTATGCGCTCTCTGAGTGCTTCAAAGTTTGTTTTTTTAATAACCCACCCTCATCCCAAAAGAAGATAAATCAACGCTTATACGCCCAAAAGCCGGGTGTCTGGCCACCACTATTTGCCACTCTCTTTTTGACCCCACCCCAACTGCCTTACGTCCTACCAGCAGAGGCGTAGCTAGGGAGGTAATTAAAAAGGTTGTTGAAGGGAGGGCCTACAGGGAACAAAGTACTGAAATCCCACCCACCCCAAAAAATCTTGCTAGGTCCCTGCATGTCACAGGTTAAGAAAAAGGGCTTCTGGAGTTGATACATTCGTACCAAATTAGGTATTTTTGGCATTCAATCGTACATTTGATACCACGTCAAAAATATTTGGTACGTTCTATATCTTCCGACAACATATTCTTGTTTTACTTTGCATTGAAGTAAAAAAAAATGGTTTTTTTTAATTGAAAATATGATTTATTTTCAATACTGAAAAAGTTCCCTAGAAAGGACCGATTGGAAAGATCTCTTTGATAAGATGAGAGAAATGAAATAGTATAATAGGTCTGATTATTATCCACTCGATACTAACCGTCAAGTGACCGAATAGTCGGAAATTTCAAAAAATAAGCGTGAATGCTGCAGGACTCAAATTAAGGTTCCAATTAAGAAAAAACTTAGATTGTAAATTGCCCCCCCTACACATACCCTATTTTGGGGAGCCTATTGGAGCGATGCATACATAGTCAGCCAGACCAGCTTGAAAACTGAAGAAACCCATGTTGACAGTTTTGGTTGATGGTTTCTGATATGAAAAAAAAGAAAGGGAGGGTGCAGGTTTCAAATTCGGATTTTTTTTCAATAAAAGCTGTGTACTGACTTAACAAACAGTATATATTCCGGTTGAAAAAGAGACACTCGGAGAATTGTTGTTCCAAAACGATGAGCGCCATTTAAAAAATAAATGTTCTTATTGAATCAAAAATCACCTTACTGATTTGAACTTTATCGACTGCATATACATATATGTGTGTGTGTGTGTGTGTGTGTGTGTGCGCGCGCGCGTGCGTGTGCGCGCGTGTGTGTGATGAGAGTTTTTATATTCAAATCTAGAATTTGATCTTCAGTCTAATCAAATGCATCTATTTTTAATGGCTCTCATCGCGTTTTGGAACCACACCCTACGCTCGGAGCATCCAAAAAACATTCAAAGATACAAAAAAGTGACTACTAAATACTGAACTAAAATCATAAACTTGAGATTGAAACTGGGTTTTTCTTATCAAAGAGTCACCTAATCCGCCAAAGTATACGATTGTTATCGTATCATTTGATATATGATTATATTCTATAGATCTGCTACGTTCTAAACCTGTAAAATTGGCACGTTAGAAAAATTGATTTTGGCAGTCTTGAACCCTAGCACTCCTCAACATTCAACAACAAGTACTTTTTTTTTTAATAATAATAATAAAAGGGAGGTAATTCATATTGAGTTCGTAAAGTTTTTGGTGCTAATTCTTCTCATGCCCGGAAAGTTTTGTCAGCCCAAACTGTTGGTCCACAACGAATGGAGAAATACGAAAAAATTAGAGTGGTCGGTAGGGGTGCTTACGGGTATGGACATATATTTTATTTACCATTTTTCTAAACGTATATTCAGAAGTATTCTCTGTAAAAGCCTGTTGTATTACTGATGTGCTGGTCTCTTTTTGCCGAATAGAAGATGGAGGATGCTGAGAAGTATCACTCACAATAATTATCTAGAAGTTTTTTTTTTCTTCATCTGATTTTGTTATATCTAAAAGTTTGGAAAACCCGTTATTTATCTCGGATAGAGACCGATTTAAGTGGGTTTCGAAAATTGTGCCGTTATTTCTATTATTATCATTATTATTTTTATTATTTCTTCCATGGAATACTTCCAGAATTCTTGACTTTCCAAAATCTCTGATTTTAAAAAACTTATTAATCATAAAGTTATACGAAAATATATCACAGAGTTCAATTGAAATGTTCATTAAAAATAAACATTGAAGTTGTTGTCTGTCAAATGGTAGTTTGTCAAGTTTTGTTTTGTTTTTGTTTTTCGAAACCAATAAAAAAAATGATGAATCCCAAAGTTCATTTAATTCTGAATCTAATCAAGAAAAAATCATTTGTTGATGATAACTAATTGTATACAGCTGATTAACAGTGTTTAATCCAATAAATGAAATTCATAATAAATGGTCAGAAACTCAACGGAAAAAAAAAGAAAAGTCCTTTATATATGTGTGCTAAGCCATTCATGTTTCAGTTCTTAGTTTTAAGGCTGAACCAATTCCATTCAATGGTATTTTCCAATGCCATCACTTTAAGTTAACGAAGCTAATATTGTGATTTACTACAGCATGACTATTTAGTCTATTGTTGCATGGTATACTTTCCAGTTTCGATTCATTGGTAATTATCTCTAAGCGATCATTTCATTAACCAGGAGTTGTGTCCCATCTCATCGACAGAAAACGAAAGATCGCCGTTTGTATTAATGACATAAAATGAAAAACTTGAATGAAAATTCGGTAATCGTGACCCAAGAATGACTATTAAACAAATTTTATTTTTACATAAATTTGCTATAAATAGAATAAGATTAAAAATAACCTAAAAAAATGGTTTAATACTTCAAGGAAAAAGAAAGAATTCAGTAATTATAACTTTTAACGTCTTGAAATTGTTTGGTTCTCAAGTATCAAGGGAGGTAATAAAAATTTATAATTGAAATCAAGAAACGCTATGTAAAAGGCGAAATGAATGGATTATCTCTACGTGCTGCCTATAAGAGGGCACAATGTTATGTACGGAAGGTGGTGATTGTAAAGTTTCACACCCTAGCTTTCTCGTTGTTAAAAACAGCGAACACATTAATACAATTTGAGAATTTAATCAAAGCAATGACAGTATAATTCATGTATATACCTCAGTTCTTTTCTTTAATTGATGCACCGTTTTTAATCCTAAACCATAATTTGATTTTAATTCAATTTCAACTAGAATTTGAAGATTACCCCCCTTTAGATACATGAAGATCACTTCAATGATATAAGATGCTATTTTGATGATGACCAAAACGAATTAATTTTTCTTTAAATATGTTCATAAACTTTTTTTTTCTTTTTAACTGGCAATAGATAAATCAGCCCAAATTTTTAACCCCCCTCCTTCCAGAAGAAAAACAAATTTATCTTGATCATAATGTAGATCTGTATTGTTGAAGTCAATAATTACAAAGATTGGCAATAAATCGTTCAATATGCCTTTCCCAATGACTGCTAAAAAAAAATTGAAATTTTAAAATCCGTAGAAAAAATACAATGATCATCATACACAGTAAGTTTCATCATTGCTCAACTAAATCATGCAAAAAAGTCCTGTCATCTGCCTTAGACAAAACTATGAAAAGTTTTCAACAATCCATCAATTAACACAATTCAAATGTAGTGCTTGATGTTTCTATAGTCAGATGATAACAGTGTTAATATTTCAGTTGTAAGGAGAACACCAGCAACATAATCTATCTTTAAGGGAATGCATTTATTTCTATCTATCTTTTTTATTCACCCTCATGCTTTGGATCTGTTAACATAGGAAGGCAACAATTTACCTCAATCTTTTGAAATTTTTATACCAATGGAAAGAGTAACTGTAGCAAAACGTCTCTTGGTTTGGCCTACAAACTGTGATTTTCATCTTCAAAAATGCAGTAAACTTTGCACAAAAATTTATATTAGTGGAAAAAATACACAAGGTTTCAAGTCACTGTACAAAAAAATGCGCTTTTTTTTTTCAAAACAGAGGAAGGAACGGCTGTATCAGTCATATGTTAATCCACAAAGTAGGAAAAACTATAGTGCTTACAGGCTCCCATAGTTGGAAATGGCTTTCAGTTTACAAGAACCAAAAAAATAAGAAGAAATGATACACACGGATGTAACTTATTAGCTGCTGAAAAATGGTGGCTAGAAAAAAACTACATTTTTTCATTTACAGTTGTTTTTTCTCAATCTCCTGGTGACCCATGGAAAGCAACTTCTTTAAGGATATTGGTGATAACCAATATACATGTATGTGTGCAAGTTTTACTGAAAAATATTGTATAGAAAATCCACCCCCTCCGTACCTGTATATATTTCTTCATCATATCAATCACCATATTTGATTATTTAACTTTGTTAAATTATTTCTAAGTAAATCCCTGTTGAAATTGAATAGAGAGTGAGTAAAAATATAATTTTCAAAAATGTCAAATTAATTGAAATTATCAATTAAATAATATATTTTTTTCAATATAGACTGAAAAGTGGACAACTTAATTTTCCAGGGTTTACTTTAACCTATGAAGTAAGGCATCCGTATGGATTGCCCAGTAATTTTGTAAAAAAGTCGAGTAGAAATTATTTCTCCAGACAATTATCAATGAAAGCATGTTTGCATCATGGTAAAATAAATCATGAATAATTAAAGGTAGTGGAGTTATCACATGGTAAAAATACTTCTAATTTCTAATTTAGAATTGAAACTTCTTTTAAAATTATTTTGTTTTTCAATAAATAAAAACCAAAAATTTTATCAAAATCTAATATTTTGGTAGTTTTTCAAATTCAAAGTGTTTTCTGTCATGAAATTTGGGAACATTTTCTTATACAAAATATTGTATTAATTTTTTCATGCATCGTAAGTTTTCAAAAATATCTCCAGTTCTACAGAGTTTTTACACTGAGAATTTAGATCAGATTTTTCTCTAACATTTCTTCATATTAATGATAAAAATTTTGATACTGAAATTAACTTTTATACAAGTTTGAGGCATTTTTGCTAGGGTGTTGATTTCCCGCTGAAAATATTTTTTTCATACCTATGATATTTTGTAATGGTTGCCCATTGTAGGCTTTCAATCCATCCGTAATTATAATAGAGCGATCATTTCCCCAGGTGGGAATGGTCTCCCATTTCACTGACATGAAATGAAAGATAGTCTAAATTCTACATTTCTTTCACATCTCTCACTTTTTCTTATTGAATTATTCAATGAAAAATGTTATGTGTTTTCCAACTGTATGAGAGACATGCATCAGAAAATATTCTGGAAAATTTAATTTGTGAAATTGTTGAAAAAATGAATACAGACCTTATTAGAAAAAAAATCACTAAAAAATCATATTGATTGTATTTGATTTGCTGCCCTATAAGAGCAAATATAAACCAAGGTTGGTTTAGTCTGGGGTCCCGTACTCATACATGTAAAAAGGTGAAGCATCTGCCCCTCAAGAGACACTCCAAATGGAAAATGAACGGGCGATGACAAAGTCGCAATTTCTGTTGCATGCGACAACAGCTTAGCAAGCTTTGCAAGTCTCAAGTCTGGTCATGATAAGGAGTTTATACCTACAAGTTTTTATAACCACTCCCTTGGCAGGATGCAAGTCCAACAAAGGGATACCCCCACCCTAATCACACAGTTTAGTATAATAATATCGTTTAGTGCACTCTAATAGTAGCTGAGTACATAGGGGAATTTGTCCTAATGAAGAGTTTCCCATTTTCTTTGCAAAGAATTGAACCTGAGACCTTCTGGTGTGAGGCAGACATGCTAACTATTACTATCCAAGTGGATGCATACTTGTGGACGAAGTCAAAAATTGCCACAAAGGCCTCCAGGCTACTCACAAAACTTCCCAGTTAGTGCAATGGGGAGGTGCTGCCCCTGAAGTTGGAATCCTCACAACCAGTCTTGCTTCATTCAAGGCGATGACTGATCATAATATTTATTTGCCTTTCCACAAAGGCAATATGTGACACCAGATCAGTTTAATGAGAAGCCTCACATACGTACATGTGGTTAAAGATGAAAATTGCACAATTTGTGCAGCCAGAGCCACCCACAATCCTCATCTTTTAAAGTAATTTATACCATGTCTCCTCAGGAAATAAATCATGACTGATCCGAGCCAAATGGCCTTTTGCCCACTTCTTCAAATCTTCGTCTGGATTGTTAAATTAAGGGTTAAAATAGAATTTGATTTGCATAACTTTTCCTTTGTTTAACTCCAACCTAAGTTGGAGTTGATTTTTTCCTCTTATAACAAGAATAACAAGAACAATCTTCACTAAATTTAGAGGAGTAAAACATTCACTGCTTGTTTATTACATCATGTCAAACCTAACATTTATATGAAACTAACATTTCCTTATTTGAAAACATGACCATGTGATTGGAAGGAGGCTTTCTTACCATCTGAGCTAAATTGACAAGTCTCATATATCTATGAATTAATTCAGTCTATATACAGTATAAGAGTTACATTAATCATCTTTAATCTGAATAGAGGTAGTTTGGCACTACAGCAGCCAGGCTTGTCTTTCTTATTTTTGCTTTGTTTTTTTTTAATTCAATTATTTTGCTGATTTGAATGCAATTCTTATAATATGATTTTGCAAGCAGTAATCCAGTAGAGTTCTCTTGTTTTCAATTCTCTTATTTTCTGGATAAAATATGGTTTTAAAAATCCATAGGATGTTGAAAAAAATGTATTCATGTTATTTCTATTTTATATACAAATTAATATATATTGACCTTGAAAAAAATCAAGGAATGTAAATTGATGAACTAATCTAATTTAGCAAAGTAATTATTTGAACATTCCATCAAGATTATTTTGAAACCTTTTGGCTTGCAAAACTTAAAAACAGATCTAAACAAATATTTGATTTGACTTTATTTTTTGAATAAACTGAAATCAAAGTTAAATCATAATCAACAAATCTACTAAAATGGCAATGAGCTGGCTATGTCACAAGAATGGCAGACAACCGATGGATATCACGACTCATGACATAGATCCCCAGAGATCATATGCGCAACCAAGGCCGGCAGAATATTAGATGGAGAGACAAGCCAGACAAATTCAGAAAGTACGCCCACGATAGAGAAGTGTGATGAATCCTGGAGGAGGTCTATGTCCAACGACGGACATTAAGTTGATGATGATGATGATGATGATAGTTATATGCAAGCTTCCAAGTAGTCACTACCTATCTGTTCCAACTTGATCAAAACAAGTAATGTTTTGGTTTTTCTAATTTGAAAGTAGTCATGAAAACAGTTGATTGCATGTGAAAATGGTGAGGACTTCTTTTATCTAATATGTCTATCTTCAATCAGGATTTACAGAAACTGAATGGGACATGGTAAAAAATGTTATTCCATAAACATTGGTTTTCAAAAAAATCTTCAATTGAGACATTCATGTTATGAAAAAATGAAGACAGTTTTTATCTTGTAGATCTTCCTCAAATATCATATTATTTACATTTACATAGTTTTACTTATCTGAAGTTAGGTTGGCTGGCTGTTTACTTTGCTTCCGATGTGCTCCAAAAAAGAAATTATATTTAAGGGAATTTTTTATGAATGTTGAATTGTCTGATGATTTTTTTCATAATTCCTAATTTTGGCACAGTAATGTTTTTTGGGACCCAAATTTTTATCCATCCAAATGATTCAATCTTGGGTCTTCATTGGTTATAATTTATTTAATTATACCATCTTTGTTTTGATTCCAGTTTTTAAAATTTGTGGTACTATTTCTTCACAATATTTTCTCTTTGTTGTTGAAAGGGTCTGCATCCTTGTTTTGATTAAATCAAATTGAATTTTTGTTTGTAGATTAGCTGCATAAATTTACAATTTCTATTTGAATAGAACAACATAAATTGTTTTTGATATATGTTAATACCAAACAGTTTAAAGAATTTGATACAAATTTAGTCTCTGATTTCAAAATTAATAGATTAACTGACTTTTTATTTCCCAAATAAATTGGATTTTTTCTTTTTTTTTTTCTTTTTTTGATATGTATATATATTCATACAGAAGAAAGTTTTCTTACAACTTCAATCAATTACTTTCATCCCCTACAATATTTTGTTCTGATGGTTTACAAAGGAGACCTACTTACTTAATTTACCTACTTTAATTCCCTAGAACTTCTTAAGATAAATAGAAAATCATTTGTCCCTTTTTTCAAAACTAAACTTATCTTTATTTTCAAAGTTGTGGCAAAACGTTGTTGTACCTTATTTCAAAAAAAGATTGACTTTTACTTGGATTCTTATCAAATTATATATGATACTCACTTCTCGTATACGTAGTATCTAATTTCCTTCCTCTATTGTGAAATGTGATTATTCATTTTGTAGCATTGTGTACCTATGCTGTCGGCTGAGTGATAAGAAGCTGGTTATTATCAAGCAGATCCCAGTGGAACAAATGACCAAAGATGAAAGACAAACTGCTTTAAATGAAGTGAAAGTTTTGTCTATGCTCAACAATCCTTTTATTATCAAATATTATGAGAACTTCCTGGAAGATAAAGCCCTCATGATTGTTATGGAATACGCGGAAGGTAGGTATGAATTGTCCTGATAATTAATGATTTACTATTTTTGTGCATTGTGTGATTGTGGGACAGTCAACCTCATTTAAGAATAAAAATGTCATTTGAGCTTTTGTCATTCGCTAACCACCATAATTTTGTTTTGTGTGTCAAGTTTTCATCATGAAAATGAGAACTAAAAGCAACAATCTGATTTATATTGTCATCACACGTCACTACTGACTAAGGTTTTATCAGAGGTGCAAGGAAACAATTTTCCGGCCATGTACGAGGCTGGGCGGTTTATCGACTTAACTTGATATACCAGTATATTTTCTAACACGTTATAAGATTGAACAATTGAGTTTATACTGATATAGCCAATTTAGCAATAGTGGAGCTAGATTTAGCACCTTTTTTTTTTCTTTGGCTAGTCTGTCCCCATTCAAATTATCCGTATAATCCCACCCCATGCACATGCTTTCCAAACACACCCTTCTCTTCTTCACAGTTCTTCCAACTGTCTACCTACCTACAAAACTATTTTTTGTTCTATATATATCCTTATTTTCAGTTTCTCATAGTCAGAGTATTCTGTGTTCTTGTTATAGTTGAAAAAGCCGCATTCCCATAGATAAGCACATTTTTCATTTATTTTATTTACTTTAATTTTGATCTCAGTTTCTTTTAATGAAAGTTCTTTTGAAATCTCAAGTGGCTTTGATTTGTAATTGAACATAAGAAGATATCTATCGAATATCAATATTCAGTCTGTCAATGCCAGGATATGAATTTTTGTCCATATCGACCAACCCTTCTATGTACTGTATGATAATCTTCATTCTGTGCCAGAGATTATTATGACAGGTTAAAAGCTGACACTAATTAGCGCAAATACTGTCTAAAACAAGCCTAGTTAGTCACTCAGAAGAAACCATTGCAAGACCATTGTCTTTTAGCAGCATGCCATTCGGGGGATATTCAATTGAAAATTTGAAAAAGAGGTGATCAATAAATGATTTACTTCTCCCACTTTCTGTTGAGCAGTGATCACTAAATACTGAATTTAAAAAAAACAAACATGTGTGAATGTTGCCAGACACAAAATAAATGATCGACTTGACAAACTTACATTGTGAAATCAAACATCCCACCAAAAATTTATTTAGGGGCGAATTTTAAGAAAAAACAAATCAATTTTTCTATACATGATAAGATTTGAATGTTTAAATTTTCAGCCTTCTAGCTCTATTGTTGCAGCCTCTACATATATACGTATATGCATAGACAGTTATAAACTTATGTTGACATTTTTAGTTAGATTTTTGGTTTGAATGTTTCTAATATCATACCCATGAAAACTTATGTTTACAGCAAAGCAGTATATTCATTAAAGTCTGAGTGACTTGATACAGTAATTTTCCTTCAAATATCATTCAGTAATTTACTTTCATTAAACGTTCACAGAATTTGCCTTTTTAACCTCTAATACTCTTTTTTTTGCTATACCTTATTTTATTATTAAGAAATGTTTAAAATGACCTCCCGTTATTACACTAAAAACGTGTCACTTGGCCTTGACAGCGTAGAGTAGAATAAGCAATTAAAGAAATGGGCTGTTGCAGGAATTGAACCCATGACCAATAGGAAGCCACTCTGAAGAGGCATCCTCTTACTATTGAGATAAACAGCCTGCTGGTTAGTCAAAAGTCCAAATAACTGTTATTGGTGAAAGGGAAGAGCAATGCTATGTTGAAGTGGCTACCTATCAGTCACAGGTTCAATTTCTGCAACAGCTCATTTTTTTGTTTATTCTAGTTACACTGTCTAGGCCAAATGATGCATTCTCTGTGTAATAATGGGAGTTCACTTAAAACGGTGTTTCAAATAATATAATGCATTCATAACTATTCTTATTATTTGGTTTTGCACAAAGAGTGTGGAAAACTCTTCATTAGGACAAATTTCCCTGTGCACTCAGCAGCTAATTGAGTACACTCTAAACTGTGTGCTTTGGGTGGAAGTATTTCTATGGTGAACTTGCATCTTTTCAAGGGGATGGTTATGGAAACTTTGTGGGTATAAAGTCCTGGGTTTGACTAGAATCAAGACTTGCAAGGATCACTAAGCTGATGCAATCAATACTGTCATAGTCCATTGGAAGTGTCTCTTAAAAAACAGACACTTTACCTCTACTTTATCTTTGAATGTTATTTTCTTGATTGAAAGATATTGCTGGTTAAAATTGCCAAGAAATATAGAATAGGAACACCGAAAAGTGAAAAAAAAAATCATGTTTTGAAAGTCATTATGTAATTTGATTTATCACTCTTCAATTTTTTTCTTGTCTTGACCTTAAATATGGAATTTAAAGCTAGGTTTCTCAAAAATTGCTATTTGAATAATCTATGAAATTTGCTTCTCAATACCCTTACTGTTTCAGCAATTCTCATGTATTTTTTATGTCTTGAATTCTTAATATCTCATCAAAATTATTTTTGAATTTGTAGGTGGAACACTGTTTGAATTACTGCAGAGTAGAAATGGACAGTTACTCGATGAAGAGGTATGATCAGTATTATTTATATTGTAATGAAGTTCCCTCAAAAAATTCAAAGTTTCAGGATAACAATAGAAAATTTTATAAGTTTTCAGTTGTAATTGATCAGTATGAAAAATCATGCTAACATATTTGTATAACATACCATGAATTAGTAGTTATTAGTTGGGCCTTTTAAGTGATTATAAACCATAATTTCAGGAAACTATCCAAAGTATATAAATGCTTTATATGCTAATCTGATAATACCTGTAGGATTTATAATAAAAGCATAAGAGCTAATTTCCAACATATCATTACACTAACTGACGTTAGAACTTTTGTTCTGTGATGCTGGCATGATATAGAATATTTGTAAATTATTTCATATATCAAATATATTAAATCTGATTAAGATTGTTTGGAGAAAAGAAAGTTATCTAGGTTGGCATTTTCTTTGAAATATATATGTATATAAATATATTTTTCCTCTTTTAACTAAATATTTCATATTCTTTCACATTTTTTTCCCAATATCTCATCAATTGATTTTCTAATTTCTTTGACAGGTTATACTTCATTACTTTGCACAAATGCTACTTTCACTTCAACATGTTGACTCTAAACAAATTTTGCACCGTGATCTAAAAACACAGAATATATTACTGGATAAGAAGAAACAGATTGTTAAAATTGGAGATTTTGGAATATCCAAAGTTCTCAGTAGCAAAAGCAAAGCTTATACAGTATGTATCAAATTTTTTCTCTTTTCTTCTCTTTTCAATTTCAGCATATTCTTTTGGGTTCTCTGTTTGTTCCTTATCTGTTTTTAAGTCATCAAGTTGTCAAGATGAAATTGCTACTTTTTTAAACCAGATCTATGGAAGCCTGCATATAGAATTGATCTTCTTTCGTACAGTATCATAATTTGAGGTGAAAAATGGATTTTGCATAATAACCAGAAAAGGACTACACAATGGCTGAATGTAGAATAAACAATGAAACCTCAACTGACACTGTGCTGTCATAATTGAGAGGTTATGGTGATTGTTTCATGGAACAGGAGTGGTTAGATGCATCATTATTTCCTTCAAAATGGACAAACAATACAAGCTAGTCTAGATAGATACATAGATGTCGATATATACCAGCTATTAGGCCCAAACTGAAAATGTGTTGAACATACACAAAATATTGCCATTGTCAATATGTTGTTAACAGAAATGTTGGTATGGTTCTTGAAACAATGGTTATTGTCTGGTTTTATGAAAGAAGCAAGGCTTCCTCTATCAATACCCTTTTAAAGAAGTTGACCACATTGAAGTCCACCATTAATTTGGTCAATTCCATGGAACACTTGTACAAGTATTTTGGAAGATTTGTATTTAGCAATGGGGGATTATGGGGTCTAGGTGGACCCAGAGGTAAGTCAAACCACGGACTTTTATTTGAAGCTTGAGGGTTTTTTTCTTTTTTCCCCTCATGTGGCAAAATCACATGATCACCTGCCTTCTTGCACCAGAAATCAGGCACATACCTGTTGCAGACTAAAAAAATGATTTTAATCATTAGAAGTAAACTTGTTGAAGATTTGTTTGAATCAGGTTTCAGGGCTAGTCAATGGTATCAGCCAGGCATGCATAACTGTGAGCAGACCTATATTTCAAAGGTGTCATTGGGGATTGATGCTTTTGCTTTACCTTGTGACAGTGGTAACTGTCATCCCCCCCAAATAGATACGTCTGTGTTGGTCACTGTTTCTTCTATATCTTGGTGTTTTCTATAATTTTTGTTCTACTCATTGGTATTAACATAAGAGTGTAGTCCAAATGACTAAGAAAAAAAGTTTCCCCTTGAATCTTTTTTTTTCTTCTTTTTTTTAAATTTTCGAGTTCAGACGTACATTAAAACAATTCCTTAGGAAAGGATCCCGAATCTAAGTGATATAAGTTTGTGTCAAATCAATATATATTTCATTTAATTTCATTCAATTAAGTATTATAAATCATTATTATTAATTTTTATGATGACTTTTTTACCTTTTGCTTAATTTTTCCATTGCTTTTTTGTGACTCGAATTTTTTCGAGTAAAGGTTATAACTGTTCACTCATAATATTTCTTATTTCTTTGTTTAAAATAAATTGGATATATATGATCGTAATTCTATAATACCACAGGAATAATATTTATGTTTATTTAAAAAATTTTTTTTCTTTTTGTATTTTTTTTCTAAACAAGCAAATAATATATTTTCTGCCTTTCAGGTTGTTGGAACTCCATGTTATCTTTCTCCAGAGTTGTGTTCGGGTATGCCGTATCCTTAATTGAATATATTTGAGCAAAATTTTACAAGATGTCGTTATTAAATGACAAGCCTGGGCTTATGTAAGCATAAATAAAACCCCTGAAAGTTTCAATTTGCTTGGACTTTCAGTTCATTGTTATGGATTGCTTGAAGCAGAGACGTTTTCCTGACAGGTCCTAAAATATGATTGGTTGAAAGAAAAAGCAATGTATCAATTTGAAATTTTGGGTGTTATTGAACAGAACGGCTACCTAATCTTTTCATAAACTGGAGTTTATGAGGAAGAATGCATTTCACATACATCTGTGTTTGAGTGGCATAAGAAATTTTGAGAAAGTTGAAAGGATGTCAAAACTGATGAACATTATGGACTCCCATACACTTCAAGAAATGGTCGTTTCAGGTGATTAACGACTCAACATTGGAATGATTGTAGAAATACTCTTCATTGATGAAGAGACCATTCTTGATGTGCAGGGGTATCCAGGGGGTTCATCATTTGAACATCCTCTCGAAATCAGAGATGATACTTTGAAATAATAAATCATTGCATTGAGATAAAGTATTATTGGTATATTAGTTCCAATATTTTTATCATTGGATCCTTTTTTTCTTTACTGCAACATACTTGATTAAGTTTATGTTCATGCTATTATTTTGATAAAAGTGACTTGAAGATAGCTATATATTATCTTTCTGCCACAACGTATATTCCAGTTGTAAGCGCTTATTTGCTTTAAACATTTATCATAGTGGGAAGAAAAGTTTGTGTTTGTATATAAAAGCACACATCAAATAATCATATTTACACAATATCTCAGTCATAGACATTTGCATTAGCGGTGGGGTAATAAACATCAAAGTTCTTTTTAAACTCATTTACATTTGCTGATAAGACAACATACTCCAGTAATCTATTCCATAATCCTACCACCCTGTTGCTAAAAAAGGAACTTTCTGATATTCAACTTACTCTCATTCACTTCCCCCTTATATGCATGGCCACTCAGTCCCTTGTACTCTCTTTTGATCAAAAATACATTAGAAGCTACTAGTTCTATACCACACACAATTTTATCGAATCTCTCCACTCCCTCTTTTTTTCTAACAATGTCAACGCCATCTCCTTCAACCTATCTTCATTACTCATACTTTTTAATTCTGTACCTAACTTGGTTGGTCGTCTCTGGACTTTTTCTATCAGATTTTTATTGTCCTCTAAGCACAGTGACCAGGCTTGAACACAAAACACTGTTTTAGTAAATGTATTTTTCCTTGACAGCTTTTTTCTTTTTTTAGCTACAACCAAAAGAGTGATATTTGGGCGTTAGGGTGTGTATTATATGAAATGGTTACATTAAAAAGGGCTTTTGAAGCTTCTGTAAGTAAAAATGTTTTGGTTTTGTTTTTCATAACATTTACTCAGTTTAATAAAGCTGTAATTTCTTACAAGTTTATTATTTGTATTTTTGATAGAATTTTTTTTCTCTAATTGAATTGCTAATGACACAATGTAAAACTGGTTTACAAGTCATGAATAAAAGCTGTAACATTTGTTTTTAGTTATGAATTTGTTGCATCAAATATGGCACATATATTGCCAGTGTGTCAGCTAACCAGACCCGCTTGAAAATAAAAGACACTTATGTTGATGTTGACTATGCTGATGATGATTGTTTGGGTTGTTGTTTCTTTATATATCTACCATTTTGAAAATATTTTCTAAATATTGACTTGTTTTTTCAGAATCTTCATGCATTGATCATCAAAATTGTTGGTGGCACATTTGAACCCATAGCTGACATATACAGTGAAGATTTGCGGTTGTTAATATTGAGCATGCTTCATCGTGACCCAAACAAAAGACCCCACATTAACCAGATCATTTCTCAGCCAAAGATTATTAATCACATCATGTACTTATATACAGATTGGGGAAAGATACCTTCCATCAGGTAAATCTTGTTTCTAAAAATTTACCCTCACCCATTCCATGAACTAATTTAGGCCAGGAGCGCATGTGGGTGCACTCCAGATTTCATGGACATTTTAAATACATAATGAGGTCACATTACTGTAATAGTCATATAATTTTGCTTTAAATGAAATCCATATCTTGTAACCTTCAAAATGATACATGACTTCCCTGGGTTTCTTATAAAATGAGAAAGCTTTTATTCATCTAATATGTCCTTGCTTTGTAACCCTTAAAAAAAAGCCAGGCCTGAATAAGTTAACCTATCAAGAAATATTTTTCAGATGCATCTGATCGATATAGTTTTGATGTTAAAAATATGATTATTACTTTATATATTTTTATACTTAAGCAACAGATTAATTTTTTTTACTAAATTTGTTCCTTCAAACTTCTCATCATTAATGCATATTAAACATCAGACCATATTATATTATTATAGAATCTTATTTAGATTCATTTAATTAACTGTGCTCAAAGGTGTATGTTTTAAGCAGTCATTTAATATTAATTGTACTCTGAAACACATCAATAAAAAGGGCAAGACATAATTGTCTTTATTTATCATTTTGAAAAGGGTCAATCATGATAGATCTCCTTCTTGTTGATTGTATTGTTAATGACATTTCAGACAATCCAGTCTGGAGCTTTCTTCAGGAGTAATATACAAATGTAATAGTAGTAAAAAAATTTTTTTTTCTCTCCAATGGTAGCAATGCTCATAACATAGGATTTGGATGTTGTCCTTCCCTTTTCTTGTTAAGCCTGGATTCCCTTACCATGTCCTTGTTGAGTAGCAGAAGCCACATCAAATTGAACTCTGCACTTGTCTGCCTTATACACACGCCCAACAAGTGTTGCTACTATCAGAAAAAAATTTCTGCCTACCATCACAATCGTATAGTGTGTGTATATATATATATATATATATATATATATATATATATATATATATATATATCATATGTAATTTTTATGATTTCAACATTTTTTTATTTATTTTGTAACCCAAGTTAAATGTGAAATATAAAAAAGAAAGAATACTTAGATGTAAAAAAGGAGTTGGGGTGTTGTGGTTTTTATACAAGATGTTTCCCTCAGATAAAAAAAAATCTGGTTTTGTGCATGAAAAAAATTCAAGCTGTTTTGTTAGTCGGACCAGCCAGTTATTGCGTCTAAAATCATTGGTCCCAATGTGGTAATATCAACCAAAATCCACTATATGTATGATTATTATACATCTCTTAGAAATCAAAGTAAGCTGGTAAGCTCCACAATCACTACTTTACTTTACATATCACATTTGAAATGATGTTTTGGTTGAGATCTGTATTTTATAATTCTGTTTGAAGAATAAATTGTTTTACATTAATTAGCTTGTATTAATCAACCTAAAATTCATTTTAGATGAATTATATATGTATTAATTACTTAAATTAGAGTAAACGTTTGCTTTTTCTATGTATGCATTCAATCTTTGCTGTATCATTCTCAGAATACAGAGACCATTGTCCAATATTCAGCCAACAGCAAGATGTCGACAATCTGCTCAAGGGTGCAATCTCTCAAGCAGAGGTGAGTATTTTATCTAATTTTGTTCAGATTGCTTTAGGAAAATACTATAAAAAAATAACATTGCTAATTGATCTGTCTTCATAACCTTATGAGGTTATATTGTCTATAACTTTGAGAAGGGTCATTAACATTCCATCTTTTGTTCGACCAATCATCTCTCGGTCATGTCCCAGCCGGTGTAAAACGGAGGTAACTCCTGTTTTCAAAACGAGCGATTATCTCCCCTTCGGAAAAAAATCACGATGTTCTTAATCAAGGTAAATAATCACTCATTTTAAAAACATGAGTTACGTCTATTTTGTACAAGGCTTTTCTGATTTAGCCCAAATCCCTTTTTCTTGTCACAATTAGGTCAATATTAAGTTAGAGGTGTCAACCTATGGAGTCCTTCTGTAGTTTATTATTTAGTTCGAAAATTCTTAGTCGAACGTTTGGTATCAGAAATCTTTTCTGAGGTTTGTTTTGAATATGTTTTTGTTCGAATAAACTGTGGATGATAGCTTGTTCCAGGTAGGAGTTTAAGAAAAAAGTTCTCTCTAACTCTGGTGGTTGTTTAGTTTTGTAGCTTTTTGCTGTGTCCTCTGGTTGCACCTTGCAGTCTTGGTTGATGGTGTGTTGACCTAACTTTATTCTGTATATTTCCAGTAGATCAACACAGGTTCTTCTGTTGGATAGTGTCTCCAAATCAAGCTATTTTAGCTTTACCAAATATGGCTGGTGTTTGCTGCTGGGGACTAACTTTGTGTCTCTTCTTTGCACTTTTTCTATTGAATCTTTGTTAAATTTGTGTTAGGGTGACCAGATACAGGAGCTGAAATCTAAATGCGGTTTGACGAGTGCTTTCTATGGCATTTTAAATATCTCTGTATCTATGTTCTTAAAGGTGTGACGGAGACAGCCTAGCGTTGCTATGTTGATTTTCTGTTGACAGTGTGCTGTGAATTTTGATTATTTGTCAATGTGTACACCGAGGTTTTTCTCTGCACTTGAGTTTTCAAGAATATGGTAAGTTCCATAAGTGTATCTCTTTGCACGGCCTGGACCAAATTTTTGAACCTCATGAGATCTTCAGCTAATTGAAATGCTGCCTCTTCTGTTCGTATTCGTGAATACAGCTTGTTTTTGTCTGCGAATCGATTTCTAATTCGATGGACAAGTTATTCGCAAATGACAAGAAGAGTATTGGACCCAGGACAGAGCCCCAGTGGCACCCCAGCCATAAGTGCTTACTGTTATTTTCTGCCATCTGTTGAATAGAAAGGACTCAATCCACCCCAGAGGACCACCATCAGTCCCAGAGCTCTCCACTTGGTATATTAAGTGCTGATGTGGGACACAATCAAAAGCTTTGTGATAATATTGATGCAGAATGTCTACTGGTATATTATGACAGTGCTTCTGTCAATATATCCATGGCTTCCAGCAAGTTTGTTGTCACACTTTTCCCACTTGTGAACACAGGATGTTGTTTCGATATGCAGTTGCTTGTTTTGATGTACTTAATGATCTGGCTCAGGATGACTTTTTAAATTTTTTTCTAGGATTTTACAAATTTGAAATATCAAACAGAAGGGCCTGTAGTTGTCGGGGTTGCTCTAGTCTCCTTTCTTGTAGATAAGAGTGATGCTGGCTTATTACTAATGGTTTGGTAGCTCTCCTGACTCTAGACTATTTTTATACAGTATGGTGAATGGAAGGGTCATTTCAGTAGTTAATTATTAGGGAACTCTGGATTGAATCCCATCAATACCCAGAGACTTATTTATACCTCCCTTCTTTTTTTGTTTTAATTATTAACATAGAGTTGTATTATGGGTTTGAATTACTTCCACTTTTTCAATTAAAAAAATCAATTTTCTGAATCATAATTTTTACCTGAATGGCAAACTGGATCAAAATAATAATTTACAAGAAAAAATTTTGTTATTTCAGTTTATATTTCTGCAACCATCAAAGCTGCCAAAGGATGCAATCTTTTTTATGTGTTTACTTGTTTGTTCAATCACTTCTGGCCATACAGTTTTGTCTACTGACTTAAAAATTGACATCAGTACTCCACTACACCCCTTCTAATTTTTTTTTTTTTCAAAAAAAGCTTTTTTTGGAATCCATTCATGAATAACATTTATATTAACCTGGTATTTTTTTTTTTTGCTCTATTTTAGATGTTTTCCAGTCAAAAACACCAGTGATGTCATAAATATAATTTATTCTGACCATACTTATTGTTCAAATTAATTTTTTTTATGAAATTTCACTCTAATTAAAGTCTATTATAGCAAGTTTCATTTATTATTATATTATATTATTTTTTATAATAAATTTATTCTCTTGATGATAATAATAGTCGCTGCAGAATTCAGAATATATTTCTTATTAAAATAAAACATTTTCATTCACATCCATTTTCAGATAATCTTTCAGAAAAACCACAAACCTTAACTTCTGTGTTTTGCTGGGGTAGTGGTATAACACTACCTATGAAGCTTCCTTTTCCAAGTACTGAAACTCAGGTTATTCAAGTAGCCACTGGACGAACGCAAAAAGCTGCAGTTACCAAAAGTGGAAGGCTCTTTGTTTGGGAAGTCAGTTCTGTTTTCTAAGATTTTCCTTTTGTGAATTTGTCATTTTTGCATTGTTCCATGAACTTCATCTTTTGGGCTGATTGAGAAGGATGTTTTATTAATTTTTGACTGATTTTTAACTGTGACGAAAGTCAACAGTTCTTAGAAGAGAGAAAATTTCATGTTAAGACCAATTTTCAAATCAGTAAACAGTATTAAATAGGAATTTAGTGAAAAGAGAAAGATTGGTCAAAGAGAGACAGTCTTTTTTTAGTTTTTTTCCCAATAGGTACATAGCATTGGTAAAGATAGATAAGATTGGGCAGAAAAGGATGAATAATTTTTTTTCTCATTTACGTCTCACAGTCATATAATTCTGTTTTTTAGATCCATTGTCAAGATTTTTAAAAATGACAAGAAAGAAAATATGCAGACTATACAGTGTTTGTAATTAATGTATACACTCAATATATACAACTTTTTAATTTGCTAATGAATTATATTGCATTTTGGACAATATTTTCCATCTTATCTTAGATGCATTTGTTATTTTCATTTTAAACATTTAAACGGGGATTAGCTAGATAACTCAATTAAAAGCACTTTTAATACAGAAACAAGTGTAGACAAAATGCTGTCATAAATGTATGTACAACATTTTTGAATAGTCTGTTCTTTATTGTAGCTTTTTATCATTGCTACCTACAACCATCAATGTAAGTAGCATGAATCAGAAATAAAACTGGTCTTGTTAGTCACTCAGTAGAAACAATGTCTTTCGGCAGCATGCTAGGGGTGATCAACTAAGAAATTGGAAAAAGGTGGAATCAATGGATAAGTTACTTCTCTCATTTTTTGTGGTGCAATGATCACTAAAAAATGCTGCCAGATACATTGGGGGATCATTTAAGCATAGATTTACATTGTAAACTGACCCCTGCCTACCCAGTGGAAAACACCAGCAATATCATATGTAGAATTCATTGACCATATTTATTCTTTGATGGGATTTTTTTTTACATGAGATTAAATTTTGATGCTACTGTTGTTGAATTATTGACTTTGATGGCAAGGCTTTCCCTAATGTCCAAACAAATGCTGGGGCTGACATAATATTGTCTGCTCTGGCACAATTAGTCATCTGCTTTGTTTCTGTCAAGACATCCCTCTAGCTTGGAAACCAGAACTGTAATTACTACCACTTGAGGTCTTATCGATTACAAATGCTTTCCGGCTGAAGTCCTCCATCTCCCCAAGAATATGCTTTATCATAGTTTTTGCACAAAGGCTCAGTTTCGTAAATATTGGTCACCTCCCTGCAGTAACATTGTTGATTGTTAGCTAATTATGTGTATGCTGATGGTTAAAATACTATCGGATTAGTATTGATTGAATATGGAATGACAGGGAACATGTGCTGTGGTTGCTGCCCCGATGATCAAGTAGTATTGATTGAGCAAGGGAAGACAGAACACGTGTGCCATGTTTGCTGCCCTGATCATCAAGTGGTAATTTCCGCTATTAAGCCCAGGGCTGTTGCCTAGTAACTTCCGTTAAGGTTATGAATGGGGGACAGTTGTCTCCCTTCATTTGCAATTGAATACGGTCATTACACCTGTCAGAAATGTCTCTCTGTATCAAGTAGTGATAGATCTAGGGAATGTATTACAATATTTTTGATCTCTCTAAAATGCAATTCAAACTCAGATGAGATAATGTTTTGAAAATGATCTGGATATTCATTGAAATATCAACAAAATCACAAACATATCTTGTTGGTTTATTCTGAAGCAAGTTTTTTACTTTCTTTGTGATTTGAAATTTGATAGACATTTCTGGATGGTCAGATGTGTTGTTTGATGTCAGTGTTCAGATAAAACACACTGTTCAAAACCTGTGCTGTTGCGTAATCAGCAGGAGTTCACTTGTGACATCACAGCATTCTAATATGACATCATGAAACATTGGTCAGAAATTTTTTAAAAACATATTGTTTATTCCTCTCTCTCTTTTGTACCTCTCTCCTCTCTCTTTGAATGCTTTCAACCCTTTTCAGTTTGGTCTGAGAAAAAATTGGCTTTCATAGACCTTGCAATGTTTGTCATCGGAAAAAATTGAATACCAGTTAATCTGCACAAATTATCAAGATTGTTTTGGCTTTTACTCCTATGTTTTAAATTCAGTCATAAATTAAATTTTGTAGCCATGAATGTATAAAGTTTAAATAAGAAATCTCATAAAATATTAGACATTTAGTAATAAAAAAGAATCGTTGAAACTGGATAAGTAATAAATTTCTTATGTTTTCAATATGTAAGTGGTGTCTGTAAGCTTAAGAACAGAAATCTTATGAAAACCTTTTGCCAACAAAAAATTAAAACTAGCCTTCCAAGGGAAATTATGAATCGCCACCCATAATGCTGTTTTCAGGGTAATCAATTATGAAAAGGGGGGATGACCAATTGATAAGTTACTTCTCTTGCCTTCTAAGGACTATGTTCATTAAAAGAAGTATGAATTTCAAAAAAACAAGTGGGCACAAACTAGTGACCAATTTAGCAGAAACTTACATTGCATTTTGAACCCCCCACTGGAGACATATTTTGGAGAGGAATTTTCAAAAAACAGAAAAAGTATTTCCCGTACTCATTAAGAGGAGTGTGTGTACAAAATTTCAAGTTTCTACTATGAACAGTTAAGGCTGGGTAAAGTCCAGATAGATAATTAGGAATGTTAGAACACATAAATAGCCTAAACCCAGCAACAGTGATTCAACTGGTCTGTTGTGGGTTGCAGTGATCAGAAAACATTGTAACAATGGCCCTGATAAGAAAAAAGACAGTGAAAACCATAGAACCTAAAAACAGTTTTCAGTTTAATCATCAATAATGAATGCATTTCCTAGTTTAGCTACCAAAATATATATATTTTATAAGCTTTAATGATACTGTAACTGTAATGAAAGTGGTTTATATTATCAAGTGAATGTATTCAAGGCTTTGAGACTACATTCTCAATGGAAGAAAATGCAGATTTGAATATTTGGTAAGGTAATTATCTTAGCAATATTTTCTGGAACTGGTTTTGATGTTAAATCCTCCTCTCCAGACTCCTGTAATCATTTTAGATTTTCACATGACTTCCAAGTGTTTATTGTGGATTTGTAGTTAGATAAAATCTCCAATGTTATACATGATTTTTGCAAATTCAATCGAAGTCATTTAAAATTGATTACGAAAGAATTTTCTGGTAGAAAATTTCCATACTTTCATTCTCACCATGATTTGGCTTATTTCTTATCGTGCAGATGCATATACAAGATGGATGTGTGTCATCCATTGTTTATACCTGTACTTCATTTTATCTGAACGTGATCCTTTTAGCAGTTGATCGCACTTATGTTGTTGCTAGTGGTTTAGTGTTTTCCGCAAACTGAGACGCCTTAGCAACTACGGGTAATACCCTCTGACCAATCACACCCCAGGTCAAATTCTAGGACAGCGAAATTCTGCCACACCTTTTTTTTTCTTTTCTTTTCTTCCTCTTTCTCAACCAGAAAGGCCCCATTATACATTTTACTGAAAAACATATACTGGTATAATCTTACTTACTCTATACAGCATAATAAACCTGGTTTAATCCTGGCTTTTTGGGGGGGGGGTATAAATTTGTTTAGCTGAGCCCAATGATAAATGTATATATGTGTATGTGTAATGCAAAGGCTGAATTACTGCTTTCAACCCAAATTTTCATCTCGTTTATTCTTGGTCAAATCATCTGTTTCAACATAACAGTTATACATTAAGGGGTGGATATATTTGGTCCGATAGAATGAATTATAGATTGCGTTATATTATATAGAAACTTATTTGAAATGATTTTACACGTTTGATATATCAATCAATTTAGATAACATGAATAGAATAAACAATTATGGTACATTGCAAATATATTTAAAATATAAAGTTCAAGAAAAACAGACAGAGTATTATTTGTTGGGGAAATTTTTATATTGCTGAAAATGGAGCCAATTGTCATTTTTGCTTTTATAAAAGGATGTTCTGCATAAGTTACTGAAGCAAGCAAATAGAAAGATGCATGTTAGTTTATAATCTTTTGGTTCTGTACCCAATTCCTCAGTATGAGCTGTCATGAAGTTGAAATGTTGCATGCTTGTTTAAAAGAAAAAATATTACCTATTATTCTCTGAGCTCTATGCCTATGTTAGGAACTGCTGAAAAGGTTCAATTTCTGATGAGTGCGACAAAATATCTCCCTGTCAGATATTTGCTTTGGCTCATTCGGTATTTGCAGAGGGGAACATCTATTTATTTATTAAATAATGCATCTCCGTAAACAGTTTATATTAGAAATATATGTTCAACATTAAGATATACATTAATTCATTTTATTAAGATATATAAAACTCTATCATAAAGATGAAAATTTTTTTAAATTTATGAGCTTATCAGTGCAGTGAAACATTTACCAGGCACATTTTATTCATTTATTTTTCCTAATTTTTCCATATATTTCAACTGACTACTCCAAAAATTACCTTATTGATTTTTTTTTCATATTCTTAAAATTATACCATTTTATCAACAGACTTGAAAAATTGCATCAGTACTCCAGTTCACCCCTTCTAAAAAAATTTTTTTTTAACATTTTGGGGCCTTATTCTGACAGAATCATTAACAACATCTAAATTCCCCAGAATCTAGATGTTTCTAGATTTTTTTTACTCCATTTTAGATGTTTTTAGATTGAAAACACCTGTGATTTAATAAATAGCATTTATTCTGACCACATTTATTCCGTGATGATTTTTTTTTTTTACATGAATACAAATTTGTCACATGGCTACCATGTTCAATCTATGTATATTACTCATGGAATTTTGAAAATCTTTCAATAACTAAATGGCTTATTTTAAATAATGAAACCAAATTTCTGAAGTGAAGAAGATTTGTGAATAAAGTAGAGGTTTTGTGTTTGGTTTTTAATTGAATTCACTTTTATATGTTCCTTTATTTCATTAAAATCATATATTTTTATGTTGAAGAGTGTCGGCATTGGCACGGACAACTTGCACTCAAATTCCTTGGATCATAATGTACCTGCCTTTGTCCCAAGATACCTGGAGGGTCAGGCAGCTGTAACAATTCAGCATGTAGCTTGTGGTGACCTTTTTGTTGCTTGCCTTACAGGTTTGTATGTATTTGTATAATCCAAACAACTTTGAATAGAATTTGTATTTCAAAGCTCTTGCTATGTCGGTCTTTTGATTTGGGAGATTTTTTTCATTCAAAAGAAATAAAGAAAATTGCTTGTGTTAAACAATGTTTTAATCTATTTACATATTGGCTCTGATGCCAAAAATACCTGTTTTCCAAGTTGAGAAGGAGGAGGAGGAGGAGGAGGAGTCAAGATTTTAGGTTATGTTTGTGATATACCAGAAAGATCTTTTTAACACACATGTTAAATATCTAAGTACGTAGATTTATAGATTGATATACGTTGTCTTTTTTATTTCATTTTCATTGAAAGTTATACATATTTTCATGTACGTAGATAGTTCAATAAAAGTCTTTGCTTATTTTCATTTTTATATTCCCCATAAATTATATTGTAAGAAAAAACCAATAGACCTCACTTTATGTCCTTCTTATGAAACTATAGCTTTAAAGAATTTCAGTTATTTCCCTTTACCTCCTTAAGAAATCATTTTTCTGAAACATGAATATTAGGTTTTGAATTAAGATACCATCAATGATGTGCTAACTTGAAGAAAGCCAAAAAAGTCCGATTAATTTGCAGCCAAAAATAATATTGTGGCATTCACATTTGCACACTTACCTTTTAGTGACCTCATGGGTCTAGTATATGTGTTTATATATATATATATATATATATATATATATATATATATAAATATATATATATATATTGCATGTATCAAAGACACATCTATTATATTGGTACAGGCATCCCCTGATATAGAACAGTTTGCTATATATATATATATATATATATATATACTGTTCAAATCAAAGACATATATATTACATCAGTATAAGCATTCTCTGATACAATGCAGATCGGGTCTCCCAATATGCCGCAGTTATAAAAAATTTTATATGATTAGTAGGAAATGTCTTGACATGAAGCTTAATGGCCAGACAACCTTTAAGCTAGTGTAATCAAAAATTTGATTGATAAATACTTACTTTACACATATTTGTCATTTGACTTGCCTAAGATGGATTCTTTATTCATCATGAAATACACACAAGCACATCACTATGAAAAGTGTACTAAGTATTTTTTAAATAACCTATATTCATTTGCTATCATTACAGTCATAACATAACCCAA
The DNA here is from genome assembly GCA_963457665.1 of Thysanoteuthis rhombus. Taxonomy (NCBI): domain Eukaryota; kingdom Metazoa; phylum Mollusca; class Cephalopoda; order Oegopsida; family Thysanoteuthidae; genus Thysanoteuthis; species Thysanoteuthis major. The sequence goes on from OY735200.1 coordinate 73,232,481, forward strand.
AGACAGCGCATAGGACCCACAGATCCCATGACTGTGGGATGGGACGTAGGGTTCTAGAGCTCTGGGAATCCTGAAAAATCTTGTTTTCAAAATCATCTTTCAGAAGTTTGCAGGCGGTGGGATTTTAGTCAGATGTGGCACCAACACTGTGTAACCATTAGGGATGGAACAATTTTTTGAAAAGACTGAAGTATATAAATGGAAATTTCATAGAAAGCTAGTTCACTATTTGATGAAGTCTATAATTAATTTTCTTGTTTGATCTTATATATACATATATATATATCTTTTGAAAATACTTTATTACTATATAATTTTGTATATGTATTCAAATCTGTTCAGGCAAATATATTTTTATTGTTTTATTGTAGATCGTGGAATTTTAATGACCTTTGGAAGTGGAGCAAATGGATGTCTTGGACATGGAAACTATAATGATATTACTCAAGTAAGCCTCTGACAAATGAAACCACTTATAAACCTTCTTTGTTTCTTTTGTCAGGGTCTTTAGCTCATGAAGAGGGTTTGTAATACTTCACCTAATAAAAACAGATAATAAAAATAATCTCTTTATCAATACACTTAGTACATAAATATAAACATAACAGATGGGGGTGTTAGGTACAATTCAATGCAGCCAAGTCAATGTCTGGACAATTCAATTTCAAGCCAAGTCAATGCCAAACAGGAAAAAATTTTTAAAGGATAGTTCTTTTAAGAACTAAAGTTATATTTTTATATTTCTATCAGATTTAATTTTTTTTAAATGAATTCATTAGCATTTATTTATTCATAAAAATATTTGTATAAATTATATATTCATATAGAAATTAGATTTGTTTATAATAATAAGCTCTTCCTGAAAAATATCCAAACAGGGTCTCTTCTTCTTCTTTTTCTTAATAAGTTTGTAAACAAATCATAAAACTATTTATCACAAAAATTAAAATCATTTTTGAGTTTGCAGAATTTATTCATATCTTTATAGGTCTATTATGATATTTTTGTTATTTAATTTTGTGCTTTATGATTGATAATTTAAAAGAAGAATTTTTCTGGTGTTTTTGACTGACCAAATATGTTTATTTCTTTTTTTTTTTTTTCAGGCAAAGATTGTTGAAGCTCTGCTTGGCTATGAAGTGAGTCACGTATCATGTGGGGCTTCTCATGTTTTAGCTGTCACCAATGAGCATGAAGTGTTTGCATGGGGACGTGGTGATAATGGTATGTATCTCAAGTATTCATAAAAATCCTTTTGAAAATCCAATAATGTAGATGTTTATGTACATTACATACCACTCATTGGATAGTCGTCTAACGGTTATTGTGCACTCTGCTAGAAGGAAAATTATTGTAATTTTAATTGAAAATTGAAGAGTCCATTTGCTTTCGTGCAGGTCAAAACAATCATCTGTTAGAAAATGTCAACCAAAACTGTCAACATGGGTTTCTTCAGTTTTTAAGTTTGGCTGGCTGGCTACTTATGTGCGTATCACGCGTGCAAGAGGGCTAAAAATTCAAATATTCACTCCTTATTGTATCTAGAAAAAAATTTTTATTCATGTTTTTGTTTTTGTTTTTGTTTTTTTTAGATTTTTAGGGGGGGGTCGATTTACCATGTAGGGTTATCCTAAATAAGTCCCTTAGTTTTCACTCAGCACCCATCATATTTGTTTGTTTATTTTATTCAGGTTTTTTTAATGATCACTGTCCAACAAAATGCAAGAAAAGTAACTTATCCATTGATCACCCCTTTTTCCGCTCTATCAGTTGACCACCCCCAACCAATGTCTTTTGGCAGCATGTGATAGTTCCTATTGAGAGACTAACCAGATTTGTTTTTTTGAAAATTCAGACTATTTTAGTGATCACTGCTCGACAAGACAGGAAAAGTAGCTTAATCATTGATCACCCCTTTTTCTAATTCTTTTTAATTAATTACCTGCAACATGGCATGCTGCCAAAAGATGAGGATCACATGACAGTTTCTATTGAGTGACTAACCAGACCTGTTTTTATTGAATTTCAATGAATTTGATCTTCAACTATTTTTTTAGTTTTAAAACAATGCATTAATATATCATGTCAAATCAGTGTAGCCCCACAAATGACCTTCCCTGACCAAGTGGTCAAGTGAGCTACAGATTCTTCTTTCTCTGCTCATGTGTGTGTCTCCGTTCTGGTAGCCACAACCTTGAAAATCAGTGTGAGTGCACCGCTAGGGACCATCTAAAAACAGTTTTTTTTCTTTTTGTTTTTCAAAAGTACTTTTTTTGGTGGTCATTTTGAGCCAACAATGCCCAAATCTTGTACCGGTAATTTTTTCAGATACTTTTAGATAATTAGTTCTGGTTCAGATATGGGCTACGGTGATTCATTTATGCAAGGTTCGGATACCCATCTTGAATTTGAGCTAAATTTGGAAAAGGATATCATTACTTCCTGTCAACAGCTTATGTGGCCCACTAAAATGTGAAGGTCTTCGACAAGAATGAAAGTCATACACCATAAGATATAATTACATTGAGAAGGTCACGTGTCAAGGATAGAAGGCTATTGTCTACCAAAGGTTTTACTACTTAGTTAACTGTTTACAATGAGGCAAAGAAACACTGTGAGAGAGGTACAAGACCTTTATATTTCATAGCATTTACTATCACCAGTGGGCGACATAAGCTGTTGACAGAAAAATAGGCTATTTTCTTTTCCGAGAAAAACTACTGGAACAGTGTTGAGGAGGAGAGACAGAGCTGCCAAATGTGACTTTCTACCAAAAATCATCCTCATCATATTTCTCAAGCTCACTCTGATAGTATAATGGTTAGCTCATCTGCCTCACACACAGAGGGTCACTGGTTGGATTCTTGGTATGAACATTGAGTGTGGAATACTCTTCATTAGGACAAATTTCTCTATGTACTCCACAGCTAATTGAGTACACTCTAAGCAGTATGATTAGAGTGGAAGTATTCTTTAGGTGGACTTGCATCCTACCAAGGGGATAGTCATAAAAACTTGTCCTGGTCCTAGTAATCCAACACATGAAATAGAAACCTGAACTTCAGCACCGGCCGTACATACTCCATTGGTATTGTCTCAGAAGACACAGACCTTTTACATTTTTATTTCTTAAACTGTCCCCAGCAGTCACTGTAGCAGGACATGCTGGTCCTACATTGACCTCATCAGCCAACAATGGGCCTGCACCAGGTATCGAATGCTTTCTGGGATCGTCATTTAAAATTGAAAAGCCAATCAACCAATGAATCAACAAACCGTGTTAACATTTTGTTTTTTTTTTATTCCTTTATATGAAAATAGAATTATTTGGGTATCACTACATTTTATCGATGACTATTACTTGATAATCATCTTTTTTTTTCAATTTATCTATAACCCTGTAAGCATCTTAATATACAATTTACATTAAAAACACTTAATCAACATTAAAATACACATTAATTCATTGTGGTAAAAATGTGTATGAAATTAATAGAAAAATTGACAAGCTTATAAGTTTAGAGAAATTCATACCAGGCACGTTTTTTTTCATTAAATCTTCTATGTATTAGAGCTGGTAACTCCTGAAATTGCCTTATTAATTTATTTTTTGTCCCAGATGATCTAATTTTGTCTAATTCATTCTTAAAATTATTTACACTGTACAAGTGTAAATAATTCTAAGTATAGATTAGGTGAATTTAGATAATCTGGGATAGAAAATATGTATATATATTATATATGTATAAAAATATTTATTATATAAGTTGGTAAGTCTTTCCAATATTTCTATATTCTTTGGGGAAAAAAACAATTCGTTTCTGTGACTTAGTTTTTGCAATGTAACTAGCTAATAAATTTCACATTCTATTGGACTTATTAAACATTAAATAATGCAATTAAATAATAAATAAACTGACAATGAATCTAAAATATTCAATATTTTATATCAAATTCTCTCTATACTACGCCATGGTGTCACTTTACAACAAACATAAATCTGTGATTTGAATCATTCATGTGTTTAAACATATTGAACATATTGTCAGAACTAAACACCTTTTTACTACCAGCGTTTTTGTTGCCCCTGTTTATGCAATTGTTTACTTCCCACTTTTCATGGCTACCTTACGATAATAGAGTTCTACTTATATTTGTTCTGCATTTAATGGAAATTGATTTTTTTTTTTTTTTTTTACCAATTGTTGTAATTCAGATTTATCCATCTATTTATGTGATCCTTTATATTAGATATGTGTTTTTCTTTTATAGGTCGACTTGGTCTAACAACTGAGGAATCTTGTGCATCACCTTGTTCAGTTCCTGTCCCAGAAAACATTCAACCATGTTCTGTCCACTGTGGAATGGATAGTTCTATTATACTTACTTTAGATAAGCAAATTCTCAGTTGCGGAAATAATAGGTAGGTATTATAGCCGTTGCTTTAATGACTACATATCTTATAAATTACTCTTATAGATTGTCAGTTTATACGCATATTAAAAAGTATGATTATATTGCACTAGCAGAAGTACTCAGCCTTGCCCAGGTTTCAAAATATCTAAAATGAATACCATCACCCAACTTCAATATATTTTGTATCAATTGCTTCGGAAAGATTCTGATAATCTTCAGTTGGTCTAAGAATTTTGATTCTATCAGAATTTTCACTTCCAAACAATTGAGAGAATGGTTTTATTTCTATTTACATTTATAAAAATTCTTAATAATTTAAACTATGTAAGAGGAGTTTTATCATGAGTATAAATTGTAATTATAATCCTATGATTTTCCATGATTATTAAGATAGCTTTATCACTAACCTGAAGTGAATTTTCAAATTGTTGTGGTTGTGCCAATGATAGACTTACTCACGTGCTCGTTGATAGCCAAGTTAATAGGTTTTTTTCATTTTCCCTCTCTTTATTTGTAATTATAGATAGAAAAAGAGTTTGTATTGCAATATATTGCAACCATTTATTTATCAAATGTATTTTGAAAGATATATTGCAGTTTTTTGTTGAAAAGCCTGAAGGATATTGAAACTTATTCTAAACAAATGATTTACACAGCTATATTACTATAGGAATTTCAAGAAAATAGAATTGCTTTGATGAAATTGAATTTAGGAGATTAAGTTTCTCTTAATAAGAAATAATATAATAATTACTTTGGAATTTATTTCAGTGTAATGCTTTCAATTTTTAAAAATAAATTAATGAAATTACTGCTTGTAATTCGAATCTACAGTAATTGGAGTACGGGTTATGAGAATAAATTTGTCTTACCTAAAAATCTACTTGAAATTTTGCTATCATGTATTTACTTCAGATATATAACTCATTTAACCTTTCTATGTATGTATAACTAGTCAGTTCCAGTTATATGTAATCAATAGATTCTGATGTGTAAATTTTGTGATTTGCCATTCATTTTAATTTCTGTGTATGAAGGGCCCCTGAAGGTCTAAATCTGGCCCAGGATGCCAGCTTGATTGGTTATTCATTATTAACTATCATGGTATTTATAGGATTTTACTTGAAGTGATTAACATCAACTATAAGTTATCAATAATATGAAGAACAATTGTTTTTAATGGTTATCATATTTAAATGCAAGATCTGAAAAATTCAAAATTTTTTTTTTTCTGATGAAAGATACAACAAACTGGGAGTAGATTCAAATGGTCATTGCATTGATGAGATTTCAGAATTCACACTTATTACGGTACCACCAATTGGAGGAAAAGAAGTACTGAATGTGGCTCTTGGAACTTCACACACTATTGTTGCCACAGGTAAGTTCAATTGCATCTATTTTTGTGAAATTTTCTATTCACAATAAGAAAAAGAACAGACTCTATTCAAAAACTGTGGTCATAGATGTACAATTTTTAATAGCATTTGTTTCTGTGCTAAAACTATTTCTTTCAAATTTAGTTTTCAAGTTGATCCCCGTTAAAATAACTATTCATTGCTTCAAAAATGAAATGGAAAATATCATTCGAAATGCTACATAATTCATTGTAAAATGAACAAGTTATAAGTATACAGAAAATGTAAACATGTAAAATCTTTCTTTTTACTTTCTTTCTTGTACTTCCTGGGGTTATTGATCTCAAGAATTGATTTTTAAAAAAGAAATAATATGGCGTAGTGTGATTTCTTTTGCCCACTCTTTATATCTTATCTTTACCAAGGCATTCTCTCTCTTATCATCCCCTGTCTTATTAGGATAGTGGCTTTCTTTCTTTAAGGAAGCTGTCTATCTATTTTTAACCGCTCTTTCTTTAGACCACTCAATTCCTTACAAATACCATTAAACTATTTAGATTCCATCTTAACATGAAATTTTCCCCGTTCTTAGAGCTGTCAATTCACACCATGATTAAAAGGAAAGATTTCTCATAGTGATTGGCAGAGTACAGTCAACTCCCTGTTCAATTGATGAACTATTAGATTGTTGGGATACTATGCTAAGTACTCTGCCTGTATGCCATTTCTCAAGGTGATAGGAGTTACTTTGCAATACCCATCTATCTCCTTCCCAACTAACATACAACAGGTTGTACTGTGTTATGTGATGCCTGGTAAGAAAGAGTCTTGTCCAGAACCTGAACTGTTCCATTAACCTCAGGTCGTTGTAATGGTGAAACTGAATCAAGCATTCAGGGTGACATGAGATAATCATGGAGAGATCACAGGACAGCATAATATATTAGGGAAAAAAACAGGAATCAAGACATCGTAGATTCCATTAGAAAACTCAAATGGCAATGGGCTGGTCATGTTGCAAGAAACACAGACAACTACTGGACATTAAAGCTCACAACATGGATCCCAAGTGATCACATGTGAAACCTAGCCCAGCAGAATATAAGATGGTGAGACTAACTTAGACAAGTTCAGAAAATATTGGCTCTGCAATGCTCATGATAGAGAGGTCTGGTGAAGGTTGACATCCAACAACCGACAATAAAAGACCGATGATGATGAGTCACACTATAAGCTGTATATGGATCCATGACATTATTAACAGCCATAAGAAATGTTAAAAGTCATAAATTGCCTCACTAGAAGCAATTTTTATGCAATCATAGCATTTAGAGTGAACTATTCTGCCATTAAATTTTGTGCACTATACTCCGTTATATTCTTGTTATCAGAAACCATCAACCAAAACTGTCAATATAGATCCAGCTGGCTGGCTGTGTATGTATTCTGCACACAGGATGCACCAATGAAGCCAGAGGGTTTGGAGCTAGGTGATTTAACAAGAACTGAAGCAACATTGTTATTGCCATTCAAGTTTTACTGGAATTCTGTCTTGTAGAATGAGTCACACATTGAGTTTTATCTTAATGTAATTTTTTGTTTTGTTTTTATTATTCTTACTCTTTACAATGTTTTAACCAATACGAATTTTTATTTGCATCTCTTATCACTCCTAATAATAACATAATTGGAATTTGTTAATGAATTCTAAATGTAATATATCAATTGTTTCTGACTTTTATTGCTTGAGTGAACAAAGTTTTCCTTAAACTATCCTGAAGTTTGGGATATGAATAATGTAAATTTTATGCAATTAGGTCATAGCATTAACTGAAATAATCTTCAGTTTTCCTCTTTACTTGTTTTGGGTTTTTTTGTTGTTTTTTTTTTTTCAATGAAAACTGTATTTTGATGCTTGAATATGTATTTTTGATATTTGAAGTGAAAAATCTTTTATTTACTTTGAAACTTCTTTCTAATGTTATTTATTATGAATTCGAAATTTCATTGATTAAGGATTCTATGATGAATTTTACCTACCTGAAGGTCTGATAGGACTCACCTAACTTGAACATCAATTGATTTCCTGAAGAGAATTAGCATCATGAATCTTTTTAAATGTCAAAAATTTAGAAATTTACATATCTCAAATTATGAATTATTTCTAAAACAGTTTCTTATAAAATATAGTTTTTCTACTGTCTCGATACATAAAACAGAAATGAATCGCCATTTATTTCAAACACAAATATAAACTAACAAATTTTTTAATACCATTAGTGATTATAATAATAATAATAATAATATTCTAGGATAAGGCCTTTGTGATAGCCTTTTGTACCAGGTTCTGACTCATGTCAATTGCTTTGTATCTTGTTCAGCCATCAGATGATATTGAATAGAGATCTACGACAGGGTCGTAAATAATTCCTTTTTGTTCCCATAGGCTCAGTTTTTATTACTGATTGTTCCACCTATCAGTTTCTCAGCATTTGAAAGAGAATATAATTCTATGTAAATTCTCTTCCAATGATTTCATACATACTCAATGTATTTTTACTTTCCAATGATTCCAATTTTGACAAAATAATAATAGGCAAAGGGAGATTGCATCTCAGTGAAGCAGTCTGTGTTCTCAAATTCTCTCACCTTAGTCCAAGTCAGAGGCTTTTTCCACCATAATTAAAACAATCTTTGTCTAATTTAGGGAAGGCAACTTTTCACTGTTTGCATTTCCAAAATCAAAATATTGGAAGAGCGATCAGTGAAAAGTTGCCTTTCCTAAATTTTTGTGTTTGACAAGTAGATATGAAAGTGAAGTTTGACTCTGCGGCAGCCTGGCTTGTTATATTATTAGAAACTGTCAACCAAAACTGTCAACATAGGTTTTCAAATTGTTCTGGCTGACTATATATTTATGTATCATGTGTTCAGGCTGCACTAAGAGAGTTAGAGGGCTGAAAATTTAAACATTTACTTCTTATTACATCTAAAAACTTTTTTTTCTCTTTTTTTTTTTTTTTTAAATCCCTATAAATAAGTGTCCAAGGGTTTAATATGCATTGTAGGTTCATGCTAATTTGGTCCCTTACTTTTGGTCTGGTAGCATTCACACTCATTTGTTTTTTGTTTTTGTTTTTTGAATTCAGATTTCTTAGTGATCACTGCTCAACAAGAGGAGTAACCTTTATTGATCATCCCTTTTAACGATTTTCCAATTGATTATCCCCCACCCCAACATGGCATGCTGCCAGAAGACATTGGTTACTTGGACGGTTTCTAAAGAGTGACTAACCAGATCTGATTTTCCTTAAATTTCAGTTGATGGACAGTGCTATACATTTGGTTCAAACCAATTTGGGCAGCTTGGCTATGAGTGTGACCCCAATGCACGTGGACAACCTCGTTGTGTTGAGGCTTTACAACCATATTGTGTCACTTTAGTTGGCTGCGGTGATACATACAGCGTTGCCGTAACAGAAGGTAAATAGTATCTATTCATGTGTGCATTATTTTCTTTCTTTTTATTGCTATGTCTCTATCATTATCAAATAAAAATGCCTCTATGGGCATCTCTGTACATACGTTAAAAAAAATTGGAATACACATTTGAGTGACCAAAACATATGAAACTTGAAAAAAAAAATTACAAGCTTATCAGTACAGAGAAATATTTACTGGGTACACTTTTTTTTTTCATAAACTCTTATCTAAATTTTATCTCGTTAAGTCGAAAATCTATAAAAAAGCCATTGACACTTTCTCTGTTTGTATCTCTGTATCTTGGTTTGTTATTCATGTCATGTTAGAGCAAATGGATATAGAATTAAATCCTTGCTATGTGTAGAAACATGCAAACTGGAAGATCGGCAGTCGAATGACATATCCACTGAACTAATCTTACACTACTTGAATAGTAATTGATTTCAAGTTTTGAATTAGCTACTGTCTAAGCACACAGTATAACTAAACTGCAATTTCATTGAGTTTGTCAGTGTAGGACAGCCAATACCAAATGAGAAATCTTTTAGTCATTGCACAAAAGCAAAGTAATACTTTTATCTGGCTGTATAGCAGAAGAAAAAAATTAATCTTTTTACTTTGTAAGTAAAAAAATTTATATTCTGATATTTGTACTTCAGTACTTTCCAAGAAAATGAGTTTGTAAAAATTCACAAAAGTTGTCTCCCTTGCAAAAGTAATCTGAAAGAACAGTAAATATGAATCAATCCCACAAAATTTGATTGTTTCGTTTAAACAATGGCTATTTCACGAATCTTTGACAAACAAAACAATGAATGAATGAATTCAAAAAGAAAGAAAGGAAAGAAAATAAATGAAGAGAAATAAATGTGATAAACAAGACAGAGATAAGAGGAAGAAGGACAAAGATTGATGAATGTAAGAAGACAGAAATAAGTGAGAAAGAAAGAGAAACATTTAGGTAGGAGAAACTGAGAGAAAGCATAGAATAAACACACAAAAGAAATTTTTAAAAGAAAACCAGGTGAGAAAAGGGTAGGTAGGGAGTAGAACGGGATCCATTGAAAATTAAAATCCATGGAATGTAATGTTAAGGGATTTATTTTTCAATATTTCTCTCCTAATTTTGTAAAAATTCCATTAGATTTATTCAGTAAAAAAAGAGAATAATACAATTCTTTCAAGTTTTGTCAAGATCCAGGTCTTTTTTCTTTCAAATGACTTTTGCTAGGAAGATAATGTTTCCATGAATTTTTAGACACATTTTCTCAGAAAGTACCGTTATTCTAATGAAAAGTCCCTTTTTTCATGGAAGATGGAGCGCCATACTATATAGCCAAAAAGACTTGAGAATAACAGGTCCAAAAAATGAATACCACTTGACCAACCCCATCAGTTTTCTTGCATCTATATAGATACTAGGCATTATAACAATCTCTATATGTGAGACAAACCTTTGATGATATGTTCATTATTGTACTTTTCTTCCACAGATAATGAAGTATTTACCTGGGGTAATTCTTCACGTGGACGGTTAGGTAGAGCAATTGAAAAAGTAAATATTCCAGAAAGAATAGACTTCTATAATGAAGACCCATTCTGTGTTACGTCTGTATCCTGTAGTTATGGCAGCACATTGATTGCCACAAAATGTAAGTTATTATTTTCCAATTCTTTTTCCTTCTGTGTATTAAATTGAACAACTATCGTAGCCTTCAAAGATTTTTTTTCTCTATTTTAGATGTTTTCTAGAGGTAATAACATCTAAATTCTCCAGAATCTAGATGTTTTTTTCACTCTATTCCTGTGGAAAACGCCAGTGATATCATAGATAGAATTTATTCTAATCATATTTATTCTTCAATGGAATTTTTTTTCATGACTTCGAATTTTAACGCTACTGACCGTGAAGGCTGTAGTTTTCATTTCGAATTTCTTTTCTCATGTGTAAAAGAATAGAGTTATTCCCCTTGCACAATTACATTTAAATGAACTATTCAAATAAATTATTAAATGATATCATACATAACTGCGTATCAAATTATTGTTATCGAATTGATTTGTATTCGTTGTGTGATTTAAATTCTAGAAAAGAAAAGCTATCCTACCCTTTTATGGATGGACTCTTCCACTGCTGTGGCATGAATAAGCCAGTTTTGAGAGTGTCATTAAATGTTAGTAAGTGAAGCACTATCACAACTGTATGTAAATGTGGACATCTTTGGATCATTAGATTATTGGAATCTTTTACAGAAGTATTGAATATGAAAGTAAGCAAGTTGACACTATGCCATCATAAATTAAATAAATTATTGGTTTTTCGAGATTTCTAATAAAATTATTGTATGTTTCATAGGGAATTTTTGTATGTCTAGACTCCCAAATAAAAAACATTGAAAAATCTTGCAAGGGTAATAATTATTTGTCTTTTACACATATTTCACCCTGAACTCCACTACCACATGAGTAGCAAACTTAATCAACTAATTTTTGATAATAGCCTGTTCAAAAAGTTTGATAATGTTTGATGCTACATAAGTAAAGATTATTGAAAGAGAAAAAGATTTGTGAAAAGAAGTCAGTATTCGGGTGTTTGGGGCTCGTTAGATAAATATCCTATTTAGAATTTTCAATGCCACAATGAAGAAGTTATTTTACGATTGCAAGAAAGATGACTGTCAACTAACAACATCGCGCATGTCTTCCACTTTTTTCATTCTTTAGAGAGTTTGTTTGCTATGGTAAAATTAAAAATAAATCCTACATTTGAAATGGTATTGTACCATTCACATTTGTATCATACAAGACATCATGCATTGGATTCAAGAATGTACAAACTGAAGTATCAGCCTAGTGTATCTCTTTACTTATTTACACAGACATTTGACAAATGGGAAGAACCGGTTGGTGAAATATGTACATCATTGTCTTAAAAGTTGTACAATTTCATTGTTTGAAAATATCACACTGTTCTAAAAAATAACAATAATGCATGCTTTCTGGTGTTAGTGTATATGTCTGTTTGAAAATCATATCAATTCAATTTGAATGATAAATCATGACATAATAATGCTTTTTATTTGATGTAATTGAAAAGAAATAATTTTGTGAATTCATCTTTGTCAATTTTTTTTTTATCTTTATAGCTATAAACACTTGAAAACTGGACATCACACCAGACAGATGATTAAAATATTATAAAACCAGTTGAGCTGCAACTGTGTACTGACAGCTAAGCTGTCTTCCTTAAGGCAATAAAATGAATACTTTTTTTAATGATTCTTCTTTTTGATTCTATTCCCATACCTAAAAATGACAAATTTTCAAGAAATATTGCAATACAGTTGATTCTTTTTTCAAATGCCTATTAGTGTATTCTTTATATAAGAAAGTATGAAAGGTACCTGTAATAGTTGATGAAATTGATTGTGTCAAAAGATGGTTCAAGTTGAAATGACAAGAAACTTTTTTCTGGGACTAACAGAATTATTACTCCATCATTTTTATGGTAAGAAATTACTTTTGAACATTGAGAGAGAGATTTTTTTCTGAAATTCAGGTATCCACTTGAAGATTCAAATTGAAACCAGGTATGAACATCATTTGAACTAGGATGCTGCTTTTAGATGTGTAGATTCGTACACTCATCAATTTTGAAAGGTTCACATTTATATAGAAAAGAATTCATAGCTACAATGAAAATGTTTTTTCAATAATTTGATGACTTGATGATGATAGTTGCTATTAATTCTAGGACTGTAAAATATGTCAACATATTTTGACTTAACAAAGATCTTTTAAAATGTCATACAAAAGAAATATTCATCACATAAAAAGTAACAGAAAAATGTAGAATTAGAGGCAAGCATGCCTCAGTATTGAATCGTTGCCATGTTTACTAACCTCACCAAACAGCAAACAAGATATTCATTTTATCAAGGTTACCTGACACACCATTTGGCCTAGAACCTTGCAAATTTGCATTCTCCACAAGACACTTTTTTAAAATGTTTTTTTTTCATTTTCATAAATTTTTCAATGGAAGTTTTGTTTTGCTTTTTGGGATTTTTTTCTCAGACATTTTTTTTTAAATCTTGTCTAAGCAGTCCTGGACACACAATTTGACCTAAAACCTTGCAAATTTGCATGGGTATTCCTTTGATCTTCTAAAACCAGATTTTCGGACTTTTTGAAATTTTTGTATATTTTTGCTTAGGGTTGTTTTGCAATCTAGACTTTTTGAAAGAATTCCTGTATCTGTTTCACTGGACCTTGCAAATTTGCATGAGTACTCCCTTGATCTTCTAAAAGCAGATTTTGGGACTTTTTGAAAATTTTGTATATTTTTACTTACAGAGTTTTTGCAATCCAGACTTTTTGGAAAAAAAATCCTGCATCTGTTCCACTGGACTGTGCAAATTTGCATGAGCACTTTACATATTTTCTAAAAATATTTTTTTTATTTTGGGAAGTGTCAGAGAATTTATTTTAATTGATTTTTTTTTTTTTGCAGTGGGTGGGTTGACTGCTTTAATATTATGTTAGGACTAACAGACACACCATTTGACGTAGATACTTGCAAATGTGTATGAATACACTTTGTAAACACTTCAAAAAAAATTTTCATTTTTGGAGACAATGCTTTTTTTCCTTTTTGCAAAAAGTAATTTTTGGGTTTGGATATCACTTTTTCAAATGAAATAGTAGTCTTTGTATCAAGAACATACACATATACACCCTTAACTATTTTCCAGCAGGCAAAATCAAAAAAAATGTTGACAGTAATTTTTATATTTCATTTTTTTCATTAGGTAAAGTATCGTTAACCAAGGCTTCTCAAAGTCAGGGTTAGGACACCTCTGGGGGTCCCATAAAGATTATTGGGGCCCAAAGAAATATTTTAAAAAATAATGTTTGATTTTTTTTAATTTTGGAAAAAATGCTCTTTTCACAAAAAACAAATTAGAATCCCTGATTGAACTGCAGTGCTGTCTGTGACTGTCCAGCCATTTTCTTGAACAACAAACTCTGTTGGAGCTTTTGCAGAAGTAATCTACTCCCAGTTCTATAGGTTCTGTCCCTGGCATCAGCACTCTCTCTACTCTTCTTGCCAGCCACCTCTCCTCCTCTCACTTATCTGGATACCTGCCTTGATAGCAAGCCTCCACCTGATGCTGAAAAGTGTCTGTACAAGTACACACGCCCTGTTTCACTCTGCTACTGATCATGGAGAGGTTCAGGGAAGAGCAATAGCTTGCAGAGGCACCCAATCCTTTGCAGCTGAGTGAAAAAGCCTGTCCTGCTAACCAGGTCAAAAGCTCAAGTTAGATCAATGAAGGTAATGTACTGTGTTTACCTTTGCTCGTAACGATTCTTCTGCAGCTGCCTTAGTGAGATGATCATGTTGATTTCCATACTCAGAATCCACACTGTGCCTCAAAGTATATGTGTTGTGCAAATGGCCACAACCTGTTCTATAGTATTAAGGCCTTAGCAACAATATTGAAGCAGTTGTTACTGTTACTGCAATCCCCTTCATTCTTGTAGAATGTGATGATGTTATCATCATGCGTATCCTGGGGTAATGTCCCTTTCTCTCAACTCTACAGTAGGAGCTCATGGGGGAGTGCCATTGTTTGTAAGAGCCTTGCTGCAAGCTAGGGAGTCAATGCTTCTACTGAACTCCTCCACAGAGGGTGGAACATTGAACTCTTCCATGAAAGGCTAGAGGTTGGTATTCTAGATTTCCCCGTCAGTGGCAACATTTTCCCTCGAATAGAGCTTCTGCCCATCGCTCCATCTGTAATGATGTCACCTAAAGCAGACTTTCAAACAGAGCATTATATAGCAAAAGCAGCATATGTCACGGGCCCTGCAATTTCAAGAGCCCCACACTAAATGCTTGCAAGCTGTCAATTTCAATTCAATGATTCTGCACTCAATCTATTCGTAAAGTACTACACTTTTATGAACGATGAAGAATTTAAGGTTAGTGGTTTTAGCAAATTATCACCTTTAATTGGGGTTATTATTTTAAAGCAATATTTAATGGGGCTGTGGTATTACAATACTTAAATGTGAAGGTATTTGAAACTGAAATAAAATGAAAACAAAGTTACACTGTTCAGAGTTTTTTGGACATTTGGACTCCTCATTGTTTGAGTTGTCAACATAACGTTTCGACAGATTCATTCTATAGCCCTTCTTCAGGTGTAATATCTAGTTGTAATGGTGATGATTTTCCAATGATGGTAGTAAACAGAATATGCCAATGGTAGCCATGCTCAAACATAGGATTCAGATAATGTTGATTTCTTCCTCCTCAGACTTGAATTTTCGTACCTTATCTTTGTTGTAGGGACGAGATATAGATATCCAAACCTGATAGGAAAAGAGGAAGAAATAGATATTACCTGAATCCTACATTGTAATGTGGCTTCAACTGAAAAACTTTTTTTACCATCATTACATTCAGATATTACCACCTGAAGAGCTGTAGAATGAATCAGTCAAGACATTAACTCCAAGAAAGACTTCAGTTGTTTGCAAAACTTTACAAATGTTAATGACCTTTATCAAAACTATTTTGTATTTCATATCTTTTTCGTTGAGCAGATGTTATTGCATGGAGATCTACATTAGGGTTGTAAATAATTCCTTTAATTTGTTTTGATTCAAAGGAGATAAAATTTTTGTTGCTACCAGCTAATTATTTTAGAGGGGACTTCTTTATCCACCACCACCTAAATGCCAAATGAAAAGGGCTGGCTTACTTTTCACTCCTTTGATGTAGGGAGGGGAATAACTGAGCATAGGCTGCCTCTTCTCTCGTGGTATGTCTCGACTGTGATGATCATGATGGTATTTGAAGAAACAGAAATTAACCGTTCTAGCTTTTGCTTCATCAGAGAAACTTTAAATAAAAGGACGCGAGATTGCATACTGGGAAAATGACAAATAATTTATTCAGCGTCGCAAGGGTAACTGTTCCGAGTTTATCGATACAAAAATGTCTTGCTATTTCTGTGTCAGAAAAGTAGTTTTTCAAACTGATGAAGGACCAGTGGCTGTATAAAGATTTTCATAGAAAGTTTTAGAGTTCTTTGTTATAGGAAGATCAAAGATCTAACATGCGGTGATTGAAGTTAAATTGCACAGCTTCCCTCAATGAAGGCATGGGAATGACTAGAGTTCACAGGGGTCTCTTATGAATTAGATGAATGTATGATGGTGATGTGTGTGTGCGTGCAAACTTTTGTGTTTTGATGCATTGTGTCTATAATTGGATGGGCCTTTTCCAGACCTAACAAGGAAGCTAAGATTTCTAAGACACCGAAGTGTAGGTGGTTTGGTTTTTCATCTGTGTGAGATTCACAGTTCAGCCTATGGGCAGACATTTGCCTATCTTTGGAGAGTTAGCAAGAGGAAAATTATTGTCCATTTTCTCTTCGCTATTAACTGCTCATTGGTGATTTAAATTTCAAGCTGTTAAGGGAAAATAAAATTTGGTTTATCTCATAAAATGGCAATGGGCCGGCCATGTTGCAAGAATGAAAGACAACCAATGGACATCATGTCTCACAACATGGATCCCCAGAGATCACATAAGAAACCGAGGCCGACAGAACACAAGAGGGAGAGATGAACAAGACAAATTCAGGAAATACTGGCTCCACGATGCCCATGATAGGGAATTGTGGCGAATCCTGAGGAAGGTCTATGTCCAACGACGGATGTTGAAAGACTGATGATGATAACTTACTTATCTATTTCTCCACTCCGAATATATTAAATAAAATACAAGGGAATCACTATCCTTGAATTCAAATGCATGTTTGTGAAGTGTTAGTTGTGGAATTTCCTGATTCTTATCTTATTACTAATCTACTTATGTGTTGGTCATATGATAGCGGTAAAACTGATTTCCTGCTGTGATTATTCAGTAAAGTTCTCGATAAGAGCACAATAAAACTAATATTTGCCGAAGATTTCATAAGTTTCACTTGAGGTAAAATGTATAGAAACTAAAGAATAAGTTTTTTTCTAAACAAATTTTTTACTAGCATAACACATCTCAGAAAGTTATTTTTCCATGCTCTGTACTAATACTTATTCCATTGGTACAATATTTGGTTTTCATATCTGTGTGTAGGAATATTTTTTTTCCTATTGCCACTAAAAAAATTAAAAATATCTTGATATAAAGATTGCTTTTTGTTAAAAGCATTTCATTAAATCAAATCAATGCTGTTGTAGTATTATCTAATAAAACTCAGATATATTTTGATTGCTATGAAAAAAAAAGTGAACAAATTTTAAATGAAACTGTTTTTATCTCATGTAACTAAATTTACCTCTTGTACAGAAAAAAAATAATGTGTTTTGTGCCCAGCCACAGATTTTTTTTTCTAACTTGTAATCAAGACCTACGCATCTTGAACAATGAACAAAAAGTAAAATCTTTTATATTTCTTTAGGTGTTTTTTGTTATACAAAACAGGTCAGTTATGTAAAGTTTTGTTTGGGATTTTGTTTTCAACTAGGTTCATTCCATCACCTGAAGATGGCCGTAAGATACAATGGCCGAAACATTATGCTCATGAAATGAGCCAAGATGAAGACAAAAGTCTGGACAAAACTTTACATAATGTTAATCCCTCATCAAAAAAATTCAGACAGAAAAGATAGGTCTGGTTAGTCACTGAATAGAAACTGTCATGCAACTAACGTCTTCTGCCAGTTTGGATGATCAATTGAAAAAATTGGAACAAAGGGTGATCAATGAATAAGTTACTTCTGTTGCCTTTTGTTGGGCAGTGATCATTTAAAAAAAGTCTGAATATTCATAAAGCAAGCATGAATGCTGTTTAGACACATTAGCAAAAAGATCAGTTTAACAATAACTTGAATTGCAAATTTAACCCCCTACCCTTAAAACCAATCCGGGGGGAGGAGTCCCAAAAACTGAAAAAAAAAGTTTTTCCAGAGTTAATAACGAGTAAATTTTTTTAATTTCCAGCCATCTAGCTCCATCGGTGTGGCTTGTATGCAGGGTACATACATACATGCACAGCAAGCCAGACAAGTGTAAAAACTGAAGAAACCGTAGTTGACAGTTTCTAATACATAGCCAGTCAACCTGAATCACTTGAAGATTGAAGAAACCTATGTTGACAGTTTCTAATTACATGTTGAGATAAGATATATGGTATCAGTTGCTTACTATTATCATTTTAGTTCATACCAGGTGTTTGGTGGTTATCTCTTAGGATTGAGTGACATGTTCTACTTGAAACATCAGCAATCTTGCTGACCCCAATACTACCATGGTCTGGCTGGACAGTCTGAACCATTGTTGAAAACCATGATTCCTCCACTCTCATCTCTAGTGTCTTTTGGATAGTCTTCAGTGTACCAGTTGTTTAGGGCATGACCCTAATCTCTGTGTTCAGCAGCTTCCTCAGTTTTCAGGGAAGATCCTGGAATTTCCCTTCTTTTTGGCCACATTGAACCATGTAGTCAGCTGGAACGACCTCATCAACAATCTAGCAGAATATTTGATCCATGTTCACAATGACCTTTTTTCCCCACGTTTTCCTGACCTTGTGTCACATTTTGCTCTGATGGGAGAGTAAGTAAAGAGATGTTCACAATGACCTGATCTAATCTTCTTGCTTCGATGGGATAACCTGGGATTTTGAAATTGAGATTTGATTTTCAATTCTAGTTTCTAGGACAGTCTTCGATTTGCGCTCAGGTCATTTGTGTACACGGTTAAACTCAAATTTTATGCATAATTTCCAGCTACCTGCAATAAACTTGTGTAAATACTTCTGCTGGGTTCAAGCAATTCATGTGGTCTGACATTTATATGTATTTATCTATATGTCTGGACTTGTTTAATTTACAATGCATTGTTATGCTAAATTGGTCCCTGAGTTTGTGTCTAGCAGTGTTCACTTTTGTATTTTGAAAATTGAGACTTTTCTAAAAAAATGATATAAATGACCTATGTGAGGAAGGGATACTACTGGAAACCTATATTAATCGAATGAGTGGGTGGCAGTGATTCATAATTTCCCTGAAAATGCTAGTCATTATTGCTACTCTGATATGCCTCTTTTTACATTCTGTTTTGATCAGCTTGCTGCATTCATTTATGATCATAAAAGATTCTATTCCTCTTTTTAGATGCCCTTCTTATTATTAATATATCAGAAGTACAGGTTTCCTTTGCTGTTTGCAGGTTTTCAATGCACAGTTGTGATAATTTGCAGTTCAGTCTTGAATGATTTAATGGGAATATTTTGGGAAGTTTTGCGGAATACCCCAGAAAACCTCATGATAGAAAAGTATGCTGTATAAACAAGTCATAAAAACTTTAGGAAAGTTTTGGAAATCATTAATTCATCATAATGATCTGTGGTATTAATGAAGATTGTCTATAAAAAATTATTTATGAAGACGATATAAAGCCAGTTGAAAACTTTGATTTGTTTACACTCGTGAATCGGTTAGTTGAATGGTATTTTAGGAATTTTTTTTTTTTCCAATTCACCATACTGTAAACAAACTTTCAATGTTTTGTATTGCAACTTTACTTGGACTGGATAAATTTTTTAAAAAGCAACTAAAAAGTTTAGATGACAGTAAAGGGTGGTGGTGGTGGGCATATCTTTTTTTTTTCACTAGCATCTACCGTCTACTTTTTAAATGCTCTTTTGAAATGTATTGCAATAATCAAATATCTTCTTCGAAAATTATATTTTGGTTATAACTGCCGGAAAATAGAATAAAGTGTCTTGGAGGATTTCTGAGTAGATTGGGCTGTGTTAACATTTTTGATTCCGCCATGATAGACAGATTTGTCCCCCCCCCCAAAAATGAAGTCCAGTTTTGAATTTTTCATTGTATGCTTTTAGTGTATTCTTTTATTTATTTGTACATTTACAAATTGGGAATGGTGAAATTTTTGTTCATCAAGAAGTTTATGGTACAAGATTTATGGGTTTTGAGAATCAGGGTGGGGGTGTGAGCAAAGAATATTTGCAGATTTACTGCATTTCCCTCTGATGTCCCTAACACCCACGAATGGTAAAGGATATCTGTATTCCTCTTTGATTCAACAAAATAATATTGATAATGCTTCAAGGGTTCTGGTAACGATGGGCAGTTTTAAGATAACCATAATTCTTTTTGTGAAGATAGATTACTAACAAAGTAATAAATTGATGTTTGTTATAATTTTATTCAAAATTCTCCTATTAGCATTGTTTAACAGTTTGAAAACACATTAATTTTTTTCTTTCAATTATTTTCCAGTGCCTAAATGGTATGAGTCTGCTTTTTAGAAAATCCCAATAATCCAATTTTTTTCATAAAACTGACCAGCCATTTTGAATAGAAAATGATTTCATTGATCACGATATGATGACCTGTGAAGAGTCTTTTTTATCTGAAGCAGTAGTAGTAATAATAATACAGAATGATGTATGATGATATTGTTAATATTATTATTACTATTGCTATTATAGTAATAATTATGATTATCATAATAATAATTATTATGATAATTATTATAATAATCATGATTATTACAACAGTAATTATGATTATTATAATAATGATTATTATGATGAAGAATAAGAAAGTATACTTTCTCTCGAAGTTCAATACTTAAGCCTATAGTGGACGAAAGCACTTGAAAACCAGTGTAATCATTGCACTAAAATACAAAGCCACAAAGGAAGAATATCAACCTAAGGGCAATATTTAATGACAATGCAACTTATTAATTAGATTATTTACATAACACAGTGCAGAAGTACCAATTTAACAAATTCATATAAGTATGAAATTCTGAAACCAAGGAAGTTTTTATTTTTATTTAAAACTTGTTAGTATTTCAATGTCCCGGGTGTCAAAGGGTGATTGATACTAAAGTCTGGGTGCTAAATGAGTCATGTTCATAAAAACAATTTTCTAAAATCAAACTCTCTAATTCTCAGACGTCTATAAGAGCACCGAGTTCATAACGGCACACACCATGCGAACATTTTAATATTTTAATGAAGGATGATAATCCCGACCCTAATTGACTCTCATTTCCAACAGTTCAAAATTAATCGAGCAGCTGTATTTCGAACTTTTTGTAGTTTTCTTAGTTTGTGATTTATTCAAGCCAAAGAGAAGTGAATTACAAAAGCCTAATTTACTGGTAATAATAGAGTGAACCGACTGCTCCATTTCATTGCTGTAGAGTAAGTTTCTAATACTACAGACATCTCTGATTAACTTATAACGTGGTAGACCACATTATCAACATGCATTTCTAAGTTTAGAGATTTATCCTGATAGGTCCCATGATTTTTTATAGCAATATGATTTAGTAATGGTTTGGGGCTTGTTATTTAATATCAACAAGATAAATATCTTCATGAGACCGGGAAACTTTACCAGTAGAAATATAAGAGGTAAAGTAAGTACTTTTCTTACTATTAGAGAAAAGGATGGAAGTAAATCAGCAGTTCAGATCATCAAGAATACAACTGAGTGTATCCAAGAGAGTGCAACAATCTTAATCTTCTAAATGAGTTATATTTTGCTACTTATCTTTATTGAATAATTACTCCATGAAAAATAAAAAGGATGAAAGAATAAACCTAAGAGACTTGCATTGAGAACTGTAGCCCCCAAAGGTAGCTAATTAGTTTATACTATTTTAGATATGTGTGTGTGTGTGTTCATGCATTACAGCGTTCCAGAAACATCTTTTGAGTTTTGGAGGTTTTCTGATGGGCTCTATTTTAGATGTTTTCCAGTGGAAATGATATCTATTCCATAGTTTTTCTCCGAATGTGATGGGAGTTAACTGAAGTCCAGATTGTAGACAGGCAATACTGTTGGAAACTGAGAAAAATCAAAGAAGCAGCATACATCAACACATCAACTGAGTGTATCAGATAAGAGCAGATTTTGATCCAAGGTGGCTTCCACCATTTAACAGGGACAAGGTATGGAAATCCAGGCCTATCAAGGAAAGGAAAGGATAACATCCGGATCCTATGTTATAAACGTTGTTACCATTGGAGAGAAATAATTCTGTTTAACGCTGTTACATTCGAATAGTCCACTTGATGAAGGCTGTAGAATAGATCAGCCAAAATATCACATTAAGAACACAAAGAACGAGAAATTCAATTGTCTCTTGATCAAAATATCCTAGATTCGCCCTCAAATTCAGTCAAAGTGGTCTCTTAGTTTGTGTCTGACAGCATTCATACTTATTTTTTGAAAATTTAGACTTTTTTAGTGATTAATGTCCAACAACAGCTGAGAGAAGTTCTTCATTGATCATCCCTTTTTCTTAATTGATCACTCCCAACATGGCATGCTGCCATAAGATGTTGGTCACCTGACACTTTCTACTGAGTGTCTAACCAGACCAGTTATTTTTTATTTATTTCAACATTTATTTTTTCTTCCATTGGCTTCCTCATTAATATTGCCTTTACTACTAAAAGTAGTAAATTAAGATTAATAATTGGAAATGAAATATACAGTTTTTTTTTCTGTTTATGAAATATATACAGAATTACACAATTTATCCTCTCTTCGCACTCAACTCATTCATTACTGTGATAGTAGCTGTTTTTGCTTTCTTAACTGCGACAAAAGCAACAGTTCTCAGATCAGGGAAAATTTCATGTTAAGACCAATTTTCAAAATTAACAGTGTTTGTGAGGAAATAAGACAAAAAGAGAGATTGGTTAAAGAGAGACAGACAATGTTCTTTTTTTCTTTTTAATTGGTCCATAGCAATGGTAATCATAGAAAGATACGATAAAGAGATTGGACAAAGAAAGGAATTTTTTTTTCTTTTTTACGTCACACTGTTATATTATACCGTTTTTTGATCCAGTCTCCTGATAAAAAAAACAAAAGTGTGAGAAATAAAGCAGACTATACAGTGTATAGATACACTTCACACACACACACACACACATATATATATGTGCTTAAACTATTGCATTTTGGACAATATATTTTGTTTCATTTTTGATGCAGTCCTCATTTTTGTTTTGGACTTTTCAACAGATTAGCTTGAAAACTCAATGAGAAACTTATAGTTTTATTAGAAACACAAATGCTGAAAAAAATTCATACAATGCCTCAGTTTTTAAATAATTTGTCCTTATTCTCTCTTCAAACATGTTTTGCCATAAAGAGATTGCAAAAATAAACTAGAAAGCACACAGAGAGTGCATACCTCTGCCGACATCATTGTCAGGGAAAGTGATTGTGCATTGATTCACCCCAAAATTTACTCACTTCTTCGATGGACCATTGCCCACCCTCCCACTAAGTATTGTTCATTGAGAACTTTTGGAGATATCATGTGGACAGTAACGAGCATATTCATAAATGTAGGGGGAAAAAAATGGTAAAATATCTCTAGATCAGAACAAATACATGGATCCGCCCCTGAATTTAACCAACTCTTCTTCACCCCATCACCCAACCGTCCACAAAATTTCATTGAATTTCATGAAGTACCTTTGGAGATATTGTGTGAACAGACAACTGGAAAAATGTGACTCAACACGTATACTTCTCTAAATTTCATTGGCAGAGGTAAATGACTTTGAACGTTAAACGTTTTTAAGTTCCTTGAGTGAGTGATATATTAACTGCCTAATGACAGGAGATCATTTAAAATAAGTTTCTATGTAATATAATGCATTCTATAATTACACACATATATATATATATATATATATATATATTATTGCATCATCCACAGACTGCTGTTTCGTTGTATAACAATTCCTCAGTGTGGCTATAGACTATCTATTATCCCATCCAGTACCTAGAGGTAGGATCGAAACCTTAGCTTCAGACCCAGAGGCTAGTATCCTCCCTCTGCTCCACAGAACTGGATGGTCAGTAGGGTTGAATTTAAGTGATATATTTTATTTATGCATATATATTCCCCATTCACCAGTGTGCTCTATTGCATGTTGGAAGAGCATTGCATATATATATATATATATATATATATATATATATATATATATATATATATCAGTATTATCCTCCTCCTCCTCTTGTAATTATTACCACAATTAGCGATGCTACAACAACTTCATTCAGAATCCCTTCGAAATCAAAAATCCCAGATATGGACATAAGGATGGTGGATGCATCATTGAACTTATGGTTCTTGTGTTTTAAAGAAAGATAATTGTTTGCTGTAAAGTGATATATCTTTATTGATATTTATTCAAGTAGTGGCAGCGCATGGGACCTGCAGACCCTGCAGCTGGGGTTGGGGTGCCAGAGCTATGGGGGCACAATGTATCCATGGAGCCCTGAAAAATCTTTAAAAAATAATCTAAAGAGATTTTGCAGCAGAGGGCATAGTAAGATCTAGCACCATACTGATTCAAGATGGCAGCTTTGACTTCAGAGATGTTTCATAGTATACTACTAGATAATGTTAGTCCTAATATTCGGTAGACCATTTAGTATTTGTCGTTTGATAGTATATAGGAGCATAACAGCTGTTATATCTACATACAATATTTTTTGATTGTCGAAATTGGTCTATTTTTTTCCTACTGACTCTAACATTAGAAAAAAGCAACATTTTCAGTGTCTTATTCTTTTTCGTTTTTAAAAAAGGTTAAAATACAACTCAAAAGTAAAAAAACGATTTGTGCCGTTTATAAAGAGAATACTCTGAATGATCGATTGTGTTGAAACTGCTTTGCCAAGTTTTATGCCCAATATTTCTGGAAAAAAAAAACGCTCCACAACTGGGTAGACCAGTTAAGATTGATAGTGATCAAATCGAGACATCACTTTGGAATAATCAATGTTATATAACATAGAAGCCAACGTACTCAAAATATCCCAGTCAAGTATTGAAAATCACTTACACCACCAAGTTATGTGATGGTGTGTGGTTTCCACATTTGTGAAAAAAAAACTACCGGACGATATTTCCATTTGTTACTTAAATGTATTGAAAGTATTCTGTTTGTGAAATGATTCGTAGCAGGTGATGAAAAGAGGATACTTTACAACATGGAATGTAAAAAATCATGGAGCAAGGGAAACAAACCATTATTAATGACATGTTTCTTTGGTGATCTTGACTGGAAAGTTTCTACTTATGCACCAAATTCAGCAGGTATAGCACCTCCAGATTACCATTTATTCCGGTTTTTACAGAATTCTCTCAATGAATAAAATTTAAATTCTTGGAACATTGCAAAAGGTAGATAGAGCAGCCTTTTTGATAGGGAAGAGAAACCTTCAGGGAGAATAGCTTCATGAAGTTGCCTGAAGGATTTTAGATACATTTTTTTTTGTTCGATAAAGTTAATGTTGAAAATAAAACATTTGGATGTTTTTCTTTTACTTGATAAACCTAACATACTTCTTGACCATCGAATGCATTCAAATTCATGTACAATCTTATGAAATAGCAGTTTGAGAAATATCTTTCCAAAGTTCTATGGTAGTCAAGCACTTCTGATCACTGATTCTTCTGCCTGCTGCAAGATAAGTACTCATTTCATGCTTGGCTTTTTCATTTTTAACAAAAAAAATCCAACAGTTAAATCACTGAAATGAATGTATCTCCAAACTATTCATGCCTTGCACAAAATTTTTTTTGTCTTATCTTAGAAAGCCCTTGTAAAAATGTTATTTTTTGAATATCTTTTTTATGCATGAGAATTAATACTTATAATTTCGAAAAAACTAATAAAGGCAGTGTCTATCAAAATATTCTCAGAAAAATTTTGCTGGACAGTATTCATAGATTATTTACTTCTCTGATTCAACTGTAAATCTGATACAATGTTAGTTATTGGTATGAAATTATTGCGGTAACATTAGTACAGAAATGTTAATAGAGAATAATGATTTTTTTTTTCCTAAAACCCACATCAGTAAAATAGGCCTGAAGCTTACAGAAAATTAACCATAATTCTTACAGATACTTGAAAATCAATGAATAGCCACCATTCTGTCTCTACAGACAGGGTGTATGCCTAGGGGAAGTGTATGGGGGTCCTGGGATGCCCAGTTGTCGAAATCCACCTCTCAACCTCGCTGATGTAGTCAAGAGGAAAACAGCATCAGCTTGGCTGCAGGAGCTGCGAGAAAGGACATCAGAATTGGCCATCAAACAATCTTGAGAGAGCTCCATTCCCTGGTTTGGAATCGTAGTTGTCCTTCACCTTAGACTGGTTGCTTCCCTGAGTCTAGTGTGTCTTATCTGCCCTGCTACTTTACCAATAGCTGGGAGGAGATGAGATGAATTCATGCCTCTCCAAAGGGCATTAGTGCAAGGTGAACTGCCTCAAGCGGAGTTTGAACTCCGGTCACCGATATTTGGAAATAATCTTAGAATATTATTGAAATACAATAAGAGACTGACATGATTGGTATGCGTAAAAGTTCAGGTGAAATTAATTGCTTGTTTAGTGGGAGAAACCTTAGAATTGTCAGGAATAGACCAGCAAGGATAGAATAGAGCTGTTAAATCTGAAATAGACTGTAAATATGAACGAAAATAGTTACAAATAAGCAGTTGAGTTGGTTCTGTACTCTCTGCTTGAAGTAGGTCACTTCAATGAAAGCCAGGTATGGCTCTGAGGGCTGAATTGAATACACTATCATTTACTTTCTATAATTGATTTGGAGTGAAACACACAGATATCCGTAACAAATAATTAAAAGGATAACTACCCCTAAAAAAAAAACGGATCAATACATTGATATACCGAAAAAGAAAGTCGCAGAGATGTAGTTTGATTACTTACATTAACAAATTAGTTACAAATGTAAAATCAAACTTTGTTTTTTCTAAAGGTTTAAATTGAAAAAAAAATGATATGTTCCTGTCTCTATAGTATTAATTTGATTGATAGATGAACACCTACAGGGTGAAATCACTTTTTCAGTTTTATGTAATTGATTAGTTATATTTTTTTACAGAAAATAAAAAAATCCTGAGGTATAGAAATATGAGGAACATTCAACTGAATGTAAATTACAAATTCTTTGTATGATTTCTCCCTTTGAGGATATCACGAAGATCCGTTGTCCCAGGTGGATGTAGTGGTCTGCTTTCTTTAGCTCTGAATTTTCAATTTTGATCGTTATGTCTTTCTCCTTTGCATATGACATTGATCTTACTGAAGTTCATATGTAGACCTATTTCCTGCTTTCTTCCTTCAGACTGTCTATACCAGAGATCATATACAAAATTGTGTTTGGCAGAAAATAAGATGGCATAATGCCCACAATCGAGAGGTCAGGTGAATCTTGGAGAAGGTTTTTGTCCCATGACAGACATTAAAAGGCTGATGATGATGAAATTAAAAATTAATGGCAATGTTGAAAATGGGATTCAATTATTTATTTATCCATGTATATATATATAGCCTCCATCTACAAATACTGGCTGAATATTACAGTGATTATCCTACCACTGTCTAAGAAGATAAGATAAAAGGAGAGTGTATTGCTTTTGTACCCACTCATTCAAACTATTTTCTACCAACCATCATGGTATGCCAGTGACAATACCATTATCGAAGTAACTTGTGATGGTAATTGGATTCATGCTCTCCCTTGTGGGATTGATATAATCCCTCACAACTGAAATACCCTCTTAGTTTACTAATTCCATTTTCTTGGCTGATAACATAGAAAAGCAAGGTTTAATGGGAATACTATCCATTTTCTATGTCTTACTAATAAACAACCAGAAAATAACATTCACTACCCAAGAATAAAAATTGCATTGTACAATGTTATAGTATTAGTTGAAATCAGTATAAATTGAATCTGATACGTTAATCTTACAGAAAATAAGTGAACAACACTTATAAAACAAATTCAAATGAAATGGAAAACAATAGGAATATTTATATTTATCAAACTTGATTCAAACTTTTTTCTGAACTTCTGCTGCAACTTTTATTGGAATATATAGAATATGAATTTTGAGATTATAACATCACTGACACACAGATCATACATTTTCTTTAGTATACAGTTGTAGAAATAGTAAAATGAATCATTTTATTTTGTTTTTTTTTGAATATGCAATAAAATTGCTGTTTTAACACCAGAAATAACTCATGAAATCGAAAATAAGAAGTTTGCATTTGTTGATGCAAAAAATTCACCTAATTTCACTAAAACTAAGTTGCATCTGTGAATTATGTTGGATAACTTTCAAAACAAATTAAAGAACTAGAAAAGGTATACCTTTTTTCATAAAATACAAAATAACTTGCCATCACAGTCAATAATTAAACAACTGTAGCATCAGAAGTCATGTAAATAAAAATTCCATTTAAGAATAAATATGGTCAGAATAAATTCTCTTTATATCATTGGCATTTTCCACTGTAAAACATCTAAAATAGAGTAAAAAAAACATAGTAACATCTAGTCATATCTATATTCAGGAGAATCTATATGTTATTTACTGACCTGTCAAAGCAAGGCCCCCAAAAAGATCAAAAAAGCTTTTTAGAAGGGATCTTGTAGAGTACTAATGCCAATTTTCAAATCTATTGACAAAAATAGTATGGCCGGGAGTTCTGGAACACACAATCGCATGCACATGCAAAAAAAGCTAGTTGTTCAACTCCTAAGCTCTTTATTTCAATTGATCAGGATGAATTCTGTTATCAAATAATTAAAGAACAGATGAAATTAATCTTTAAAACATACAAGTGAGTTATCAGTATTTCATGAGTTGCATTTTGGTTGTTTCATGTCAATAAATAAATTTCATAAAACCATAATTTTATAACACACTTACACTGAGGAGGCGACATCGGGATGGCACGAATTTTGAATACAAGGAAAACAAAGTCTATGTGTAGAAAGTAAAATTATATTTTTGTGAAATTCATTTATAAATATGAAACAACAAAAATACAACTTGGCAAACAACACACAAAATCTCATTAAATCATTGGCTGAAAAGACCAGAAATGAAAAAAACACAATATTTTATGATAATACTTGAAAGAGTTTTTGATTTTGTTGATACTTCATTGTCTATTGACATCAATCTTAAAACTGTCTGGAAGTAATTTATGTTGCTTATATAGGAAGGAATACAAATGAAACCAAATAGAACTCAGTAAAAACTATCACATACTGTATTTGGGGTGATCAATTAAAAAATTGCAAAAAGGGGTAATCGATGAATAACAAGAGTGAATGTTGCAGGACACAACCTAGTGACCAATTTAGCATGAACTTACATTGAAAATTGAACTCCGAATTTAGAGATGGGATTTTTAAAAGCATAAAAAAAGTTTTTCCTAGACATCATCATCAGTCTTTTAACATCCGTTATTGGACACAGACCTTCTCCAGGATTTGCTATACCTCTCTATCATGAGTGTCACGGAGCCAATACTTTCTGAATTTGTTTTTTTTGTCTCTCCATCTTGTATTCTGCCAGCCTCTGTTGCACATGTGATCTCTAGGGATTCATGTTGTAAGTTGTGATGTCCAGCGGTTGCTACCATTCTTGCAAAATGACCAGCCCATTGCCATTTGAATTTTCTAGTGGATTCTATGATGTCTCTGACTCCTGTTTTCTCCCTAATATACTGTGCTGTCTTATGATCTCTCCTTGTGAGGTTGAACATGATTCTTTCATGTGCATGTTGTATTGAGGGTCAGTCTTTTGGTAGAGTTCCATGTTTCAGCTCCATAGGTGACGATCAGGAGGATGCATTGGTTGTGTACCCTTCTTTTTACGACTAATGGGATCTTGTTGTTTTTGAAGGTTGAACTTGCTCTACTGATGGTTTGCCATCCTAGTGTGATTCTTTGCTTGATTTCTTCTTCTTTTGAGGATTTCATAGAGATTCATTGTCCTAGATAGATGTAGTGGTCTACTTTCTCCAGTTCTGTGTCTTCGATTTTGATAGTTTTGTCCTTATTTTAGACATGATTATTGCACATGACCTTTGTTTTGCTGAAGTTCATGTTTAGGCTGACTTTTCTTCATTTAGTTCATCCATCATCAGTTGGTGGTCATGTAGGTTCTCTGCAAAAAGGGGGATGTTCATTTTCTAGACATGATAAGGAGTAAATATTCTATTTATTTACTCTCCCATCAGAGCAAAATGTAACACAAGGTTAGGGCTTTACGTGGGGAAAATTGGAGACACCCTGGAAAAATAGCTCCAGCCGACGCGGCTTTTTGAAACCATAGCAACGACCACAACAAAAAAAAGGCTAAAAAGAGTGTACATATTTGAATGTTCATCGCTCTACTTCTATGGGTGCTGCCTGTATGCATGATACATATATAAGAAGCCAGCCAGACAAGCTTGAGAACTGAAGAAACTTATGTTAATGTTGATTTTAAGAGTTTTGGTTGACAGTTTCCAATTAAAACTAGCATTCTCAAAGAAATTATGAATCACCACCAACCATTTATGCTGTGTTAAGGTTGATCGATTGAAAAGTTGGCAAAAAGAGTGATCTGTAAATAAGTTACATCTCTCGCCTTTTGTTGGGCTGTGATCACTGAAAAAGTACAATTTTTTCAAAAAAACAAGTGGACACAAATCAGTGACCAATTTAGCATAAGCTCACATTGCATATTGTGCCCCCCTACTAAAAACCTATTTTAAATAGGAATTTTCAAGAAAAAAAAATTTTCCCGACTCATTGAAAGGAGTGTGTGTACAAAATTTCAAGTTTCTACTATGAATGATAAGGGCTTGGCAAAGTCCGGATAGATACACAGATACATATAAATGTTGTATCTTTAAGAAATGGACACGTAATCTGAAAGAAATAATTATAGATGCGTTATATTATTTTGAAATGTAGCTCAATGGTAAGAGCAAGGCTTCCTTGGAGCAGCTACCCTATTTGTAGCAGGTTCAGTTCCTGCAGCAGCCCCATTTTCTTTAATCATATATTCTATCTATGCTGTCTAGGCCAAATGATAAAATCACCGTGTAATGATGGGAGATCATTTCAAAATAATATGATGTAATTTATGAATATTGATGTTGTGGGGAGCAGTTATTAATACTTGGTGAAGTACAAAAAAAGTAATGGGAGGATAGAATTATGAAGTTGCCTGTACTATGAGCCAGACAAAAGTAAGGAAAGAGATATCCTCAGGACATTAGAGGTCAAAAGATGAGAGGCAGTCCTACCTTCTGACCTGGCCTCTCTAGCATAATAGAGAATATTTGTGAAGTGCTTTAAAATATATTTAATTTGCTCAGACAGCTTTGAGTCTTAAACAGAATCTTACGGAGTATTCAAACAGTTTAAGATGAAAGCAAAAACGCAGGTACAGTTTTCCCTTGATTAAGGCAATTAATTAATCCTCAGACTGAAACGTGTACATCAAAACCATGTTAATTCAGATACAATAATCGATGGTAAAAAGGACAATTGATCCATGATCAATTATTAGTGACCCAAAATATTCAAGTATTGCTACTATATAAAGTACATAGTATGATACACTTGTATAGAAATAACAACTGATATGAAATAAAGGCTTACTAAATGCATTGAAGTAGTTTTAGCAATATTTACCTTCAGAGAAAAAA
This sequence comes from Thysanoteuthis rhombus, assembly GCA_963457665.1. NCBI lineage: Eukaryota > Metazoa > Mollusca > Cephalopoda > Oegopsida > Thysanoteuthidae > Thysanoteuthis > Thysanoteuthis major. The sequence goes on from OY735200.1 coordinate 73,264,375, forward strand.
ATTATCGATTGATTAAATAAGTATCGACTTTGAAACTGTCCAATTCTACTTTACAATTGATGAAAATGTTTTTTTGTTTCATTCAAAAAATTGCTGTTTTTTTTCTTCCAGACAAAGCTATGAAAAAATTTAAGAATCAAACTTTTTAAATTTTAATTAGGTTTTTAAAATAGGGTGTTGATTTCATGCCGGATTTTCGTGCCCATTAGTAAAATTTTATTCTATGATCTTTATTTTATATTGTCCTGCCGTTCTTCAAAACTGAGATGTAGAATGAAATTATTTTTGAGAAATTTCATTGTTCGTTTTCCAGTTTAAAAGGGTCAATAGATAAAGGTAGACAATATCCATGGGCGAAAAAAGACCAAAATAAAAAATAGCATAAAAATTGAATTAACATAAGTTCAAGAGTTTTTTTCTCTGTTTTGCAATAAGAAATATAAAAATATCCTAAGAAAATAGATATGCAGATTTATAAGTACAAGCCAAAATTTAAAAAATGTATGTACAATGAAATGTCCATAGACCAAACATTCATCGGTGAAACGTCCAGACACAGTATCATCCACATTTGGTGATAATCATAATCATTTTCTTTAATTACTCTCTGCAGTTAAGCAAGAAATCAAGATGCAACATCTTCATCAGTAGGAGCTTTTTATCCTGTTATTTTAATATTTTTCAATTCCACATTGGATTTAAAGATTACACACAGCTCATCCCTTGCTGTGAATGTTACATTGTCCACTTTATATTTTGTTGATAAAACATAAAGATTGCCCTGGAGTGTAAAAGTATTTACTTGACAATGAAAGAACTGATCCGTATTTACTCCCTTCTCCATGAGAGCAAAATGTAACATGAGGTCATTTCTAATATTGGGTTCCAGCAGCAAAAATTGCTCCAGTCTCTACAACTAGATTTCAATGGTGTCAGGGCAAGCCCGACTGAACCCTTTTAGTGCAATGGGGCGGTACTACCCCAGGGCATGTTACTGCCCTGAGACTGGGCATCATAATTTTTTAAGGCCATAGAACGGATCCCAGGCCTCTTGCACTTAGCAATACCAAGCTTCAGTAAGCCATCATCAGACACGTCATTGTGCTGGTGCAAAGCTAAAGCGTATACTGCAAACAGATACGTTGCTCAATAAAAGAACTAATCAATTTCTCAATTTTGAAACAGTCTTAATCAAAATTTTAACAGCATACATAAAGAGATGGTCACAACTAATTTTATTGCGTTAATAAAAATTTTCCTTGAACAAAATCATATTATTTAAAGGATACCTATACAAGTATCATTAGGGGGATAAAGCTGATGGTAATGATAGTAACAATAGCATTTCAATTATAAATGTTATGATATTTAACTGTTACAGAGTTTATCTTAGAATTGGATAATGTTAAAATTTATGATGATACTAAGATTACTGATGCTTTAAACTCATGACAATATTCACTGTGAGTATAGATAGAAAATTTGAAATTATTCAGATGATGATGATGATGATAATGAATCTAGTTTCAAAACCATCTAAGTTGGATCATTTGGATTTAACTGATTTTGACACTGAACTGTCTTTTTTGTCAAATACTGGAATGTTCTGTTATAACTTCTTATTTTTATGCTATTTTTGACATCACGTATGCACAAGTGTGAAATTTTCATAGGTAAAAAGAAATAAGAGAATTCATGAAAGAGAAACAGAACATTTCAATATTCAGAGAGGACAATGAAATGTCAAAATCAGTTTCATTCAAGTGATTCAATTTCAATGGATGATTGCCAATAATAATGTTCAATGTAAGAAACCAGAGACTTGCTGACAAAATAAAAAAGATCTTAAAAAATTTAGTCTCCTGACTTAGAACTCATGGATATAAACCGAGAAATTAGGAGTGAATATGTGCATGAGCAAATTGAAAATTTCCTACTTTCAGTTATTTAGATTCTTTGAAAGCATGTATGGAGCAAAAATAGAAAATAAATACGATGAAACTAAGGAAAACATACAACAAACTCCTCAGACAGGTACAGAAAATTTAACTGACAAAAAAAAAAGAACAGGTCTGATTAGTCATTCAATAGAAACTGTCACATGACCAATGTCTTTTGGCAGCATTAGGATAATCAGTTGGAAAAATTGGTGATCAATGAATCTGTTACTTCTCTAGCCTTTTGTTGGGCAGAAATCACTAAATAAGTCTGAATTTTCAAAAAAAAACCAAATGGATGCAAACTAAGTGATCAATTTAGCATAAGCTTACATTGTAAACTGAACTCCCTTGAAAAAATATTTTTTCCAGATATGATATAGTACAAGTTCAAATTTTCAGCCCCCTATCTTTTCTGCATGGTACATAGCTATCCAGAGAGACCAACTAGAAAACTGAAAGAGACTTATATTGACAGGTATTAATGTCATTAATAAACCTGTCAAAATAAGGCCCCTTAAAGGTCAAGAGAGCTTTTTTTAGAAGTGGTATACTGTAGACAAAACAGTATGGCCAGGAGTGCTGGAATGCACAAACACTTGCAAATATAAAAAAGGATAGACATCTATAGATACCAAGATCAAATGATAGAACCAGGCATTTTTTCCATGAGGGACAAAAAAGTACTGACCCAGAGTTGTGCAAAACAAGATCTTCAGAAATCATAGATGTATATTCCATAATCGGGTAAAATAGCCTGCACCCTTAGTGCAAAAATGGGATGAAATGTTAAATGCTGGATAAAATCACCAAACTTTCAGCTCAGGGATATAAGAATAATATTTCCAATGCATCCATCTAAAATTGATTATTTTATAGCTGGAGTGGCCATTCTCCAAGATGGCCACCATCAGATTTATGTTTGTTATAACACAGAAACAAAATTACTCGCAATTGTCAATTTAATACTAAGATAAATGTATCGACCTACTAATACAACCCAGAGGATTCAGAAAATGACCTGGTATTCAAACCACTATGTATCAAGTGACCCTTAAAGGTCATTTCAAGATCATTGATAACACATTTTACTATTTAGTATTGACTGAAAATAAGAATTTATGTACTTTACATCATGTTTTGAAAATACAGTATGTAGAGCAGGCACATTTATATGTTCTCACAAACTTACAACAGCTAAAATAAGCTCACGATGAGAAAAACAAATGTATGAACAAACACATTTCATTTTTTAAGTTCCCACTCAAGAAAGTTATGTCTGAATTTGAAAGGAATTGGTTTGAGAGCAAGTTAACCAGACGTTCTTCATTCCTTTCTCTAGATCAGGAGCATAAACTAAAGGATGGCAAAATGAAAAGTGATGGTGAAGCTATCTAAATCCACAAGAATTTCATTGCTGGATGTTAACTAGGCTAGAGCAAGCATGCCATTTTTTTTAAATAAGTTTGAACACTGAATTTGCACTTTAAATTCTAGCCCTGATTACAAATATCACAAGGAAAGAGCAGCATTACATAGAAAGTTTCTGGAACAAAGTAAGAATATTCTGGCTACAATTAAAGCTGAATATGACAACCCATTTGAATAGAAATGTCCAGAATTATTAGTGTAAGCATGTGCATGAGAGAATCATGCTCAACCTTACATGGAGAGATCACAAGACAGCACAGTATATAAGGAAGAAAACGGGAGTCAGAGACATCATAGAAACTATCAAAAAACTAAAACGGCAATGGGCAGGCCATGTTACAAGAATGAAAGACAATCGATGGACATCATGACTCTCAACATGGATTCCCAGAGATCACATGCGAAACCGAGGCCGACAGAACACAACATAGAGAGATGAACTAGACAAATTCAGGAAATACTGGCTCCATGACGCCCATGATAGAGAATTGTGGCAAATCCTAGGGAAGGTCTAGGTCCAACGACAGACGTTAAAAGACTGATGATGATGATGATGATGATGACATGTTCTTACACTGATGACTTCATCATCACAATCATCCAGAATGTGAAGAAGCCATATGATTCTTTCTTAGAAGTTCTTGTCAAGCGAGAAAGAACTGTACAAGCAACAATAGGATGAAATTCTCTGCCATCTTTCAAAACACCAAAACCTAAGAAAGACATCATTGGGAAACAAATAGCATCAATGAAGTCTAATATAGCACCAAGCTGAAGGATGTTTATTACAAATCAGCAAAGTTGGCCGAATTTTTCACGCATGAAAATCAACCACACCCACCATCAATTTCTGATTTGGGATAACTTTACGCAGTAATGAAGTCAGAACCACTAAAACAATTAGTCAAATTGACAAATTATATGATTACTCAATTGAAGAAGGTGGATTACTACAGCACACAATTTGCACAATATTAAAAACCCTCTAAGAATATGCAAATGAGTTTGTGCAACACATCAAACAATAACTGAAAACTATCAAAGGAGTGAACATTGTCCAAGATCGTTGCTTCCTGTCCAGTATTAAAAGTGGAATCTGTGACAACACAGGAGTGGGACATAGAATCCAAGTATCAGAATCTACAAAACTCCCTCAGTAAACACATTTCAGAGGCTTTTTAAAAAAAATTTATCAGAACAAGGGAGACTGAACTTATCAGCCATACAGTTGGCAAAACAAAAACCCAACCAGACCAAGACATCTTCATCAATCAACACGAATATGTAGCCCAGAAAGGACTAGATTTTGGAATGCAAAATTCATCATATAAAGAAGGTGGATTGTGCATACTTGTACACATAAATCATGTACTTCATTTTGGACACAAAAACATCAGTGTGTGAACATCAGACACAAATATCCTGGTTTTGCTTATTGGATACTTCTAAAACTCCAATGACACATTTCCTGAGATGGATGCAGTGTTTGATTTTGGAACTGGAAAGGAGAGGACAATGTATGATGTAAGAGCAAACAAGCACAAAACTTGGCAGAAACACGTCAATAGCACTTCCTGTTTTCCACAGTTTAACTGGGACTCACACAGCATTATTATTCAGAAGAAGAGGAATGAAGACAGCATGGTCAACTTGGGAGCGTTTTCTTGAAGTAACAAAAGCTTTTCTATTTCTAGGATGCACTCATACAAGCCTGTGGAGAGAATGGCCAATACATGTAGCATCTGAATATAATGTGCACTGCCACAATCAACCATTCCATCTCCTATTGACTGGGGCTGAAGGAATGACAAGGAAGACTGGGTACCCGGGGAGATAAAAATAGAAGAGGCTAGAATGAGTTCCATTCTAACCGAGTGTTCCTGTGAATGGGTTTTCACTAGCTGCTCCTGCTCCAAAGCTTGACTTCAGGGGTTGTAATTGTGCATGTAATTAGGCACTTGCAGACATAAACTTTAATTTCATCGGATCAGGACTTCATTTGTTTGGCTTTATTGCATTTTGTTAATTGTAGCAAAGTTTTCATCATTTTTCCAACATAGCTCTATTATATATGGAATGATTTTGACATTAACACTTACGTAGCTAAAGTATGCCATACACAACGGTTGGAAGGGTATTTAATTAAACCTCTATTGCCTGTAGAATTTTTTCTAATTTGCATCTTGCAATTAGAAAAAAAAGATTATGGCAATTGAAAGAAGATGAGTGGCTGTCATGTCTCATGAGAGTTAGCAATAAAAGCATTGTGACATTAAAATGACCTTTGGAGGTCACTTCATTCATCTAAAGTTAAAAATAAGATCATTTTAAAATTCTCAGGACCAAACTAGCAGATAGGTATTAGATTAATTTAAAATATCTCATATTCTGATGTATTATAGGATTTTTATGGTGGCCATCTTGGAAAATGGCCGCCACAACAACAATATCAGTAATTTTGCTTGGATCCACAGAAAATATTTTATATATTTTTACCTCAGGTACCTCCTTGGGAGTTTCTTTTTCCAGTATGTAATACTATAGTCACTAAGGGAACATTCTAAAAGGGGAAACAACAGGTAAAACTGATGTCAACTTGAACCAAACTTTTGGTTGGCAGGTTATTATGAGAGAGCAGGAAAGAACATTACAGAAACCTTAAAAAAATCAGCTGGATGGACATGACATGCAAATAAATTCCTATATTTGGCAAAGAAATGTAAGTAAAATTACAAACTTGTTAGCATCAGGACATGGTTTCTAGTTCAAATGAAAAACTTGAGCAACAATTGCATGAATGCCTGATGGAAATAATGATTCTGGGATGAGTGAAAAAAAAGGCCAGACAAAAAAATGCTAAAAAAGGAGCAATTGCAATTAATTACAGGCCTATAATGTGCATGTCTCTTTTGTGGTAAATCTTCACAGGACTATTTCTTGAGGAAATCTATTGCTCATTAGATAATTGAGGACTCCTACCTGAAGTGCAGACAGGAACCAAAATAACAAATGAATTATTAAAAAGAGTAAAAACCAAGGAAAAAAATCTAGCAATTGCAGGGATAGAATATAAAGAAGCTTATGACCTGATCTTTGATTGAAATGTTTAAATATCCCCAGAATTAGATAGCATATGATCAAAGACTATGAAGAACTGGAAAGGAAATTTACTAATCCATCAGGAAGACTTGACCATTTGATGTACATGGATTACATAAAATTATTTTTATGCACAGTTTTTTTTAGACTGTTCTCATCTTGGCTCATTTCTTGAACACAACATTTCAGCTGTTGTACCCTAAGATGGCCATAAGGTAAAATGGCTGAAACATTCCTATCAAGAAATGAACTAAGATGAGGACAACAGTCAAAAAAATATTTACATAATGATAATGCCTAATCAAAAAAGTTCTGACTGAAACAGAAATCATATGCTGAAAAATAAAAATTATCAAGAAACATTGGTCTAAACAGTCAAAATTTGTAGCTAAGATAGTAGAATGGAGTTTGGAATTTAGGAATGTGCAATGTTGGTGATGTATAAAAGAAAAGAAGAATCAAGAGACAGAATGCAATTTCTGAACAATAAAATCATCTGAACATTATTCTGGAATATTGGGAGAAGATTTGATTAAATAGCAGCATGAAAGAGAATATTTTAGAAACATGACCCAATAGCAGAATCCTTATAAGATTCCTTTATACATGATCAGTATTCATGTAATATATTCTAGGCACTTCCTAAACTAGACAAGAAAAGAATGGAGAATAAATTCATGAAATGAATGGGAAATATATACCTTCAAGATAGAAAACTATTTTGTCAATAAATTTTTTCTTTCTAAATTTGGAATAGGAGATGCAAACAATCGAATTGGCAAGCCAAGTTTAGAATCTGGTATAAGTTGTTTATGTTCACTAATGCCCTTGGGAAAGGTGTGAATTTATCTTTTTTTTCCCTCAGCTACAGATATAATAGCAAGGCAGAGTGGGCTCTCCAGCTTTGGGAAGGCAACCAGTCTAGGAGAATAACAACTCTGATTCTAAAACCAGGGAGTGGAACCCCTTTAAGGCAGTCACATGCGAACTTTGACATTTTTCGGCTAATTTGATACCAAATGTATCATGCTCTGCTTTCCATTGGAAAACATCAGCAAGGCCAAGAGAGGGATCCTTTTTTTTAAAGTTGCAAAATCTAAAAAGCATCAAATGGTCTGTAGGATCTTATTAGAAACAGCGTTCGCGCTTTGTTTGTTTTTTTTGAAAATTCAGATTTTCTTGGTGGGCACTGCCCAACAAAAGGATGACAGAAGTAATTTATTTGATTATTTAATCCATCGCCCCCAACACAGCATGCTGCCAAAAGACATTAGTCACTTGACAGCTTCTATTGAATGACTAAGCAGATCTGTTTATATCCTGCACTTAATCAAAAATTATTCAGTTCTTTCCTTTCTTTACAAACAAACACAACTGGATTCAGATTGTGAATATTGCTGTACAGACTTGAATTTCGCTCAAGTTCAGGTTTGTTTAAACTCTTTCCTATCATTGTTTCTCCAAAACTATCTTGCTGCAAGAGTCTAGAATACAGTTGTGCACTCTCTTTATGCCAAATGCCCCCCTACAACACCTAGCTATGTGTCAACACTGTAGGTAGTTTAAAAATGAGAAGTACCCAAAACAGATTTTAGAGACATGTAGTTGCTTGTCATTGTGAAGAAAAGCATCAACTTTCAGTTTTTATTAAGGAAAATATTATGGTAAGTATTGAACAAATGTAGCAATCAAAGATGGCGGAGAGTTCTATCCTTTTTCATATGTGTGTATGTTGGGTTGTTTATGCGTTTGTTAGTGTGATCCATCACTCCTGGCCATACCGCTTTGTCTCGAAAATTGGTATCAGAACTCTCCTAGACCTCTCCAGGATATTTATTTTTGATTTTTGAAATTTTTTTTACCTTTTTGGGGAATTATTTTGATGGGCTTATTGATAAAATTGAGATTCTCCAGAATCTAGATATTTCTAGATGTTTTTTAAAAACTATAATAGATGTTTTCCAGCGGAAAATGCCAGTGATGTCATAATTAGAATTTATTATGACCATATTTATTCCTCTATTGAATTTTTTTTACAGGACTTCAAAATTTGACACAACAGTTGCTCAATTATTGACTGTGATAAAGGCAAGTCTCAAATGAATTTCTAAGCAGATACTAATAAGCAATAGTCATTTGTAAATCATAATCATAGATGTTTATGGAATCTCAACAAAGCTAAAATATCCCCGTATGGTCCTCAGTCACCTCAATGCTCCCTTGAAAGGGACCCATTCCCCCAGGAGGGCATTAGCATCTACATTGAAAACCAATAGTCTAGTCTTTTACACTGATATAGGATTTTGAATACTTACAGAATACAACAAGATCTTTTTTTTCATGTGGGTTTTCTAGCGAGAACTTTCCTTGGCTTATTTTGTAGACATCAAGGTATAGACCTTATCTTACCCATCCTATTTTTTAATGGGGATGTATCATATAGGGAACAGATCCCCAGTTACTTTTTGCTAGCCCCTCTGAAGACAACAAGTCATTACTTTACAGAGACAACTTATCCTCTTTCTTTCTGCAAGAATTATATCAGCTAGAATATTGTTGGGACATGTTTATATACAACACAAATTACTCCCTGGCTGCTATCATAATTAACAGTTTAAAAGGGAGAAGTGAGCAGATTCAAACCCTCTCCACTCCAGGGCCAGCAACCAAGATGGACATAAGAACCATCGCCCGACCCAGGGTGACGTTAACAATTATTCATATTGTCTGTAGACAGTATTTCCGAGCTTTCCTCACAGCCAGCACAATAGTCCAATCCTTCAACAAATATATGTGACACAAGATTCCAAAAACTCAAGAAAATATTCATGAGCACAACTTTTCCATGCTCTCACTTATATGCAGACACTAAAAAAGGAACTTGTCTCAGTGTATATACAATTACACTCCATGCAATCAAAACCCAGGTAGAGTTTCTTACATTACATGAATTGTTACATTGTCACAGACAATTCAAAGACTTCCCATGGGACAACTAACAAACCAAAAACAAATTGACAAACTTTCTTCTTTAGTTGATAATCAATTTCAAACCATTTTTCCTGTATCATTTCCCTAACACCACTTATTAAAGCAGTCAGAATTTACTTATGCATTAAATTGTTCATATAGATGTTAAATACAACATATGAATGACTTTTTAGCAAGGAATCTATCACCAAGACGATGGTAAATGAATCCACAACACTATGGGAATTAAGTATGCCTTTTGGATGGCTAAAAACTATTTTTACTACCTTCATGACTCGGGGCATGGCATGTGGCTTATTCAGATATCACGTTGCCTCAGGTTTTCATAATATTTCCCATTCTAGTAATTTGTGCATACCTTTCATCTCCTTCTTCTTTGTTGAACGAAGCATATTATTGTTAGATTAAACATGCTCTCGTCTTTATTTCAACATGGCTCCACTGTACATCTGGTTTTCCCGCGTGCATTTCAACACATTAGCTGGAAATGCTACTGCTACATTTTAACACATTAGCTGGAAATGCTACTGCTGCTTCTACAAGCAAGTCGTAAAGACTGATTCCTTCTCAGAACTTAATTCCAAATGTTAAAGTCTTACTAACTTTATGATATGTTACAATGAAAAATAATACTTTATCTCAAAAAATGACTTGTTCAACGATGGGAAGTTTAATCTTAGTATATATAAGTGAGCGGTGTCACAGTTTTTGTTCGTCATGCTATAGAGACCCCTAAACATGGGTGCAGCCCAACCAAATTTGGCATGCATACTCAATAGACCAAGGGGACGGTTCCTAGCCAGTTATTTTTTGAATCCCCCATTCCCAATATGTATTTTTTTTTTGATGGAAGGGGTTTCATTTACAATGAAATGTCATGCTAAACAGACACATATTTTGAGGTTCTTTAAACGATATAATCTGATAGCAAAAAAACGTTAGCTTATTCTTTTTTTTTAAAATTAATACTCAAAGGAGACATTATGAAGTGTTCATATTTTAAGAGGATTTTTCCCAATCTCTCAACAGTATTGATCGTTCATTTTTTTTTATCAAATGAAAAATTATCACATACTTTTGTTTTTACAGCAAAAACAACTATGATTAGATACGTTGTCCGGCTCGCTTTCATTGTATGAATAAACTATAGAACCGAACATCCACACAACAAAATTGCCTGTTTGGATTTACACTTACATTTGGTCGGCCATTTTATAGCGAATTGAAAAGCTGTTTGAATTAAAAATCATAAAATTGAACATTACCAAATTTTATACAAGAAAAGTATGTGAATCTTTTGAGATTCAATGTATACATGTTGGTCCTTTGGAGGCTTAAGGTGTGAATTGGGATTTTTATCATTGCATGTATACTGATATCGTAAAAAAGCTCATCATCAGAGCAGAATGGACTAGTGATTGGGAAATGCATTTGAGTTCTCTAGGGAAGATGCTTAACCCTTTTGCTGTGACTGGCCATATTCATTACATGAAGAGTGGTCAGTTGTATTTGCAGACAATGAAGGACCTACTAGAAAAAAAAAAACAACAAACACCCATGGCTTTATAAGCAACAGGCAGTCAATAAACTATCGTCAGTATGCAGATATGACTGCTATTGGGCTTTGGATTGACCTATCAATAGTGCAAGTGCTTATGAAATCTTTAAAAAATCATGTAGGTCGTGGCATGACTGAATCCACAAGGCTGCTACAGATATATAGTATGTATAGATAACTACCATGACAACAGTGACAGGTCTACATCATAGTTACAAGTGAACAACTTGTAGATATGAGCAGCAGCCGTTGCTACAGAAAAAACAAAGATCTTCAGAAGGTCAAGAAATGGTTTGCTCAACCTGATCCCTTCCGTCCAAATGAAACAGAACTGAAGTCACATTCAACTAGCTTGACATCTACCATTGAAGACAGTATCAACTGTGATGGAGCTGAGGCCATTATGCACAAAATTCAGACAAAACAAAATCATGCATCAGTTGAAGATGGGTCTGTGAAGCGTCGTGATAAGATCAAAACTTTGTTGTTCCTGGAGAAGGGTAACACCATTGAAGAGAAAACATTACACATAGACTCCTTGGTGACTTTTGTATTGCATATATGATAAATAAAAAATTATAAAAATAAATTTTTTTTAGTATAAATGTATTCATTCATTAGAATGAAATTAGCCTTTGAGTATCCGTGAAAAAATTTTCATAGATATGGGAGACTTTTCAGTTTAGCTCAACTGGTAAGAAAGTCAGCTGTAATCATTTGGTTGTGATTTCAAATCATGGTAGGATAATGTTGATTTTATAAATGTATCGATTTATTCGAATGAAATAAAGCCTTGCATATTTCTAACATGAATTTGTGCAGATATGTAAGACTTGTTAATCTGGCTCACTCGGTTAGAGAGCTGTCTACAAATCAGTTGGTCGTGATTTCATTGGACAGACAAAGAGTAAAGAGTCTACTCTTCTAAATTTGCTGATTCTTATTTCTCCTGTTATTGTAGAGAAATAAAGTCAATTTCAGAGTTTGAATTTGATTAAAAAAAATTCTTAATCATCTTTAAATATAGTTGGTATATTGAAAAAGTATGCAATTGCATATTTGTTTGTAATGTATTAAATACATAATTGAATATTGTTGAATATTGATATAAAAATCAACTTTCATAAATTTCATACACAGCATTTATGATCATCTATTACAGGATCTATTTTAGCACAGAATTAATAGATATCTGCTTGTAAGTATAGAAAACCTTCACTATAATGAACTTTGATACTATGAATTTTTGTATTAATGAACACTGGATCCATCTGATATGACTTCAGATTTACAAAATGAATCTCAATAAATATGGTGAATACGTGGACCATAACAAACTTTCTTCTTATTTACCGAACGAAGTTCAATAAATGCAAGAACTAATCAACAATTGTGCACAAGCCAAGACTGATGAGATACATTTGCGTGAAGGAATTCGGGCACATGCGTGTGAGGGTACAACGTAATCTCCTTGGATACTCATCGGCATTGACATACCTGACATCGTTTTTTTTTCTGTGCTCGTGACAAGAATGGAATGAGGAGCAACCGAAATGCCTTTGGATCTAGCGAACAATGTTCGTCAAATGCGTAGATCTGCTGAACTTACTTCTCATTTACCAAGTGGAAGGGCAACCATTAGGTATAACAAACTTTCAGCTTCAACGACCATCCCTAGTTAGTTCGTTATAGCAAGGATTTACTGTATTTGGTTCTAATTGATAACGTTGGATAGAGTGACGAATATACATCATGATAACTTGCTTAAAGGCCATCTTTGCTCAATGTCAAGTCACTCCCTTTGTATCAAATTATCATCATAACTATTTGAATATAAACAAATAAGGGAAACTACTCTATAATTAGTATTTTTCCAAAAAAGGGAAAAAAATTCCACTCCCGCTTTTGACCCCTACCCCCAAGGAAAAAAGTTCCCTCTCTCACTTTCGACCTCTAAAAGGGAAAAATGTTTCCCCTTCACCTTTGACCCCTGAAAAGAGTTTTCCTTCAAATTTGACCTCTAAGAAGTAGAAAAAAAGTTCACCACCAATTTTGAAATTTTGAACCCCCCGAATTTTTTTTCCCTCAATTGCAACCATACAGGAATAAGAAAAATGTAGCATTCACTTTTGATCCCTGAAAGTGAAAAAAAGAGATCCCCTCCTGTTTTGACAACTAGAGAAGAAAAAAATGTTACCCTTACTTTTGATCCCTAAAAAAGTAAAAAAAAGAAGTTTCACTCCGTTATGACCTTCAAGAAAGAAAAAAAGGTTCCTTTCACTTTTGACCCCAACTTCCAAAAAAAAAATCAGAATATGAAGGTAGGTAAAAAAAACGCTTTCCAAAAAGGTGCGATCAGGATATGAGGTAAGGTAAAAAAAATCAAACTTGAAAAAGGTTAATAGAATACGAATGGTTTTCCTTCCAATACTAACTTTTTTCCTTATGTACCTTAATTTTTTTTGAAAAAAAATTTAAACACGATTTTTGGGATAATCCGCTAAAACCAATGGAAACCGCAATACCTCAACCGTAGACCCGCACTAATCAAGGTACAATAACAATGCATCAGAGAACATTGTGAATTAATCCTTCAGAAATTAAAAAAGAAGAAAAGAAAAAAGATTATAGTCTATTAACATCGTTTTAATTTCAAAGGGATTTTGCAAAATTTTTTATTAGTTCAAGTCTACCTTTAAAAACAGATTTTTCTAATATCAATTTAGCTATCTATTTATTTCTGATGTTGAAGTAAAGGACATTTTCCCCAATAAAGTGTATTCCTGCTTTTGCTTTGCCTTAATCTACGAGAGAACTGGAAAATCCTGAATGATATAAGCTAATAAATTCAATGATAAAGCTCAACTAACAAAAGCAGGATATATTTTTTTTACGTGTCTTGATTTTATCCACTCGGTGGAACTTTGTCTAATAATAATAAAAAGGATCGAAAAGATAGATAAATAAACAACTATCATCCTGGTTCTGTTAAAAATAAATAAAAATTAATTTTTAAAAAAAGCCACCCTTGAAGCCGTAGTAAATATACATGACAGGTTCATGATTTTAGATTAGTAATTTTTATGATAAACTTGGATGATAATATCCCTTTTTTTAATTCCCCTGAAGTAGTTTTCTAACTCCACTAAAACTTGGTCATTATTCATCCTATTTTATACTCGTCCTTTCTCTTCCACTCTCCCTCGCACTTGCCAGTTTTTACACTTCTAGTTACCGAGGTTGATTTCTAAATTATCATCAACGGTGTTTTCGACCTGAATGCATTTAGAAGGTAAGTTTTTTGAAAGAATGGAGACATTGTTTTCTAAACGAAAGAAGATATTTATTTAATATACTACTACACAGCCGCGGTCGATACTGACAGGGGAAAAAAGGAAAAAAAATGTGCTACTGTACAAAAATTGTTAACTGCAAAATGACACACCCTGATTTTTTTTCCATCCATAGATGCTATTAACGAAATAACTTTTGTAGTTTTCAACCAGAAAACAGTTATTTCCCAATGATACTAATCGCCGTAGAAGAATCGTAATCCCCCCCTTGAATAAGTGACTTTAATAAGTTGAAGTAAAACCATATTTTTCATCACTTCGATCTTCTTTTTTTTCGTCTATCCTGTTCGACGTTGTTAGTTCTATTTTTTGTAATAAACAATTTTTACCGGAATAATTATCTTGTACTTCTTTCCCTAGAAAAGTTTACCGGGGTAGTTTGTGAATCATGGTTTAAATAATGGTAGTTTGGTAGGTCATTCTTACCAGTCATTGTAAGTAATTATTTTGGGTGCGGTTCAGTTTAAAAAGAAAACAAACGGAAAAATTCCTTTTTTTTTTTTTGTCCGCAATAACAAAAAAAAAAAAAAAAAAAATCATACTTAAATAAATCGCTTGAGTTGTTTTTAATTTTTCACTTGAGATCTTTTATCTGATTACAGTGATTATTTCTAGATAAATTAGAAAACACACAGGGTTCATTATCGACAATTTTTCCTTAAAAAAAAAAGATAGAAATTAAATTTTGTCGCCGACGCTACCTAGCACTTTTAACTTGACCCATACTTTGAAATTTCAACAGCATGATTTTTTCTTTCCTTTCCTACCCAGTTAAAGCCTACTTAATCCATATTTTTGATACAGAAATTTGAAGCATCAATATTTCCCCCTTTTTGGGTACATATGTGTGTCATTAACTAATTCTTTTTTTGAATTCCACAGGTGTTACGAGCGAGCCTCACCCACCCACTTGGTGATTTTTTTTAAAGCGTTAGACGACGAATGTGCGGACTCTATTGCTTTCCTGTTCAGGGATAAAGAGAAAAAAAAAAGAAGATAGCTATCTAAATCTAAAAGTTCGAGAAATTCTTTAAAACAATCCTATTTATGATTATGAGTACGACAACACCTCAGTGAGTGACTTCGCCCCTCCGGAAAAAAAACAAAAACATTACTAGCGACACTCTTTCTGCCTTATCGTCATCCTCACAAGCAACTAACTCTTTTTTTTTTTATTGACCCTTAAAAAAAAAAAGAAGAGAGAGAGAGAGAGAGAGACCGGTTTTTATCACTGTCAAACCCTCTACTATTCCTGTACCAACCATTGTAGAGAAAGTTTCTAATCTTTGCAACCGGAATATCTATGTTGTATTCACCACACGTGTGTTGTGCATTTTCACTGTAATTTTTACTTTCTGTTACAACCGACCAGTTTTTTCAGTCCTCGGCAACTTTGACTAAGTTGAAGATGAATTCATTCATTACCAAGGCAACTAAGTATTATGATGACTTTCTGAAAAATGGAGGTAGGTATTGATTGATTATTTTTTCTTTTTAAACATTGAAGGGTGTACCAAATTGTCTGGATTCGTTTCAGGTGGAAGGATAAGTTCAGTAAATGATTCACGAAACAAGAGGTTCTGCCGAAATTCTGTGAATACATGGCTATAGGCCTGGTTTTTCACTTTTTTTTCTTCTTAATTTCTAACTCGGTCCAATATTCAAACTTGGACGATCATTTACTACTATTTCAAAAATTGAAATATTAACACCTTGAAATGCCGACCCCTATCTACCTCTGTGATATGTACCCTTAGTCGGTAATTTTTGTGATATATTGTGAGATATATATATGTATTTTTATTTCAGTGTTGCTGCAGTTGATTGTTTAACTTTCCAACCTGCCAATTGAAGCTTATAAAACGTTGGATGTTCTTGCACATGCAATTCATGGACATTTTTTTTAAAGAAATAATCTAAATTACACTTTAAGGTTGATATAAACTTAAATCATTTTCTTTTATTCAAGAAAAATAAAGAACTGACAACAACATCATCTTTTTACAGTTCGCTTAGCAACTGAGTCGGTATTATTTGCAGTTTTATTTTTGCCATGTTTTGATTGATTTTAATGCTAGATAATCCCTGTATGAAAAATTATTTTATTTTTAATTTTTTTCGTCTTTTAAATGAGAAACCACTGAACTCGTTTCGGTGGAAGAGTCTATTGTTTCAAATAGTGGTGGGTAGGGGATATTTCTTTCAGCCAAAATTTGTTACCTCTTAAGTGGATAAGTCCATTGTTACGGATAGAGCGACGAATAAAATCAGACAGTTCGTTCTAAGTAGATGAATTTCGATTTAGTGATTGTGACATTTGAAATCGTTTTAAATGCACCCTTAACCATGCACTGGACACTAAGTACTTTAGAAAAAGAAAGTACAAATTTTTTTTTTCACTTGTTACTTGCCATGTAATTCTTGGGTGTTTTAAGCTTTTAAAAACCGAACTTACAATTAATTGTCAAAACCTATTATTGATACTAATAAAAATTATCATTTTATTATACTTACTATATCTGGACTTTTAAAAATATAAACTTTTAGCTTTAAAGTTAGTTTTTGAGTTAATGACTCAAAAATATCTATATAGCTCCTCAATCCTTGTTGAGTGTTTTTTATAGCTTCTCCTTAAATATCCCCCCCTTTTTATTTTTGTTTCTTCTCTACTGTATTTGTCACGCACGGGGATAGAAGGATAATTCAGTCATGCACCCAGGGTTTTCTCATTTTGTACAAAATCCACGTTTTAGTCTCTTAAAAGCATTAATAGTTTAAAAGGACGTGACATGCTAGAGGCAAAGTTTCAAGCCGTGTAACTAAGGCAACAAGTCTGTCAGTTGTATTACTTATTGTTCTGTCTTTTAAGTTGACTATTTAACTTGGGCAAATTAAGGTGACTTGCAGGTACAACAGTTTGCTACACTTATCTCATTCTTTGCGTCTGTTTTGTGACAAAAGGCGGCGAGAGTGGGAGAAAATAATTGAGAGATATTGAAGACTTGTTTTTGTAGGCCATCGTTTTGATAAACTCCCATGTGAAAGCTTTTATTCTTCCTATTTTCAATACATGTATGGAATGTATGGACTCTTATGTAAGTTAGTAGGCTTCTTTTAACTGTCCTGTCCCGTTCAGGATATCAAGAGGCAGGAGCCAGCAGGTCATTTAAGGGGAAAATTCCTTTCGCTTTATTAATGCAATGAAATCACTTGTCTGTATCCATTTGTTCATTTTCCTTGTAATAATGGGTGAACTTGTTGATGACAAACACTTAGAAGCATGGTAATCGGATTAAAATGTAATTAATCTTTACACACACATATATATATATATATGTATATATATATATATATATTGCAAGAGGTGTCACAACACACCATTTGTGTGTCTGTTTGTCTGTCACGATATAAAAACCGCCCGAACATGGGCGTACCGCTGCCCTGCCAAATTTGGCGTGTACATTCAATGGACCTAAGGGAAGATTTTAAACCAAAAAGTCTTGAGATGAGAAAAAAAGAAAGGCTTTTGAATGGGAGTTCTATTTACCATGTAATTATAATGCCAAAGTGGAACCTTAACTTACTTTCCATCCTACATACATATTTTCTAATTTTATACGTTTATTTATAATTCTTTTAGGGGGCCAAAATGGAAAGAGACTTTTTCCTATTTTAAGGTATCGAAAGTAAATGGAGATTTTCCCACTTCTAAGGAGTCAAAAATGAAGGGAGACTTCTTACTTCATATATTTGTAATAATTGTAGAGACATTTTATTTAGAAATATATTTTATCTGGCACTGGTGTTAACCGATAGCAAATCGTACAGCTGAGCGTGTAAATGAATGATGATAGTAAGCGTTGTACAGGACTCGAAGCTGCATCCACCATGAAGTAGACTTGACGTGATTCTGCCCTTCCAACTGAGCTAATGCCACTCTTGGCAAGCATAAGTTTAAGATAATGCCCTTGAATTGCTCACTTCTCTACTCTCTGGTCTTTGGCATAAATTTTTAACTCTGTGCGTGTGCTCCTATTTTGCTGACCGTTTGTATATCATTAGATTGGACAGTTTATGTCCAACAGAAAGTGATAATTGTAGAGACATTTTATTAGGAAAGATTATTCGTACAGTACCAGTGTTAACCAGTAGCTAATCAAACAGCTGAGCATGTAAATGAATAAGGAAAATGAGCATAGTGTGGGACTTGAACCTGCGTTCACCAAGAAATAGTCTTAACATGATTTGGTTCTACAGAGTTAACTCTTGGCAAGCAGCATTTTTTTTTAAAGCGAAAGTGATTTACAGGATTAAAAGTAAATTCTTTTTTCCTTCCTTTAATAGGTCAAAAGTTAAAGGAAACCTAAATCAGCTTGCAGGGGTCTCAAGTGTAGGGATCCCTGCTTTCTAGGGTTCAAAAGCAAAAGGAGAGTTTTTCCTCTTTGTAAAGGGTCAAAAGTGAAAGAGGACTCCCCACACACATACACCTTTATAGGGACAAAAGGACTAGGGACTTTTTTTTTTTCCTCTCCTTGAATTGGTTGAAAGTGAAGGGAGACTTTTTCCCCCAAGTATAAACAGACTTTACTCCCTCCTTTAAGGGGCCAAGAGTGAAGGGAGACCTTTTCTCTCTCTTTTATGGAGTCTGAAGTAGAAGTAAACTTTCTTCTATTTATAAGGGATCAAGTGAAGGGAATTTTTTTTTATATCTGAAAGCATTTTTTTTTTCTTTCATTTTACCTGGCATAGATTCTGTTAAATATATTGTATCATGTGCTGCTGGGAGCTTTTTCCAATCAAACCTCCAGATGAGATTTTGAAAAGTATTCATTCTAAAAGCGGTCTACAAGAAGCCAGTTGCTCAATCGTAAAATTCATAGCTTTGAGGGGAAATAGGATCTAGGACTTTTTTTTTTTCTTTTTTTAGTAATTTTTCTATAAATACAAAATATTAGTGAATTTACAAAATATTAAAACTCTCAACCCTTAGAAAATCATATCTCCTGCAGGCTAACACACATGCGTGTTTCATGGTTTTGCATCAGGTTTCTGTGAATGTCTGCTTCTGGCTACATGTGCAGACGACTTCTTACGCTACGTTTTCTTTTTTAACATTTTTTTCAAGAATGAATGTTCAATTCTTTGAAAATTTGTACTTGGTGGGATTCTTTGTAAAACAGTTCCTGGCGCACAATGAGAGAAGATATGATTAATCACATTTTTTGTTATCAGATTTTTTGAAGCGTTAATTTTCTACAATTTTATCATAGTGATATGTGATAGAAATTTTGAATGTTTGAGATTTTCATGAGTTTTTATTTTTATAACAATAATTGAATTACTTATGTATGAAAATACAAATATTTACAAATATCTATATTTCTCCTAAAGTACCTGATTATAATATGATGAGCAATAGCCTAAAATAAAAATAATTCTCTTGTCAAGAATTAGTTGTGCTTATATCTAATGTCATAAAATAACTCACAATAATCCCCGTAAGAGTTTAATCTGAAAAAATCTAGTTTGACACAGCAAAAAATAAAGGTATCAAAAAAAATTGATAAAATGATAATTTTGGTTCCATTGTATGGGTAATTATTTCTAAAATTTTATAATTTTTTGGTCCCTGGTGACCAGTTTTAATCAGAGAAATTTATTGGCCAGCTCAACTCAAGAACATAATAATGAATAAAGATTGTTCTATCTGAGATTGCTTCTGATAGATGTTTCTGGCTACTGCTTTCTTGAATTTTCATCTGCTTCAAAAAGTTCTGTTGATGTAAGTGTGGATCCCCCTCCATGCTCGGGCAAATCACAATCAACAATTTTTTTTTAATATTCATATAAAGAAATTTTATAAATAAAAGTAATCATAAACTAAACCTAAAAACAAAAGTTTATAGTATCCATAGCCTAATGAGTGAGACAGATGGAGTTGATACCCCCCCCCTTTCCTGCTCAAAATCCTGAAATGATCTCATGATTTTTGATAAAGCTTACTCTCAATGTGAAAATTGGTAGAAAATTTCTCCATTCATAAATTTTGTTACCATTACTTTTCTCACAATGGTAATACTTTTATGCTTTTGTCACAATGAAAGATAAACAAGCACTCTTGTTTAAAGGTTAATACAAACCCTTCAATCTGTTAGATTGAAATTTTTGCCTAAATTGTTCAAGTCAATAATGAAACCGCTTATTCACCTCTGCCAACAAAGTTGTTAAGAGATGTATATACTAGGTGTTGTCTGTTCATTCATCTGTTCACACAATATCTTTAAAAAAATACTGAATGGATTTCTATGAAATTCTGTGGTGTGTTGAGTAATGGGGTAAGAGAGAGGTGGTAAAATCTTGGGCCGGGTTTTTGATTGAGGAATATTTTCCATTTTTTTTGTTTTCTGTTGGCAAATTATGATGATTTTCCACACAATATCTCCAAGCTGTCAATGAATTTCTATAAAATTCTGTGTCATGGTGGAAAACTGATTTAATTATAGAGTTCATTATGCTCAATAACCTCGTCTATGTTATATTTATATGTCCAAACCACATAATAATGTTAAAATTTCATGACTCTCTACACAATATCTCTGTGGGTACTCGATGGATTTCAATGAAATTTTTTGAAAGGGTTCACAATGATGTAAGAAAGGTGGTAAAATTTTGAAGTGGATTCAGGAATTTTGTTTTTTCATCAAGAAATATTTTTCTCTTTCTATTTTTCCAATTACATTCACATGAATGTCCATACAATTTATCCCAAATTCTGAAGAATTTAATTTCAATGACATCTAGAAGGGTCAGTAATAGGCTATAGAAGAAATGTTAAAATTTTTAAGCAGATCCAAGCACAATTACCTCCTCTACGTCATAGTTACATGTCCAAACCAGGTTCTATCGTCAGAATTCCATGTTTGTCCACATGATACCTCTAAAAGTTCTTGATAAATTTGAATGAAATTGTGTGTAAGGCTGAACAACAGGCTATGGAAGATTAAATAAATTTTTGGCGAGATCCATGTGCAATTATGTCCCCCTGACAATGATGTCGACAGAGGGGTATGCACTCTAAGTGCTTTCTAGTTTCCAAGTGATCTTTCGAGGTATTGAGCTCAAATATCATTTACTTTTTTTGATTAAATGCTGATATTCTTCATTTGCAAAATATCAATAAAAAATTTTTTTAGTAGCAAAATATTTATTGAATATAGTAATTTGCTAACCCAACTAACTACAATTGGAAAAATCTGTCTGCGTGTGTGTGCACTGATTACTTGAAACTTGTATGAAGTTGACATTCCCCTTGATATATTAGTCAAGGCATTTCTGTGTTGAGTTTTTTGGAAATCTAATAAAAATAAATTGAACATTCAGAATTATCTAAATTTAGATATAAGATATGAATCGGCCATCCTGAAGAGAAGTAACCAAGCTACTTTGAAGCCAGAAAATTTATTATACACAACAATTATGGCAGACTGCTCCACACACCATGAAGTAAGGCCCCGTCCAAACGTGCACCTTTAGAATGGGCTCTGTCTGAGTTATACTAACACATCCTTTAAATCTGTAGTCATTCCAGAAGGCTTTCAAACCATTGTACCTGGCAGTTTTTATTTTTGCACTTATCTCTTTCCATAGTATTTTGTCGATTGCAAATTAATGATCAAGTCTCAATCTTTGTTTATATTTGAAATAAACTAAAGTATACAAGTCTCCAACCATAGTTTACTAAAAGGAAGGAGACATTTTGTTTTTTGTATATCATTATCCAAAACAATTAAACCCTTCCCAAAATATGTCAATTGATTAGTTTTTGGATTGAGAAAAATATTTAGTTTCAAGCCATATCTTTTAAGTTGATAAACCAATAGATAAAAAAAAGCTGCATCTTAATCTACTTAAGTTTCATGTTTATATTGAAAGGCGGAGGCATAATTTTGCAGAAATAAAGACAGAAAATCAACAAGGATGGTTTTTGATTTTGAAAGAACTGGATTATATTTGAATTCATGGGATCTGCTTGCTGTTTTATTTTTTTTTTTTTTGTCAGCTAAACTTTAAATCTTGACCCCATTTTTTATCTAGGTACTCTATAAATATCTTTCATGTGCGGATGTAAACATGCTATATTATTTGTTTGAGTTCTTTGGAAGAAGTGGTTTTGTTTTGTATAATATCTATTGTGTCATTTTATTGTCAGTTTTCAAATGGCTAAATTTAACTTCTATCAAATAGATATGTGCTAAATGGTTCCAGCATTTTTTAGAATATGAAGAATAGTGATTTTTTTTTTTTTTTTTTTTTTTTTCCCCTGTTTCTGTCATAACAATGGGCTCTTTCACAAGGTAAGTTTCACTGTTAAAAATATCTTCTACCCACCATTTGAAACAAGTCCACTCTCCAGTAGACCCCCCCCCCCGACTATTTTCATAGAAATTCAAATATATCTCAATATTTTTCATGGGAAATAACTACTAAGAAAATAAGCTATAGATAATAACACTGTGCAATGTGATTTTCCTGGGTAACGAATGTCATTTTAAATTGGCTGTCATTCCTTTCAAACTTCACTTTACTGACCAGAAGAGTGATGTTTTGAAATTTACCTGTTTCTAATTGTACCACAAGTGAACTTGCATATTTTTATTAACCTTTTTTCAGGAGAGCAACAGTCATATGTATTTACATTAATGTTAAACAAAAGATTTAGAAGCGAGTAGTTTTTCGAGATTTATGATTGAATTGTCCAGCAATACCTTGACGAATGCGGTTTTGGTAAATGTGTGTTTTGATGTAGTACGTTTAAAATATTGCTGTACGAATTAATGTAACTAAGTATAAGCTGAAAAATAATAATGCAAAAAAGGCCTTGAACAGTGCGATAAATTACAAAAGGTTGCACGTACAGTTTCCGGGTTCCATTTGACTGTAGACTTATTGTCTGAGTAATGTGGAGAAATTAAGAAAAGTAACAAATAGATTATGATTGGTTCTCAAATAAGCAATGCATTTGGGACATGACTCTAACAAATAAGCCTGGGAAAATGGAGAAATCTAAAAAGCTGAGAGATTAAATGTGAAGAGAACAATGTTCCTAGTCAGGTAGATAAATGTATTTGTTGGAATTTATTTGAAGTAGATCGTGGGGGGAAAAGGACTTGGGTAAATTTCTAAGATGAAAGCCATATTTTCTGGTGCTTATCAGGTATCTTCTTAAGTAGCATAAGACAAACAGTCTGATTGCATTTTCATTTAGACCTACGTAAGTAAATAAATTAATCTTTAAAATGGTTTGTACTGGTCCATACTTTTAGAAAAGTAGTTGGTGAAAATACGTATTGAGCTTAAAGTCTCTGAATTGTAAGTTTTAATTAAGCCTATGTTGGTAAAGCAGTCACTTAATTAAATGATAAAGGAGTATATTTATCTCAGTGTTATGAGATAAATCAGTCTTTTTAGATACCATCAACCATAACTGTCAACAGAAGTTTCTTCAATTTCTAAGTTGGGCTGGCTGGCTGGCTATGTATGTATCATGCAATGGAGTTAGAGGGCTGAAAATTTAAATATTTACACCTTATCATGTCTAGAAAAACTTCCCCTGTCAATTGGGTTTTTCTTGGTGGAGGGTGGAGTCAATTTACAATGTAAGTTCATGCTAAATTGGTCCCTTAGTTTGTGTCTTAAATTTTTTTTTTTGTAATCACTGCCAGGCAAAAGGCCAGAGGAGTAACTTATTCATTGATCACTTCTTTTTTTGAATTTTTTTATTGATATCTTCCATGCTGCCTAAAGATGGTCATGTGACTGTTTCTATTTAGTGACTAACCAGACCTTTTTTGTCTTTTCTTTTTTGGCATCATGTATTTTTTTTTCCTAGCCGAAATCCAAACTAACTCACAATTCATATTATTCTGAATTGTTATCCTTATAAGGCTAGATTGGTGGACTAATATTCCTTAGTTATACCATGACTATTTTGAAACATAGGCAGCTTGCACAACTACGAGACTACATTCTCTTCAGCAGTAAGCTAAATTTTTTTTTACTATCATTTGTATTGTTACAGATGCCTAATAACTATGAACAATTAGCTGTGACATGTGACAGTGCTATCTGTGCAGTCTTGGCTCTCTGTGTCGGTTTAGTATGTACCTGCATGAAACATATGTTGCAAGCACAGTGCAAAACAAAGCAATTATTATAAGAAACCGTCAACCAGAACTGTCACCAAAATTTTCTCCGGTTCTTAAGCTGGTATGGCCGGCTATATACCATGTGTACAGGCCAACCAATGAAGCAAGAGGACTGAAAATTTAAAACAATTAATGACTTGAAAAAAGTGTTGTTTTTTTTGTCTTTTTTTAATCTCTTCTTCCGAGGTTTCTAGTGTGGAATTTCCAATCTAAGTTCATGATAAATTGGTCCTTCAGTTTGCGTCTGGCAGCATCCACGCTAGTTTTTTTTGTTTTTTTGAAAATTCTGACTTTTCTGCGATCACTGCTCAACAAAAGTAACTTATTCATTGATAACACTTTTTCCCAATTTTTCTATTCATCCCCCCCAACTCAGCATGCTACCAAAATATGTTAGCAGTGTGACTGTTTCTAATGAGTGACTAATTATGTATTTAATCTTAGGTATATAGTGACTGCTAGATCTGTCTGGATGTTGCTTTCAGCTTCATGGAGAAACTTCATAGCTTCTCTCTTGAAGAGGCTAATGTTAGATAATAATGAAGCTATAGTATCTACATTTTATTCATTTATTTATTTATATACATATATATATATATATATATAGTAAAAAACTTTCGTTTGGCTGTGTGTGTGTGTGTTTTGAACTTGCTTGAACAATGTTCTATTTGTCTCCATTAAGTCCTTGTGCTTTGTTTGATGATGTTGCATTATGGTTAGTGTCCATTGTTGTAAGTTATGTTAAGGTTTTAATGTGTCTAGTGGATTTCAGAATGCAAAAATCAAGTTTCTGAAAGAAAAAAACAAAAACAGAAAAACATTTGGTAAAGCTGTGAATTGTTTAGTGACTTCATGAATGCTTGAGACCAGAAGAGAAAATTTTGACTGAACAAAAAAATGTTTTGTTCCCTTTCTCACATGTATGAAGATTTTCTACAGGTCTCCAGAGCAATCATTTAAAAAAGATTCTCAAACATCACCTGACATTAGGTATGCCCCCCCCCGGCCTGGCGTTTCATAATTCACTGTAATAATATTCTCATCTTTTTTTTTTCTTTCTGAAATAGGAATTTTAAACTAACATTTTCTATCAAAATTACTA
Source organism: Thysanoteuthis rhombus (assembly GCA_963457665.1). Classification (NCBI taxonomy): domain Eukaryota; kingdom Metazoa; phylum Mollusca; class Cephalopoda; order Oegopsida; family Thysanoteuthidae; genus Thysanoteuthis; species Thysanoteuthis major. The sequence goes on from OY735200.1 coordinate 73,290,051, forward strand.
AACAGAAAGCACATACCTCTGTCAATGCCATAGTCACTGAAAAAGATATTCAAAAAATTCCTGGTTCTGCACCAAAATTTATGGCCCACCCTTCCACAAAAATAGTCAGTATTTATCAAGGATTTCAGGTGGACATACAGAAGAATATGGGTGAATACATAACCTCTGTCCTATTGAAAATTTATTCCTCATGATATTACAAACCATCAACCAAAACTGTCATAGGTTTCTTCAGTTTTCAAGTTGATCTGGCTGGCTATGAATGTATCACACATATAGGCTGCAGCAATGGAACTAGAGAGATGACAATTTCAACCTTTACTCCTTGTTATGTCTACAAAAAAACAGGTATTATGAAGGTAGGTATTTAGTGGGGGGGGGATTATTTGCAATGTAAGTTGATGCTAAATTGGTCCCTTAGTTCTCTGTCTAACTGCGTTTATGCTTGATTTCTGAAAATTCCGCCTTTTTTAGTGATCGCTAGCCGACAAAAGGTGGGACAAGTAACTTATTTATTGATCACCACTTTTTTCCAATTTTTTGATTGATCACTCCAAAATGGTATGCTTCCAAAAGCTGTTGATCACTTAATAGTTCCTATTGACTATCTCTATCCATCACTACATTTTTCTCAAGAAAAGATGGGAAATTGACATAAACAACTTTTATCCATCAAAGGCTCCAGACCATTCTTTTTCTTGATATTCCTACCTACTAAATTCATTATTCCTCATTTCTTCATATTTTGAAGCCTATAAAATACACTTGGTTGATGAAATCAACACAACAAATATATAATTTTTCACAAACCTTTTGTAAATATGTCATTCTTATCCTACATTCCTTGTTGAATCTTGAAACTTCTTACAATAATGGGCTTAGAAACCAAAAATTCTTGTATGAAAGTTTAGTCAAACTCCAAAGTCAAATAAACATTTCCCTCCCATGATTTAAAAATCATGACCATACGATTGGAAGGCAGTTCTCTCATTGACTGACCTAAACTGACAAGTGGTATATATCTTAGAATTTATTCATCATATATACTGTATAAAAGTTGCAGTAATCGTCTTGAGTCAAAATAAGAGAGGAGTTTGACCCTGTACCAGCCAGGTTTGTTTAATCTCTTGAAGGTTTAGGGGAAGATTTAGTGGATGATGCATCAATATTTAAAAAAGAAAATGTATTCATGTTGGTCAGCAAGGAAATGAATTGATGCTTTTTTTTTGTCATGTGAGCCAACAATTAGTTTTTTTTTGTTTTTTTTTTTAAAGCTATCAAGTATTTGAGCCAGAATCTAATATTTCTATTCGATTGGTTTCCTCAAACTGAAACACAGTTTGAGAAGTCAAATAAGCGGTGCTGTATTTTCTGTTTTGTTTCTTTTTCCTAAATTTCTTGTACTTAATAACTTAGTTCTATTCTACATCTCTATTTCTTTCTTATCTGACTTCAGTGTTTATTTTGATGTATGCACAGATCTTATCAATTTGTTCTTGTTTTAATTTTCAACTTAACAGCTTGGATGAGGTTTATCGCTACGTCTTCAGAATTTAGAGTAGATAGGTCTTATACCTTATACAGGATCCACAGACTGTGACTAGCTCAAGTTCACTCCTCATGCCTCCTTTCTCTCCTGTGCTGTTAAAAACTCTCAGCATAGGTTTGTAGAGTTTTTAAGTAGCTCTGGCTTATCTATATATACATCGCATCTACAGGATACTCCAATGGAACTAAATAGCTGTAAATTTTAACATTCACTCCTTATGTCAGGAACAAAACGTTCTTTTTACCCCCCCTCTCCCCAGGTTTTTAGTACGGAGTTCAATTTTCAATGTAAATTTATGCAAAATTGGTCTCTGTTTGTATCTGGCTGCATTCATGTTTGTCTTTGGGAAATACATACTTTTTTTTTTCTTTTAAGTGATCATCGCCCACCAAAAGGTGAGTGAATCATCTCATTCATTGATATCCCTTTTATCCAATTTTTCAATTGATCGCCTCCAGCATAGCATACTGGCAAAAGATGTTGGTCATGTGACAGTTTCTATCGAGAGACTAACCAGACGTGTTATTTTAACTTCGTACACTTTAGTTTGACCTTTTGTCATTGCTTTTAGGTACTTGAGTTTCTCAAAATGCTTCCTGTTCCAATTTATTTTTTGATTTATTCTGTATTATCAAAATTTGAAATCTTGAAGCAGTTTTTTTTTTTTTTTTTTTTTCCATGTATAATTCTGTTATTCTTTCTAAAAATGTTTTTCAAAGTTCACAGTCTCAACTCATCTTGGGGATTTTCTAGTCTGCCTCCTCGATTGGGAGTATCGCATCCAAGTATGAAACTCGATGGTTTTTCTGATGTTTCCTTAGAGGTACTTGACTGGCATTGGCTGATGTTGAGTGCCTCTTTCACAGTTTCATGATGAACTGTGTCCCATCTTGTACTTTGATCTTTCAACTCCTTTAGTTTCAATATTTGTTGTACCCTGACACTTTCAAATGTTTAATCTTATCCAGATCTGATTGGATTCTATCCAATATTATTTGGTCAAGGAATGATATTTCTTTCTGTGTGGAGTTTATTTTGTAACTGATGTTTCATCTGAATGAGGATGTGCCTTACTCTCTCCACAACCGTTCTTATAATTCTAAAAATAACCAATGTTTAGATTGTTGAGCCGAATATCAATTAGCATTAGATCTGTATATCTGTAGGGGAAAGTTAGATGGTTCAACGTTCGTTTCAGTTGGAGCTTTTTTAATTGTCTCCATTCTTGTATCACGTTATTGTACCCTTCTATCTTCTTTGGGTGTCTATAGTTGTTAACCCTCTGAGAATTTCAAATCAAAGCCTTTATCAAGCATGTCCGATCTTGTGTGGAGGGAAAAAGAGGCGGGGGGGGTCATGAAACCTTGTGGATTTGAGTTGGAATAATGGAACATTGGGCAAAGTTTAATGAGTCTGGCATCAGAAATTGATCTGATGATTAAGACAGTTTTTAACTGTTCACCGTTCAACTAGCAAACTCATTGAGGGGAACGTGTACGCTGAGTTTCAAGTTTTTACCCTAAATGGTTGAGGTTGGCTGGAATCTGGATATGAATGTCTGAACACATGGATAACCTGAACCAAGCAACAGTGATTGACTGGTTTGTTGTGGGCAGTGGTGGTTAATAAGCAAGATACATTTTAATTAAACGATTAAAATAGATTCTTTCATATTATCTTACTTTTTATGGATGACCTATTTTTCATGATCTTGTGAATGAATTATTAACAAATTATAATCAGACATATTGTTATGGTTCACATTTTTCTTATCAATGTTATTAAAAAAAAATGAGGACATGTCAGGCTCTAATAACCTCCTCTGTACGCCTAGCATAGAAATGAACACCATATGGGTGCTTTCAATTGAGAAAGAAAACCACTAGGCTTTTCACTTCCTGGTTATGCTACAAGTCATATTAGTCAAGATGATGGGTGCAAAAATGGCTCAGTTGGTGATAAAAGCATGAAATTTGGCACAAATATCTTCTGATGGGGACTAATCATTTTCATATACAGAGATCTTCTCAACTGTCCGTCTATAGCAATGGCCTCTCAGGAATTCATTTTCCATAGCAACTGCCTGGAAAACACTTCTTTCAAATTCTCACTACAAAAGGTTTCTCAATATTTTTCTTTGTAATATCAGGTGTGCTCAATAACATAGTAAAACTCTACCACAGTCTGACCAATGGAAATGTATAATTTTCAAGATGGCATACAAAGGCCTTATTACAAATATACTTCATGGGATATGAATGTTTTCATACAGCAGTACACCCTATGTAAACAAATTCCTGGATCCACCCCCAAATTTAATCCCTTTGTCTCACCTCACACCCTATATATTTCCTCAAAATTTCATTGAGAACTTTTAGTGATGTACCAAGAAGAAAGAACCCCAAAAGAATGAATAAATATTGCAAAAAAAAAATCCATCAACTTGGTTGGAATTTTGTGGAAAGATAAACCGGATTGTAGAAATAAAATGATTAAATTTTTATGGCATTTCCTAGAATTTTTTTTTATATAGATTCTTCTGTTTTAATATTTCTTACATTTCTGTATTCACTCTCATTTGTTGATACAATATCTCCAAAAGTTCTCAATCAAAATCCTTGAAATTCTGTGGAAGGGTAATGCACATTGTAAGGTAGAAGTACCTAAATTTTGGGGCAGGTCTAGGAATCCACTTTGAGAGATTGAGAGATATTTTTTATTTTTATATTCACTCTTGTCTGTCTACGCAATATTTCTAGAAATTCTCAATGAATTTCAATGAAATTTTGTGGAAACGTGGATCACTTAGGAGGTGGATCAGGAATCTGTGTTTCATCGGGAGATATTAATAGGCTTATCACTAGTTTGGAAACATAGCCTTGCAACAGTTGTTAAAGTCTGTTTCAGAATATCTCCATATCTGGAATAGTTCAGTATACTCTAAAGTATTACTATGCCAAGTTTTATGCTTTTATCTCAAAGTGAGCAATTCTGACCAAATCTCGCACTGATTGCTTGGGCTATCTACTCTGGTTCAGTTGAAGAAGCAGACAATTAACATTAGCTCCAAAGCTCTAAGTTTCCATCATTGGATTGTCCCACGGGAAAAAAGTGCTGGTTAAGCATATTTAGTAAACAGCCTAATGATCGTATGTTCTACCTGTGTAATGGGTTGTGTAAAAATAATCTTATATACTTCGGTTCAGTTAACAAGCAAAATCACTACAATGAATTAACTAGGAAGAATTAACTAATATGAGATATCCCCATGAATTGAATAAATAGTTTGGATCAGATTTTTATCTTTTTTTTTTCTCAGGATTCATAAATGTTGCATTGAAAGAGATGAATAGATTGAGAATAAATGAGATGAGAATTTGGGTTGAAAGCAGATGGGCTTAATGGATATTGTAGTTGTTTACGTTCCTGTGTTTGACCTAGGCATTTGTCCTTTCATCCAGTAAAAGAGCCCTCAGACTGGATGAAAGGAGAAATGCCCTCGTTGAACACAGGAACATTATATATGTGTGTGTGTGTGTGTGTGTGTGTGTGTGACTAAAAGCTTTACAGCTTTTAACACTAAAGATATAACAACTTTTTAAAATTTATGTCATTTCAGTCAATTATTTTTAAATATCTGTAAATACAATTTATGTAAGCTTTTCAAATTGTTTTGTTTTATACAGAATTAAATATTATGGTATGGTGTGAATCCAACCTGTTGAGATCATTAGTTATTCACCATGTAGCTGTTTTGGAGATTGAAAAACAAAACAGTTATATCAACATGGCGCACCAGTAGTGTTGATCACTCACACCCACCTTTAGGCTATGATTTTTATATTTAGCTTTGTTTTATTATATATATATATATATATGTGTGTGTATATATATATATATATATATATATATATATATATATATATATATATATATATATATATATATATATATATATATATGTATATATATATATATATATGTGATGGGTAAAAGGTCCTTTAATGAGAAGGGGGCAAAAAAGGAAGAATTAGCCTCATTGATGTTGTCAAGACTGGCTGGATTATACATTTTTTTTTTCAACTAGAACTGGCCAATTTCTTTTTTTTCATCAAATCATCCAATGAAAATCAAAGATAACTGTATATATATTAATGTTTTTTGCCCCACATTCAGTTTAGTTTATAACACTCCTTCTATGGATTTTTTTCTATTTTTGATGTTGAAGTCAACATTTATTGTCAATGTTTTCTCTTCAAAAGTTCTTAACTTCAGTCAAGAACATATTCGAAAAAAACCTTCAGGAGAATTTTATTCACATTTTAACTATGATGCTCAACCGTTATTTGTGGAAAGCAAAAAAAAATTATCCTTTAGGGTGGAATGAAATTGTTTTATTGCTTTATAAACTTTATACCTGAATCTAAAAATCAAATTTCCACTTTTGATAGCAATGACACAAAAAGCTGCGCAAAGTACATTGACTTCTCCGATGGTGCACGATGGCCTGCACTGGTATGTCTGGGAGTGCATGAACCTGCTTAAGGGTATGCAACAGCCATGCCACGATTCGATCCCACAACCTACCAGCTACTCCACTGAAAACACTCAAACAATTTTTCAGTTCCTACAACCCCACCCACTTGGTTGTGTTGTGTAAGACATTTAGTAAAGAACATATTTTATTTCTATATTGTCAGGTGTCCAGTTATTTTCCATGGGCAACATTAGGATTGCCTGCTAATATACATGATCTGGCTGTATATTTTCATTTATATACCTTTCATTAACAATGATGGACAAGGAGCATCTTTTCATGTTTTCACACAAATGAGTGGATCTTCAGTTTCAATGTATATAGATATTTTCCCAGAGATAGAGCTCTTTCAGCGGCAACTTCTGCCATTTTCAATGTTGGGGCGGAGTCGTACTATTCTGTTTCATGGTTGTAACACTTTACTACTTAATTTTACCACTAAATTCTGCGTTTGCTGTTTGTTTTTGTTGGTTGTTATGTTGCAGTGCTCTGTAAGCATTAGAGGATTTTTCTCTTCTTGTTTGGAGTTTTTCAATTATCAAATGTATTCAAATAATCCATCAATTAATTGAATAATTGATAATCAATCAACTAATTGTCAAATGCATTCAGTATACAGTACCTTAACTAGAGAGTATATTAAGTATGGAACTTCTTGATTTTATTATAAGTGCCTCTAAAATTTGAAATCTATTAATGCAGTTAATTTTCAGGTATTATCTGCAAGTATTTTGTGTGTAGGAGAATTGTCATTCAATCTTTCAGGTATTATTAGTTGTGTTTTTATTGCACTTTTGTCTGAGCATCGTAATAATGTTGTCCTTGTATGTCCTATATATAAGTTGGGTAGATTTTTATGATAGGGGATACAATCTCCCAAGAAGCCTATGAACTTGTAGAGGACATTGGTTAATTGGGGACTCCTCATGACACAGGTTGTTCTTGATAACCTAGTTTGATGTATTATATTTTTTATAAATTAATAATTTCATTTTGTCTTTTTCAATTTGAAAAGTGTATTGTTACTTGATATTTCTGACAACTGACTTGTCTTGTTTATAATTGTTATGCATTAGAGTACAATGAAATAAATTTATTATATTGTTATTGCTTTTGTTGTTGAAGTTTGTAGTTTGGCTATCAAGTTTTGTGAGGACTAATTTTATTTGGTTGTCGACAATATAATGAGGAAAACCATTGTTTAATCGTGATTGTTTTATATTGTTGAGTTCTTTATAAAATAAATTACAGGAAGAGAAGATTAAATTTGTTCTGTTAGTGTTAATCAAGTTTTTGATGACTGCTATTTCATATCTGTGGACAGTCACTATCATAGTTGAGATGGGAAGGGTTTTTACTCGTGGGTTTTGGTACTGAAGTAGTCATAGGTTTGTTATTTGAATCAAGAACGAAAGGGGATTCTATGATTCATGTTTAGTTCATAAGTGAATTTAAGGATGGAGTTATTTTCAAAAGTGGCTTTCAATTTTTTGATCTTTATGTTGGCTCAGATGAAAATGTCATCAACATATCTGACATACATTATTGGTTTGTCTAAGTTATTGAAAACTGTTTCCCACGTGGGACTTGTAGAAATTGCAAAAATTGGACCAAGCAACCTCCCCCTAGCAATACTGTTACTCTGCATGTATATGTTGCCATTGTGGTCATAAAAAGGAACCATAGCAGCACAGACTAGTAAGATCTCATGGAGGGTGGCAGGTTTGATTTTTGGAAGGTGGGAGAGTGGCGTGTTTATACATATATTTGGAGATGATCGTAATTGTTTCTACTACAGGTCCATTTGTGAAAAGATTCATTAGCAATCATTTGAGAGGGTTTTTCCATCATATAATTTGATTTTCTGATTACTTTCTTTTTAAATAATCATTTTTAATGTTTAAAAAACAAAGCTGATAAGAATTGATTCTTTAATGTTTATTTTGATCCAAATCATTAAAAATCAATCTACAACTGCAGCTGTTAACCTTTTTTAATGGAATGTATTTCATCAACTTTTCTAACAGAACGTATTTTATCAATGTACTTCTCTTCAGTAAATCCTGGTCCTTATATTGGAAAAAAATCTGCTTCTTGAACTGCACTCTCTCATACTGATGTTAATTCCTCCAATTTTGATAGAAGCCAATTCTCTGTATATAGCCAGGTTTTGCCTCAAGTTCTCAACTGAACAAAATGAGACATAGCTTTGAAAAAGAAAAGAATCTAATATCCACTCTAGTGAATGAACACTAGAGTGGATATTAGATTCTTTTCTTTTTGCCTCCACAGTAACGGTAATGTCATCCTTTGGGGAACTTCAAGACATTATACAGGAGTTTGTCGACATGGTGTAGGACTATGAATATTTCCTTGTAAGACATCTGGATTCATAGAATTCATCGGAACTAATTTGGAACTTCAAACTCATCTTAAACTCCAAGATAAAAATCTAAGTAGGCTTCAAATTCAACAAGTGGCAATACTTACCCAGATAACCTGAATTCAAGTCTCTTCTATCGCTCTATGAATGTTGTTTGTATCAGTTTGCTGAGAAGTTATCTTGAGACACTCTACTTGAGTTATAATCCTTATATATATATATATATATATATATATATATATATATATATATATATATATATATATATATATCTCCGTTGGTAACTCTGTTGAACTCTATCATTAGTTACTCATCCTATACATTTCAATTGTCCTGCAATTTAGCTAAATCTTCACTTATTGATAGATTGGGTTATTTGCTGTCAATCTCCATTAATAAGATTGATTTATTTTCAGTAGAACAATGTGAAGTGAAGTGTGTGTGTGTGTGGGGGGGGTTAGAATTGTTAATCCTATGAAAGTAATATGCAAGAAAAATAAAATTGTCTATCGAGGGTTAGGCTAAGTAAAATATAACTCCAGAACTGAATCAGGTAATTTTATTTAGGGATTCAATACCTTGAAAATTATTAGCACATGCTTTCAATAAAACAAAACATTGATCGTAGGAAAATTGATACGAAGAAAATATGTCCAAGGGAGATAACTGCGTATGTACTATACAACTTACCACTTGTATTTATGACAAACTACAAGAGAGATACAGAAAGCATACAATAAATACTTTTAGAAGGCTCTATGATCCACCATTCATGAACTCCATGTGATGCTGTCCAAAGCATTATGGAATTTATGATAAATCAATATTGACTCAGATGCAATTTGATTATTTTAGATTAACAATTAAATGTGAGATATCAATCTTTTGATTTTTAAATTGATAGATGTACACTATTATGTGTTTGTGTTGATGTGTTGTACTTCTGAATCACTTGCTGTCAGTGCGTAATTTTATTTGTTCAGTATTTTTCACGCAATCTCAATAAAGCTTGTAATCAATCAGTAAGTGTAAGCATTGTCAAAAGAGTTGCAGCATTGAAGTTATCAATGCTTAGCTGAAAACACCAGCTCGCACAGCAGATATCTCCAGATATATGGAGCTTAAGTTTGTTTTTTTTACTGCCATAGGCTCCACATAGCTGGCAAATTAAGGGTAGCCCATTTTTTTCATGTTAGTAAAACTGATTATTTTTTTTCCCCATAAGATTTTGGTTGGTCTATTATCTGCATGCGTCAAAGTATGATTTCATTTTTGGCCCTTTTCTTCTCTTACAGTGACCTATATCTTGTTCTGGTACTTTTTTCTGACTTATTCATCTCTTATGTTAGTTGTACTATTTCTTGCCTAACTCCAATCCAAGTTGGAGTCAACTTTGATTTTTTTTCTTCGTTTCACAATAAGGTAATGGTAAGGGGTTTGTTGATCAAAAGCTTTATGGGTGTTTGAGGGGGCCGAAAGGTTTGGGTGGTCAGCAAAAATTATTTGCAGATTTAGCACCTTTGTTAGCCTCTGGTGCCCCTAATTGCAGTGAATGGTGATGGATAATTGTATACTGGCAGTCCCTGACTTACAACAATCCGTACATATGATCGAAATACTTGGATAGAAAAAATTCATATAAATGTTGAAGTTACGCTCCTAAATTGAAAAATATAAGTGAATATGTGTGTTTAAGAGTTGATCAAGTGTAAGAAAGGATATCAATTATTGTACATCAATAAAACATTCATATTATGTAAATACCAGGAATATGTATTATTTTGTTTGTACTAGTGTTTCATAAATTTTTAAAATTTCATAAAATGATATTTCCCTTATGAAACACTCAATAATAGAATGGAATGAGTTTTATTTTGAAACAGGGAATGCTACGTATAATACATATATTTCCAATGTATCATTCTTTACTTTATTGAATCTTTTTACTTTTTCATTTAGAAAAATAGGATTATGTATTCATTTTTTATTTCATTTTGAAGTTTTGATTGAGGAATAGAGGTGACGCTGCACTAATATTTTCATTTCATTTTTATTTTTTTTCAAATGGTATAACATACAAACACTCAAAAAAAAAGTTTGTCTGACTAATGACTGTTTCTAGATACAAGCTGCCAGTCGGAACAGAACCTGGTTGTAAGTTGTGGAGTACCAGTAATCAAAAGAACGAAAACAAACAGCATTCATGTACACTAGTGCTCCCTACATCTAATCGATCATTCAAGAAGTATGAGTTATCTCCCTTGCTCTGTGTGGGGAAACCAAATGACATGCAAGAATTTAGCATCGTTCATATTTTCAGTTTGAAATGAGCTTAAAATTGTATTTGCAGCTGTGGTATAGCGAAGGTTCACAGCACATGTGGGTAGCAGTGCTTCAGCCTAGAGGAGGGCATAACCATTAATTGATGGGTGATATAGACCAAAGGAAATCCCCCCCCCCCGTTTTTTTTTGGGGGGGCAGCATCTTATCTTTCAGCTATTGAAGTAGATGATAACATATGAGCAGAGAAATATTTTCAACATGCTTCTTCATGCCAGCCGAAGATTGGCAGGATTGACTTCACGTGAATTTCCTTCGCTGCCTGCAAAATCCATCTAAAAGAAAGACTGATGCCTTTTCCAACCAGTGCGCTGTCCTAAATGCGGCACATGCGATGTGTATGCACACTTTCTTTCAAGTGAAACGTCTAACTGGGAGAAAAAAGTTGGTTTTATTATAAGGCATCTACTTGCACAGATGGGCACCTTGGGATGCTTGGGTCTTGGGTCCCTGATGTTTTCCTTCTGTAAAAAGTGCCCTCTTGGTCAAAATTCAAAAATATATTTTGATAGAAGATACGACAAAAATAAGGTATTGAATTTGAGAATTTTTACCATAACTTATATGGCATTGCAGATTTCATTGAACCTTTTTAGTTGTAGTGAGTCACCTCTTTTATCTAATATTTGTGTAGAGTTATAAATGAAATATTGTTTCTGGAGTGTGATATTTGATTTTTTTCTTTGACGTTAACCCTGTCTAATTATTTATTAAATTTGCTGCCTTTTCAGATCCGCGAGTGGCTAACTGGCCTATGATGGCTTCGCCTTGGCCATCTTTCATGATGTGTTTTCTGTATGTGATGTCTGTAAAAGTTGGTATTGGCATGATGGCCAAAAGGAAACCTTTTGAAATTCGGAAACTCTTAGTTGTCTACAATATTTCTATGATGCTTTTATCTGGTTATATGTTTGTTGAGGTAAGTGGAAATTATTTCTTTTTTTTAATTAATAACTGTTTAAAATAGCATTTGATTTGGGATATTTTACTTGCAGTAATTTGAAAATGCTTTTTATAAAATTCTTTATATTTTATGAAACATAAGATACATCCTCATATTCTTTGTAAATTGTGTTTCAACTCGTGAAATTATTATGGAAAAATTAAACGTCAGTGCCAGGGGAGAAATAACTTTTGATCAAAATTATCATTTGGTGAATTTAAAAATTTACACTAGGGTTGGTTGATGTGGACAAAAATTCATATCTCTGTATTGTCAGGCTGAACACTGATATACAATAAGTGAAAGCTACGTGAGATTTCGCAAGAACTTTTATTAAAACAAACTGAAATCAAAATTAAAATAAATAAGATTTTAAGAAAATATATCTCTGAAAATAATGCTTTTTCAACTATAACTAGAACAGGGAATACTCTGACCATGAGAAACTAAAAATGAGAATGTAAATAGAAGAAAAATAGTTTTTAGTCAGGTTGACAGTTGAAGGAGCTGTGAAGGAGAGAGGGGTGAGTTTGAAACAGGTGGGGAGTGGAATTGTGTGGACAGTTTAGGATAGGGTCGGTGAGCTTGAGGAAGAAAAAAAAAGCTAGATCTCACTCCAAAATAGCTAAATTGGCATCATTGTGGCTATACCGATATAAACCATGTGGCTTGATCATAAACAGAGTTTGAAATATACCTGTATATTGTGTAAAGTATACTGCCTAGCCCTAATCCTTGCAAGAATGCCAATATTTTTTTATCTTATTCATTGAAGAGTTGCCTTGTCAATTACAAGTGGCTTATCAATTTAAGAGTTAATATCTGCCTTAAGAATATATTGACAATTTCTTTCTTTCATTCATTTGGATAACAGTACTCTTAAACTAGTTTGAGTCTTGAAGTAGTCTTAGGATATAACTTGAAATAAGCTCAAGTATCGCTTTTAAATTTTCATAACTTTAATGGAACTGCTGTTCTTCTGAAGTGATGTAGATGTTGCGCTGGATTGGTGAAAAATTGCTTAATTGGCGAAATTTTGATCTTTTTTTTTACAAAAAATGAATAAAGTTCATATAATCAAATTTTTTAAGAAAAAATCATGTAAATTTCAGTGTTTTATATATATATATATATATGTATATGTATACTTTAAAGTATATAAATTACAAATTACAAACCTTAAGGAAAAATCAGAAGTTAGGAAAATGGATACCAAGCCCAATACAGAAAAAAGTCATTTTTATACAAAACAGTCAATGTAATGAAAAATGAGTTTATTACAGGAATCCCAAATCGAAAAAACCAGGACATCTCAACAAAAGGAATCTACTGGGAGTTGGGGTGGGTAGTTCTCAGTGCTTGCAAATACAATGCAGTATTAAGCAAGCTGTGGGGTGAAGTTCTTCCAACAAACCTGAATCCTTATAGACTGTCACCTGTTTTTTAGGTAACATTTCTCATCTGGTCAGTGGCTCCAACAATTTCCAGATATCAAAAAGTTCTTAGAAGAATTCATTAGATCAAAATCATTCTCTCATGATGGCATACACAGTTTAGCTGAGAGCTGGTATAAGGACATAGAAATCCAAGAAAAATAGTTTGATGACTGAATAATCATGTCCTGAATTTATATAAGTCAAGGATCTTGTCAAAATATGCTGCAAACTTTTGGATCAAATTAGAAATTTATCTTTTTCTCTTCTTGGATTATTGCTGTTCATTCATCCTCATTTCAAGAGATAATAGAACAGTTGACATTAAAATCATCTCATACTAATGATTCTCTCAAGGTCTAATTTGGTATCCTCTCAAAAGAAGAAGAGAGAGGGTTTGGAGTGGAAATCAAGATAAATAATGAGACATTGAGTCGGGCCACTCTTGAAAGAATTGATTATTGCAGAGCATGACATTTTTTGCAATTTATGTTCTCCCTCGTCCCCCTCCCCGAATCCTAGTGATTTCAACATGGCTGACTCTTTACTCTGTATAATCAAAATATTTGGTAAAATATCATCTCTGTCCACACATAATTCTAGTGTTTGCAGCTTAGTAAAGAATCCCATATACTCGAGTACTACAAAAAATAAGAAATATTAATTCTGGATTGACATTTCTCAACTTTTATTTATCATGCTGCTAGTCAAAAATTGATTGTGAAAATACTTCATCTAAGAAATTTTGACTGCTTAAAATCTGCAGTAAAACAACAAGTTATAAGCTAAGGACAATTGCTATGTACTGAAAAAAATTACTACTAAATGGTATTGGCAATTTAAATATATATTGAGTTCTAACATATTTCAATTAAAATTGAATTAACTTCTTTTTCAGTTCAATCTATCTGGTTGGTTGTCTGGAACTTATAGCCTGGGATGTCAACCGGTTGATTATTCTGATACTCCTCTAGCAATTCGGGTGAGTTTCTTTCTTGCAAATTATTTTGAAAAAAAGATCATAGTAAGATGAATAATTGGAGAATTTATACTGAAATAACATATTCATCTATAACAGAAAACAAAATATTAAACTGATAGTATTAGACTTATATAGATATATATATATATATCTGAAGTCATAAATCAAATATGCAGTTCATTGTATCATATATTGTCTGATACAATGAGTTCTTTTTTGCTATCACTGTTGGAATTCATCTTTGCATGATTATTTTTAATTTCTAATTTGTTGCATGATTTTGAAATGACTGAATTTTGTTTTTTACTATCATTTGTTTCATTTTCTCTTGCGTATGAAAATACCACATTTTGATGTAACATTTAGTTATTTGAAAGATAGAACAAAAAAATGGAGTTAAAAAATCAAGTTATGCCTACTTATGCTATTTTCATAATAAGGCTTTTGAAAAAGAAGAGAAAGAAATTTCATGAACTTCTCAAGATGAAATTCCTGAATTTCAATCGACCATCTTTATGTCAATCTTATTTTTGCCTAAAGTCCATCTGTCTATCTGTACTTGCTTACTACTAAAAACTACTTGATATAAATCCATGAAATTTTCTGTTGGTATGGATTTGATCCTGGGTTGTGTTTTTAGCAATAATCTTTTGATGACATAATGAAAGAATTTCTTAAAATTCTTTTTTCCCCAACTCAATCCTCAGAGATAAAAATGCGTTCTTTATTAAGAAAGAAGCTGAAACATTTTTTCAACATATCCCATATCACAATGTTTATTGGTTGTACATAGTTTGAATAGTTATGTTTTCATTAATGCATGTTTCAATGTGGTAGATAGATTTTTTCAAGACACAAATTTTTGACATCAGAGGTTTCGTCGATCAAATGGAAGGAACTTTCATTTTTCACTTTTGTGTGAAATCTAGGAGAAAGAGCAAAGGAAAAAACTGAAAGAGAAAATGGAAAGCTAAGAGACAAGGGAAGCAAGAGACAGGTTATATTTCTCACATCCTCAATAATATAATTGGTGTCACTAATAATGATAAATTTGAATAAATTATTTTTTTTTCAATGGTGAGTTCAGTTGAGCAATTTCATAAAACATACTACAAAATAATTTTTACTATCATCATTTTCCACTTATATTTGTCAAAATCAATGGGGAATCATTTATTGAATTGGAGGGGCATTCCTTCTTTTCACTTTAAGGTGTAAAAATGGATGGGGAATTCCTTTCTTGCCCCACTTTCAGGGGTCAAAATTGAGAGGTAATTTTTTTCCACTTTTAAGGTTGAAAATGCAAGGAAATTCACTTTTCACTTTTAGGGATCAAAATCAGTAGGGGATTTTTTTTTTTACTTTTAGGGGGTCAAAGTTGTGGAAGGGGATTTTTTTTTCTCTTCACTTCAAAGGGGCAAAATTGTGGGGAAGATTTTTTTCTTTTTTTTTTTCTTACTTTTAGGGATTGAAATCAAGGGGAGGATTCTTTTCCTACTATTAAGGACTTGTTTTTCAATTTTGGGGGACAAAATCTGAGGGAATTTTCCTTGTTAGGTCTTGTAGTTTTTGGGGTTAATTTTTTTTTTCACTTAGGGGTCTAAATTTTTTTTTTTTCTTCTCTTCTAGAGAGAATAAACATTCCAATCATTGTGACAATCGAGAGGGAACATTTATTTTCATTTTTTAAAGACGAAATAAAGGGTTAATTCTTGAAATTGTGGGTTGAAATTTTTTCTCATTTTTATGTGTCAAAATCGATAAGGAACTTATACTTTCATTTTATGGGCTCAAAATGAAGTAGGAAGTCTGCCCCCCTTTTCAAGTTTAACCCCCACCCCTTTTGTAACATTAACCACTTCAGCCTTTCCAACATGTATTCCCAACATCCTTTTTTCTACTATCTGCCCAGTTTTTGAACATTACCCACACTTTTCAACATTACCCCCTTTTTGACAATAGTCCTCCTTTCCTTACCTTTCTCCCCCATTTTCTTCAACATCATACCTCCCCTTTTCCTCGGCGTTCCACCTCCCCTTTTCCTCGGCGTTCCACCTCCCCTTTTCCTCGGCGTTCCACCTCCCCTTTTCCTCGGCGTTCCACCTCCCCTTTTCCTCGGCGTTCCACCTCCCCTTTTCCTCGGCGTTCCACCTCCCCTTTTCCTCGGCGTTCCACCTCCCCTTTTCCTCGGCGTTCCACCTCCCCTTTTCCTCGGCGTTCCACCTCCCCTTTTCCTCGGCGTTCCACCTCCCGTTTTCCTCGGCGTTCCACCTCCCGTTTTCCTCGGCGTTCCACCTCCCGTTTTCCTCGGCGTTCCACCTCCCGTTTTCCTCGGCGTTCCACCTCCCCTTTTCATCAATATTATACATCACTCTTAAACCTACTATTTTTTCTACATTACACCCCTCGTCCTTTTATATCAATTACTCTCTCTGTGTCTTTGTCTGTCTGTCTCTCTATCTCTCTATCTATCTATCTCTCTATCTATCTCTCTATCTATCTATCTATCTCTCTATCTATCTCTCTATCTATCTATCTCTCTATCTATCTATCTCTCTATCTATCTATCTCTCTATCTATCTATCTCTCTATCTATCTATCTCTCTATCTATCTATCTCTCTATCTATCTATCTCTCTATCTCTCTATCTATCTATCTATCTCTCTATCTATCTCTCTATCTATCTCTCTATCTCTCTATCTATCTATCTCTCTATCTATCTATCTCTCTATCTCTCTATCTCTCTATCTCTCTATCTCTCTATCTATCTATATATATAGTGTGTGTGAAAAAAAACAAAAAAATATTTCTTGATGAAAAAAAAAAATTCCTGGGTCTGCCATAAAATTCAACCAACTTTTCCTTACTCCATTGCACACCCTTCCTTATAGAGTACTCTTAAAGATGTCTTATGGACAGACAGATGCAAAGATGTTACCAAATTTTTTTTATCTTAAAATGAAAATTGAAGATTATAGAAAAAAGGACTTTAAAAAATCTAATCTATTTTAACTTTCCAAGTATCACCATCACCGTCACTGAATTACGACATCAACTCAGTCAGGATGAGATGTACACTATGGATCTGTTATAACGTGAAAAGTCGGGATCCATAATTTCCTCCCACATTATAAGTGAGTCTGCATTAAAATGAATTTTCCATTTTTACAAACCTTCATCCGCGTTCCTACCAACTTCTTCAAGACCAAAATTTGTAATCTATGTTGTAATGAAGAGAAAAACATGGTGAGGCAATTCCAGTGGGAAGACAGAAATTTCTTTTTTTTTTCCCCAAAATATTGACACCTCACCAGAAGGTTTCATTTTGACAAAATTTAGATATATATGTAGCGAATGTCTAGAGTAGAAGTTTGACAATATGTTAGTAATCTCTTTAGCAACAGATGAAAGGGAAAGGGGCGATGAGTTTCATCTATTGACTTCTGAAATGTTATTGTCCAATTCATTTCCTTTTTACAGTAGGTGTAACCTGATTCTGTAAGGGTCTTTTTATTTTTGTATTTGATTTAATGTTTTGAAAATATGGGTCCATGCAGTGTAATGGGCAATTCCATGTTATATCACATCTACAGTGTACATATGAAAATATGGCTAGAAATCTTCTATGCATATGACCAAAAGGTCATGTGTATATATTGGCATGATTCTATCCAGTTTTTTGCTGTAACTTTGTAGGTTCTCTGTGAATGCATGAGAAAATTGTCTTAAAAATACTTAAATCCAAAATGGTTGTCACTTGATGACATCCTTATTTATAGATTAAGTAATATTTTTTTCCAACTAAAACCTTGTTGATCATTTCATTTCTTCCAAAGAAACTTTCTATCCTGATTCATTTTTCCTCCCACTGCCCTCCACAAAAGACCAAGTCAAATATACAAAATTGTCCTCAAAAACTTGGCGTTCAAAGGGTTGAAAATACGTTTTGTTTCATGCTTATATACCTTTATTACTTGGTGCTTTAATTTAGTTAAGTTATACATTTTTCAATGGGGATTATCTTGAAATCTTTTACTGTAGTATAAAAATATACTTTTAAAAATCACACTAAAAGCCTACTCTCATTTTAGAAAGTTGATATAAGTGTATTTTAAGTTTACCATATATTTCGGCAGATAAGACCACACTTGAAGCATCCAAAAAACATCCCGAAAAATGGGGTCGTCTTATAGGCCAGATACAAAAACAGAGGCTGAACATTGAGCTAAAACCATGAAATTCAGACTGAATTTGGGGTCTCGTCTTATCTGCCGAAATAAACGGTATATATGATTTTATCTATTCTTTAAGGGAACAGTGAATTATTGGCAAGAAAAGCTATCGCTCTGTGATATTTTTAACGCATTGACACTTGACAGTTTTGATGATATAATACATATATATGGAGTCAGTGGATGTCATAAAGTTGAAGCAACTTTAACAATAGACACTTCCTCTAGGTGAAAGGCTGCGACATGGGCACAGTAGCGTCCCCATCCTCTGCCAATATCTTCATGGGTAAATTTGAAGAAACCAACTTTTACCCAGAGATATATAACGATTGCATTTTTTATGGTAGATATATAGATGACATTTTTTTCATATATACAGGCGAAAAAGCCAAACTAGATAATTTCTTTACACATATAAACTCGGCACATGACTCTATTAAGTTTGACTTTGACATCCACTGACTCCATAGCCTTCCTAGACACCCGCATATACATAGCTAACAACAGAAACCACCAAACTACCCTCTACACTAAACCCACGGACACCCACAATTACCTCCACTCTAAATCAGCCCATCCCCAACACCTAAAAAGAAGCCTACCATTTTCACAAGCCCTTAGAATTAGAAGAATCTGCTTTACAAATAGTGAACTTAACAGACACAAACATAACATAATACAATACTTCACCCAATGAGGTTATCCACTTGATGACACTAAAAACCAAATAAAAAAAGCAACTAGAATACCCAGGGATGAAACCCTTATACTTTCCCACAATAACAAACCTAACTGCATACCACTTATAACCACCTTCAACAACACACTCCCACCCTTAGCACACATCATCAATAAGAGATGGAACATCCTCACGATTAAAACAGATCTAAGAGAAACATTCACAGAGCCATGTGTCATCGCTTACCGCAGACCCCAAAACATCAGAGACATGATTAGTAGTAATAATATCATTAACAATAAAGTCGTACACAAAAATATACCTAGAACCACTAAATTCTGCAAACCTTGCAACATAAGAAATAGTCTATGTTGCAACCACCTCAAGTACACTAACACATTCACAAGCACTACCACAAAAGAGAGTTACCACATATATCACAACACCAACTACCGTAGTGAGAACATTATATACCTTCTAGAGTGCAATAGATGTAAGTTACAATACATAGGCAAGTCTGAGTGGCAATTTGATATTAGACTCAACAATTACAGACATAGGATTAAGTCACAAAACAATCGTAGCTCACTTACCATAGAACTACACTTTCGCACACCTGGCCACAGTTTTGCAACGGACGCTAGCTTTACCATCATAGAAAAAATAGAAAAAACTATTCCAACTGACATAACTAAAGTTCTAGAGAAACACGAAGATATGTAGATCAACAAACTCAAAACCCTATATCCTAATGGATTAAACACTAAACTTAACAACCCTCATCACACACAACCCTAATGCACAAAACTCCTACCAATAATATCTTCTCACCCACATCTAAGATACATTCAATAATGGAAGCTTCAAAGTCACCCAGACCCATAGGAAAAATT
The DNA here is from genome assembly GCA_963457665.1 of Thysanoteuthis rhombus. Taxonomy (NCBI): domain Eukaryota; kingdom Metazoa; phylum Mollusca; class Cephalopoda; order Oegopsida; family Thysanoteuthidae; genus Thysanoteuthis; species Thysanoteuthis major. The sequence goes on from OY735200.1 coordinate 73,310,022, forward strand.
CACCTTAGCCAGTTATACCTCTTGTCCAAATCATAGCCAACACATTTTTGATAACTTATAAGGTTGATACCTATGTAGTTCCTTGACCTCACCCCCCCCCCCCATTTACACTATTCCTAACATACCAAAAGATCTAACTCCACATCACTTCTCCCTATCCTGACACATTCTGCCCTCCCCAAGACCAACTGCTGCTGCTTAACAAAAGACCTGATACCTAACTGGACATTCTCCCACTCAGCAGGAGGCCTCCAGCAGTCCTTATAACACATTTTACCCTCAAGGCGTAGCTCCTGATAGTGGACCCTGGTTCCACATGGGAACTTCAAATACATACTCACACAGCACACACCACTGAAGATGGGAAGAATCTCAAAACATGTCTGGACCATTTACATCTAAGGATTAATAAACCTCAACTCTAAACACTTTACTCCCGAGTCTGTCTCACTCTTTACAATACATATTATATATATATATATATATATGATGTACAAAATTATTGTATCTAACTCTAACCAATCACAAAACCTATATTTGACCATAGCCAATCAGAAGGCAGAATTTTGTAATAAAGAATAGTTCCAAATGAAAAATTATTCCTTTACATCAGGAACTTCCCCAAGGAAGGTAAGGGTAGGTCTGGTATGGGCCTTTTCTGGTTGATAAATGTATACCTTGCCTTTGTTATACAATATACCCAAATTTGTTGGTAGAACCTATGCATAATTTGCTTGTAAATACAGATAGTAATTCTGTTAGGCTTCTTTGTAAGTTGGGAATCGTTGTGAAAAGCCTTTATGAATTAGTTGTTTGTCATCATTAGTACTTTATATTGTGATAAATTGTTATCATTGATGTTGTATGAAAAACACTCTTATTCAAATTTTGAGAGACTTGTACCTATTTTCATATGGCAGAGTTGTATTAGCAATTTAGAATATCTCTGGTACTTGAATTCATGAAATTATGATTTATTTAGTAGGAGTTGGAATTGAAAAAAAGCAACTTCATACCTTTTCTTAGAAAAAATAATGGTAAAGAAGAAAAAATGGTTTATATCAAAACAGATGGAATCATTTTTCTCTCCTTCATAGAAGAAACAACCTTTGATAGATGCATACCTGATCAGGCTTCAGAAGTATGTTGCAAAGAATTGAAAGCATTAGTAGATTCTGATTGATAGTCGTAATACTGAGGAGTTTCAACTTTAATCAATGGTGGTTTATTTGCACCCACCTCATTGCCAGTTGACAGCTGTAACTCGTATTTATATGGCAGTAAATTTATTGCCATATAAATACTAGTTACCAATGTCAACTGGGGGTGGGGGAGAATAAACCACTGTTGATTAAAGTTCTTCTACTTATAGATTTTAACTGCTGATATAAGATATATTGCAAATTTTCAGTTTTGTAATATTATATCTTATTTGAAAAAATTCAAAACAGTCTTTTTCTCTTTCAACTATAAATCAATTATAAAATTTGTATATTAATGAGGAGTTTCAAATTCATCGAAAAGAATTTCTGAAAAAACTTGGTTTAGCAGAGCCGAGAAATACAGTAAGCTGCTTTTATGCGGTTGGGTTCATCTTAATTGCTTAGGCTGTTCTAGTTACTAATTGACCTGTGATATAATGGAGATATAAGTTGAGTACCCCTTTTCTGAAATGCCACGGACCAGAAATTTTTCAAATTTAATCAGTTTTCGGAATTTTTTGTTTGATCAAGACGTGTTTTGTCTTGCATTGTTTGTAATGTAAATGTAGTTGAACGAAAATTACCAAGTTCTTACTGTATCCATAATGAGTTAAATGCCTTGGAAATAACGAAATCAACTTTGAGTCCTATTACAGTGAGATTAGGTGTAGACATTTTCTTGAAGGGTGGGCCATGGGGCAAGGAAAAATTGGTTAAATTCAGGGGCAATTGAGTTATCTTGAAAAAAACTTCCATACATTTATGCATCCAATCATGTTTGTCCATACGATATCTTCAAAAGTTCTTAATGAATGAAAAGAATATGAGATATACCCATTTACATTTTTGGATTCTTCAGAAAAAGTTATCCCTAGTCACAAAGTTTCAAAGTTATACATGCTGTATCAAAGGAGCTATTTTAGCAAAATGCATGAAATTAAATAAAATTTGTATGGGCTGTAGTTTCAAAACTATTAGTGATTCAAGCTTAATACTTGAGATTTCTCCATTTATGATGAAGAGGCATTAAAGATATCAAAGCCCATCTTGAAAACCAGTGGAGCTTTTAGTCGATTATGTAACCTCTGGAAGTCTAAGCAATACTGCCACAAAACTGAGAATAGGCTTTACCACAGAAATATCAAGGCTTTTGATGACACTGAGTGCTGAAGAGTTGAGAGAAAAGACATGAAAAAGGACATCTTCCACAAGAGCTGCTTATGAAACCTCTGTTATATTTATTGGCTTAAGATCTTTATTGAAGAACTGTATATGACGACAGAAATATCTCCTGAGATTATGGAATGTAGGTTATGATAGCTTCGGCATGTCCTGAGGATGCTTATTGAAATGATACTTGAAGTTCCTTCAAGATGAACCCCAACTGAGGAAGGAGGGGCAGGCAGGCAGGCACCAACTAGTGGAAGACAGTGATGATGCAATTGGAAGAGACTGGTCTCCCATCGAGCAAAGTAGAAACCAAAGTTCTAGACAGGGTTTTAATGATATGGTATGACATGAGCCTCATGTCCCTGCAGAGACTAGAGGATTAAATAATAATCCTATTAAGGTTAAGTTTAATTTTATTGTTATTCCAGAATCTTCTAGAATTGTTCTGATGTTCGTACTGTATACTTGACTTGAAGGTTTTCTTTGAAATGTCCAGAATGCTATTTGTACATCATTTCTTATAGTATCTCTTGAATTCTCTTGATTTACTCTTATATGAAAATGCTTGGTCAGTATTAGTATGAATCCACGTCTCATGCTTTCAGCTGGTAACAATATGCTGTACCTATCTTGCTTTCCACTCTGTGCCAACTTCTATATTTCTCCATCTTTCCCTCATGTGCCTATTCCATTTTTTTTTTCTTCAATTGATATTATCCCTTTTCTTTTTCAAGACCAAACCATACGTCTAATGATTCACGATGCAAAGCATACTGATTTTTCCAGATCAGTGATTACTAGCCAACTCTGCCTATTTTTTTATGAATTTTTTTTGCAAAACCTTTTAAAAACTTTACTCTAAAAACTAGCAAATTTCCTGGTTGTATAGTTTAATGGATTGAAAGCACGTAAAATTGAATCTTAAAAAGATTTCTTCCAGTACTGTACGGTTAAAAAAAAAAATCCTCACTCAAAATAGTGATGAAGACAGTACGCAGTTATCCAAGCAGTTAGAAAGAAGTATTTTTAGCAAGGTTAAATGACAAACAGTTATGAATTAATGATGACAAACCAACAATCTAAGCTCAGTTGATTAAAGGTAGGATAGACTCTGTTGACAGGTGAAATGGCCTGGAAGTTATATTCCTGTGATGTTTCATCTATCTATCTCAGTATGTTTATATCTATTTTGAGTTGCTCAATATCTATTTATCTATCTCAGACTGATGTGAAGTCTATCTAATGTTTGTTTGTTCAATATCTATCTGCCTATCTCAGCCTGTTCATTTTTACCTGTCTATGTTGGTTCCTTTTTTGTGTAATGAAATTTCCTGACTTCACATTGCTTATCTTTGATGTCTTGAGGTAATTGGTTGAATCATATTTATGTAAATAAACTCAAATATTATACTCAGTAAGAAAGTGTTGTTTGATAATTACGTTCATGTAAATGTTTCATTGTTTATAACTTTGAGAATAGTCATTAACATAACTTTTTGGTGGGTGGGGGAAGATGAAAAGAGTTCAAATTGTCCTCCAAAAAGTTAGAATATAAATGTTTTGTATCTTGTGATTTACCATAAAATTTTGTGTCCAACACTCTTCTTGTATTATACCAGTACTATATATATGAAATAGGTATAAATGTTAACCTTTTGTATAACACGGATACTTGATTTGACACAAGAATATGATAATTCCATGTATTTTTCTGCTTCGATGTTTCAAATTTGTCAATATATTTATCTATTTGTCTGTTAGCAAAGCTTAATTTTAGTAACATATACAAGTTTTTCCTGTGTAGATTTGAATATTGCACAACAAGCCCTCTATATTCTAGCGCAGATTTGAGTAAAAAAATATACGTGAAGAATTACATTTGTAAATAAGTTTGAGAAAGCTCCTCCTACTGGATTCTGTTTTGAGTAAATTTCACTCTTTCACCTATTAGACTCTAGTGGGATCAGTTCTTTCCTTTTTTTGATTTGTCTCATCTGTGATGAATTTTGTTGGCTAATAATTTGATCACTGATGGCATACTAATGTAAGTTTTCAAATGAATTATGTTTTTAATCTATTTCTGTCAAATTCTTGGTATTGTTGAGTTTTGACTTTACTTTTGTTTGTCATGACAAACAAATGACAATGACCACACCAAAAAGTAGTGATGTCATGCACAAATAGATGTTTGTCATCAGCAGCAGCCTTTTAGCATTCATCCTTGACGTATGCAAAACTGATGACAGATTCTCTCTCTCTGAACTTGGGTCAACTTGTTTTTCAACAGTAACTACTAATAGAGTTGAAATGAGACACATAGTTTTTGGAATGATATTGTATAGAGAGAAATTAATTCTATTTTTAACTTTTTGCTCTTAATGAAACAAGAGAGTTTGATCCTTATGCAGCCAAGCTTGTTATATTCCATTTTATATCTGAACTTAATTTTGATTTAGAGATGTATTATGAGAGAATCATGCTCAACCTTACATGGAGAGATCACAAGACAGCACAGTATATAAGGAAGAAAATGGGTGTCTGTGACATCATAGAAACTATTAAAAAAACTCAAATGGCAATGGACAGGTCATGTTGCAAGAATGAAAGACAACCGATGAACATCACGTCTCACAACGTGGATCCCCACATAAGAAACTGAGGCTGACAGAACACAAGATGTAGAGATGAACTAGACAAATTAAGTAAATACTGGCTCCGCAACGCCCATGATAGAGAATTGTGGCGAATCCTGGGGAAAGTCTATGTCCAATGATGGACGTTAAAAGACAGATGGTGATGATGACTTTATACTGTTTAATTTCTTAATTTTCCACTTCATCAGTTTTGCTGTTCTAAACTCTTCCATAATAGAAATAGCATTTTTTATGTTGAACCAATACTGGCTATTGGATATGTCAATACATATACACTAATATATACAACTGTTCAGATCACTGTATACATTTTGAATATTCTTTTTGTGCAATATTTGACTAGATGAATAAAAATGAATTTTTGTATGAAAAAATATTCTGACTTTTTTCTTTTCTTTTTTTTTTTCAGATGGCAAAAGTATCGTGGCTATTCTTTATATCCAGGTTTATAGAGTTCTCAGATACAGTAAGTATGCTTATTTTTCAATTCATAAGAATATCTTCACAGTCTAATATATTTATGTAGACAAGTACAATTGAAAGAAATTTATGTTAAATATATCATTAGTAATGCAAAAACAGTACTTTAATTTTTATTAATATACTAGTGTATCAGTGCCATCAAAAGTCATGGCATGCATAAAATATTGTATTTTATATATGTTATATATATATATATATATATATATAAATCAAACATCATGGCATATATAAAATATATGAATACACATTGTATTTTATATATGTGGACAATAGAAAAATTATGCAAGGTATACATCACTTCTCTGTTATCATTAAGTTGTTTATGTCCCTTTAGTAACAATGTTTAATTAATTGATTTTAGACAAAATAAGTATAGAAATACGTGTGGCATATTATAGTAGATTGTTAAATAGTGAAAAAATTGACTGTAATATCTATAATGGGATTAAAAGAAAGATTTAGACTGCACACATTGCTAAAGCTTGAAAACAACTAGCTTTTAGATTATCTGTTTTTGGTTTTTTTTTTCAAATCTTTTTTAATGCTATCAAGTCAATTACAAAAAAAACAAGCTAAATAAACCATTAAGTGGAGTTAGTTGTGGTGGTGAAAAATCAAGATCTTGGAAGTAATGTGAGGGGGAAAAAAAACTAATTCAAATTACTGTATCCTTTCGCATTGGGAGAAAATGGAGAGCCAAAGAGTCTGGAGTTGGTGCATGATGATGTTTCAAAGTAGAATTTGGAACCATAATCACCAAAATGGCTAGAATCAGCTTAGACGTACCATTATCCTGTTCACAGATCACCTCCTAAGATGTAAGAAAAATGGCAAAATAGATCAAACAAAAAAAAGTGTTTGAACAAATGAAGAAAAAAAATATGTAGATTTGGATACAGAATGAATTTAGATAAAAATAAATGTTCTGTAATATATTGGGTTTGCCAAAAAGTTTACTTTGTTTTTGTCGTAGGTGTGAGGAGTGTTCAGTTTTGTATAAATTCATTCAAAAAGATTGCTGACAGCTATTATTGCTTTTTTTTTTTTTTTTTTTTTGTCAAAATTGGTATATTTTTCTTCATTGATTCTAAAATTGAAGTTGGTCAGAAATGAGCAACATTTTCAGCATATTTTTCATTGATGGAAAGTGAAAATGTGATTCAAATGCCAAAGAAAGGTAGCTCATAAAGTTTTGTTCAGGAGATATTTCGCTGAATAATGCTCCATGGTCTTATAGACTAGTTAAGGTGGATAGTTATCAAATTGAGATATTACTTGAGATTGATCTATATTATACAATACAGAAGATAGCCAACGTACTCAAGATATCCAAATCATGCATTGCAAATCAGTTGCACCAGCTTGGTTATGTTAGTTGCTTTAATGTGTGGTTTCCACGAAAGTTGAAAAAAAAACAAACTATTAGACCATTTTTCAATGTGTTTTTTGCAACATAAACGCAATGAATATGTTCCATTTTTGCAACAAATTTTGATGGGTAATGAGAACTGGATACTTTACGAAAATGTGGAATGCAAGAGATTGTGATGCAAATGATTCCCCACTGACCCGACTAAAGACTGGGTCTCATCTAAAGAGGGTGATGGTGGGATTAAAAGGGGGTCCTCTTTTATGAGCTCCTTCTGCTGAACCAAACAATTCAATTGGACAAATACTTCTCTCAAACAAACCAAGTGAAGGCAGCAGTCGATTGAAAAGCAGCAATAATTAGTTCAGCAAATGGGTGTAATATTCCATTGGGATTAGGCTAGACTGAATTTTCCTTTCGGTGACCTGTCAGACATTGTTACAGTTCGGCTAGGGACTTTTCACTCATCCGTTGTATTCAGCAGATGTCCTACCTTCAGATTAGAATTTATTCCAATCTTTACAGATGAAATAATGTCATTTTCTTGGAAGACTGCAAAATGCGCCTGGAATAGTTTTTCATTCTAAAAGCTGGAAAAAAATTTCTGGAATGGAACAGTGAATATGTTGTGTAATATAGATAATGTCAAAGCGAGGACATGACTAATGGATTAGATTTTCTCATTTTCCAAGAAACCTGGGAAGTCGTGTACTATTTTGAAGGTTAAAGGGTATGGATTTAATTTATAGCAAATATAATGGTCTTGTGACCTCCTTATATATTCAAAATGGTCACCATATTCAAATTGGCTGTGAAACTTTGAGTGCTCCTGTGTGTTTACATACATTAAGGTGCTGGGATTCTCTTTGGTTCTATCAAAATATATTGCTTAGTTAGTTATAGAAATAGTTGCAAATTACTAATCAGTACAGAGCATTTTTAGAGGAAATTTCTGAAAATGCTTTTTCACTTGAATTGTAAGTATAGCTTGGCATTGCAGTTCATTAAATCAGATTTCAAATGTTTCATTTCCAAATACCATTGTCCACTAGCCTGTTATTTAATTGAAAAAGCACATATAGTGGAAGCGACTGTTCTTTTTTCAAAGACTTCATACTGTTGGTTTATGAACGAAGATTGGAAAAAAAATCTTATAACCCAACTGTCAAGGAAATGGCTAGTGATATTACATATATCCTGTTGAAGTTTGATATAACAATTTTGTGACTGCTTGTAATAGATGGATTTAGGAAATGGAAAGTCAGAGATAGTGATGGATTGGAGACCAAGCAATAACTGCCTCTTCCTGGTAGTGGTAGTCACATTCTCAGCTATCTCAAGGTAAAACATCCATCTCTTTGGAGACAAAGAGTGTTAGGTTAAAATCCCAGAAACAAAAGTAGATGATCATGGAAAAATATTGTCCAAAATGCAATATAATTCATTGGCTAAGGAAAAAAGTTATTAAGTTTATGCATTAATTATAAACACTGTTTATCTTTTATTTCTTATTTCTTAAATCTCAATTCTTTTACTTTCCTTTCTTTCTTTCTTGTATTCTATTTTTTTTTCATCTCAAATTGATTTTTAAAAAAAAAGATATGTTTAGTGTAACATAAAAACAAAAAAATTCTCATTCTTTCTAGCTCTTATTCCCCCCCCCCTTGAAATAAGAGCTTCCTTTCTCTGTTGGGAACGCTGTCTATCTCTCTTTTATGACTCTCTCTCTGGGTCACTTAATTTTTCACAAACGCTACTCTATTTAAATCAAGTCTAAACATGCAATTAAAAAAAGACCATATACTCTATCCTCTCTTGAGTGATTGTATTTATAAAGAGTGCACATTTAGAAAAAATATCTTGCTCTGTTGTTTAGGATTGAAATTATGAGGTAGTTTTTCTTTCTTTGCAGGGGAAAAATAGATTTGTGTGATACTATCAGTGTTTACTTTTCAACTTTCAGACTTGCTACACAAGAAACGTAGTAACTGTTAGAGTTTGAACTTTTTTTTTTAAAGAAAATTACATTATTTTGGATAACAAATTATTGCCTTTCAGAGAAAATATAGACTGATCTTTGCACAAAATATTTATGAAGTGTTATTTTTCTAACAGTCAAACTGCCAATCCTGTAGAAAATCAATCCATTGTTTGGTTGAACAAACAATACCTGTACAGCAATAATTTGAATAGTGCAGATTTTGATGAACTATGTTAAAGGAATTGCTGTGCAAATCAGTGTAATTGAGTATAAGCTAAAAACAAAAATATTAAATTATAAACTGGCTCCCCCCCCCCTTACGGTCAGGATTTCTAGGTAGTTCTTGCGAAGATGCAAAAGATAATCTAACGGATGGAAGCCATGAAGGTTTTTTCTCATTCTATAGAGCATCCCAAAGATTTGAGGTTGAAAAGATTCTACGTACTATGTGCCATTTTGCAGGGTTACAGTTACATATTTTCATGCATACATCCATATAGAAAAACTATCATTATTTTAATGATTTAGAAGCGCTTTCTTTGAGCTAGAGATCTATCACAAAATCAAGTAAATCTATTGTTCTCTCTCCAATTGAAAGAACTTCACCTCATTTCAACATTTCTATGCTTTTCAAAGATTTGTTTGTAAAACAGGTAAATAATTAGACGAGTCTTCTAGTAGTTGGGCTCGCTCAAATAGTATTATGGTTAGGATAATGCTAACCTCTCTGCCTCTCACACAGAAGGTATTGGGTTCTTTTCCTGGAATGAGCAGAGAGTGTGGAAAACCCTTCATCAGGACAAATTTCCTCATGCACTCAGCAGCTAATTGAGTACACTCCAAGCTATATGATTAGGTTAGAGGTATCCCTTTGGTGGATTTTTATCCTGCCAAAGAGGTGGTTGTAAAAACTTGTAGGAGAAAAAACTTAGTCACTACCAGACTTGGAATTTGCAAGCATCACTAAGTTGATGCATGCAAAAGAAATCGAGACTTAGTCACTGGACATGATACTCCATTGGGAGTTGTCTCCAAAGAGATATGACGCTTCACCTTTTCACCTTATAATAGTAGGGCTCAGGGTGTTGTGTATAAAAGATTAAGGGCTATTCCCCTTGCCTTATTGTATTAAAATAAATTATTAATACTTTGTATTGAATTGTGTATCAAATCATTGTTAATAGTTTTGTAATAAAATAATCTTTTTATTTTCCAATAAATTTGTTTCCCTCTCGGAATTTTTGAGATGAGGTATTATTATTATTTCTATTGATATTCGGACTTTCTGCATAGAAACAACATACTTCCAACTGGGGAATGAGATGTACCAACAGGAGGAAGGCTTAGCTATGGGATCACTGCTATCACCAGTGATGGCAAATATATACATGGAGTACTTTGAAGAATTGGCCTTAGGAACATCACCACTAAGGCCTAGCATGTGGCTTCGATATGTAGATGACACCTTCGTACTATGGCCACATCTGGAAGACCCACAGTTACTACTTGACCATGTGAACTCAATCATAGCTCCAATACAGTTCAGAATGGAAAAGGAGAGTAACAATAAATTAGCCTTCCTAGATGTACTGGTAACAAGATCAGAACAAGGTTTCAATACATCTGTGTATCGTAAGCCAACGTTCACTGGTCGATATCTCAACTTCGCCTCTAACTATCCATACAGCGTTAAGAAAGGGATCGTCCGATGCTTACAGCACCGAGCAAAGTTAATAAGTAGCGACTCTGACACATACCTCTGTGAGATGCGTAACATAAGCAAGAATCTCCAGAAAAATGGTTATCCCAAAGGCTTAACTGTCACCACTAGTGAAAGGAGAGTGACGGAGGAAGAGGATGATAATCATAAACCAACGACAGTCTCTCCCCTACCTTAAGAATGTGTCTGAGAAGATCCAGAAGATCTGCGCCCCATATAATATCCGGGCCGTATTTAGAAGCAGATCAACGCTATGCAGCTACCTCTCCCGCACCAAACCACCCACTGAGTTATCGAACACTAAAAACTGTATATACTCAATACCGTGCAGCTGTGGGCACAAATACACAGTTGAAACATGTCGCCCCTTGAAGGTTCGGGTGGAAGAACACCGAAAAGCGGTGAGTAAAGGTGAAACCAATAAATCGGGTATAGCTGACCATGTATGGAAAGAAAAGGGAGACCACCTACCCCTCTGGAACAAGGTTGAGATAATTGATCAGGAAGAACACTGGAAAATTCGTAAATTGAAAGAGTCGGCCCATATGCTAGGCAAGCAAAACTGCCTCAGTAATCATAGCATTGAAATGGATACCATATGGGAACCTCTGATAATAAAAGACAGAAAACAATAACATCAAAAAAAAAAAAAAATCTGTCACCTGAGGTTTAAGGCTCCTAAAAATTAGCACCGGTTGTCCACATGGACACATAGCGCAGTGGTTACAGCATCAGACAAATTACTGTTAAGTTACTGATGGTTCTAGGTTCGTTCCTAGTGTGAGACAGTATAACAATACTACTAACGCTAAAAGAGGGGAGTACGGTCAATATACCCCCGTCGGATAAATAAAGGGTTCGGTTCGTTACTTCCCAAAAATCTCCCAGATGATACCTGACGAAGGCCGTAGAATGCAACGGCCGAAACGTTGTATGAAAAACAACAAAAATGAGGATGGTCCGAATATCAATAGAAATAAAAAAATAAATTTGTTTCCTTGATATTCTTTTGGGGGAGGTGTCTGGACCACCACATGCAAAAAAAATTTGCAAGGGTTTTCCTCTTGGTTTTTTCATGTATATTATGTCCTGTGATTATTTGTTACAGAAGTACTCATTTAGAAAATTTGAAGTAACAATCATTGACTTTCTTAAATATTCATTTAAAGAATTTTTTTTTTACAAAGTTGAAGCTTGAAATCAATACTGAAAATGCAAACTGATCTTTCCAATGTAAACAATTCAAATTTGCATAACTTTTAATATAACTAACGAAGCTCATTAATTCATTTAAAATTGGCTCCTCTGTCTCTCTCTTCTTCCAGAAAAGGTAAAGTTTATTGAGGTCAGTATGTTTTGAAATTTAGAGTCCTGTTTCTTTTTGTTTTTTTTTCCTAAGATGAAGGTTGATTTTTTTTTTTTTTTTTTTTTCTGTTTCTACCTTCCTCTTGCAGGAAATTGGCACCAGACTCTCATTTTATTCATTAAATAAGAATGACTCTGTGGGCATCTCTCTATACAATTTACATTAAAAATACTTATTCAACATTGAAATGCACATTAATTCATTGTGGTAAAAATGTGTTTGAACTTCATTAAAACATCACAAGCTTGTCGGTATAGAGAAATATATACCAGACACATATCTCCCTTCGTTAATACTTCTATATTTTCTGCTGATAACTCTCAGAATTGCCTTGTTAATTTATTTTCTATCCCAGATGATCTAAATTTGTTAAAGTTTTTCTTAAAATCATTTACATTTGTACTATTTATTACATAAGTTGATGGAGTATTCCAGTATTTTGAAATTCTCTAGCAGAAAAAATCAGTTTGTTTTGCAACTAAATTCAGTAGTATTTCTGCTGATTAATCTATTACTTTTTCAGCCCTCTAGCTTCATTGTTTAGGCCTGTACTTGTGATTCCTGGTGTTGCTAATTTAGCGCTTTTCACGTTTTGGCATTGCAGAAATTGCTAAATCAGTGCAGAAGCATTGAAACATTTTGGCCATTTCGCTGATTTTCTGACCATCTTTTTTATGTGTTTTGGTCGTTTTTGTGGTTTTCTTGCTATTATTTTCTTGAATTATTGTATCTGGTCTGTCAAACTAGTGTGTAATTTTTGAGTTGATAAAATTCTCCAGTATTTCAAAATTTTCTGGTAGAAAAGATCAGTTTATTTTTATGAAAGGCTTAGGTCGTAAATTTCCCATCCTTTCAAACAGTATGTATTAAATTCAGACACATCTGTTCTGACTACTAACCCCTTACATATCAACATGTATGCACATAATTATGTAAGCAGTCTCTATCTAAGCAAGTATTTTAATTCTATGTACTTCCTGTGAAAAGTATAACCCTTATCATGTTGCATAAGTTACAGTATGCCAACATGCTGTTAAGTATTCAACAACTGCTATTGTTGCCAGTTGGAATGTCATTTGAGTGATACAACCTTCAAATAAATGACTTGGAATTAAATTTGTCCTTTAGAATTTCTTAAGTACAGTCAAGTACTGATTATTGTAATTTTTTGTTTTCTTATTTCAGGGGACCTAATGATTAATATAGTTTTTTATCAACTCTTTCAAGGCGGGAAGGGCCATATGGCCTATAACAATGGCATATATTAAAAAAGATTTATCTGAATGAATGAATGAATGAGCCATGTGGTCCCCAGTTTTTCCCCCAAATTGAAGTTTTGGGTCAAATAATGACAAAATTTGAATTCTCCATGTATCTTAAATGCCAAATGTATGAATCGTTTTTTCTTTTTTTTTTTTCATTCATACCATATGTATAATCAGCCCTGAAAGGGTTTAAGTATTATGATTATTAAAAAAATGTATTTTAAATGTTTTGCCTGTGAGGTTTCATCAGAAATAATGTTGAAAACAAAAGTTTCAAAAATAGCGTTCAGCGTTATACCATTATGGACAAGGCAGGTATCAATAATTCATAGAGTCTGTCATCTTTGGTTTTTACTGTGGTGGCTACAATATCTTGTATGAATCCTCTTGTTAGAATAGTTGTTCACTTTCTTTTCATTGTTTTTCTTATTTTCCATTGTTTTGTATTCAACTCGTATTAAGTAGTGAACTCAATAAACTACTGTATCATTAGTATGAACAATAAATCTATCTAGATATACACCTATAACTATGACTTGATCTTTTGGTAATTTTAGCTGTAGTGGTTTTTATTTTTTTGTGCATCTCTGTAATTTTGGGACAAATTATATGTATTCGGCTGTTTTTTTATGACATTTGCCTTCTTTTGATTCCATTATTATGGTACTGATTCTCATTCATTTTGATCCAAAGATATCTGTAATTATTTTGAGGGTGTATCTTATTTCATCATTGTAAATCGAATTAATATTTGGTGTCTAAGATAATTAAATGTTTTCATGAAGATCTTAGAACATTTATATGTATATGTCATATCTTGATAACTTATGTCTGTTCTCAGTCTATTCCAGAATGTTCATTTACTTTCATTTTATTCAGGAAGTAAATTTGACTCAGATACTGTTAAATTAGCAATGCAATATACAAAAATCTTAAACTTGTAAAGGTCCCTCACAGAAGATAAAGGAGAATGAAAGAAAGTAGCAATTAGCTATTTATTAGGACCATTGACTCAGATATCCCATTTTTTGCTCATAAAATGCAAACAAACAATGGGATAGACCTAAACTTAATACCCCTCCCCTGAGTAGAATCTCTCCACAACCTTACGTACTTAATTTGAAATCTATTAAGTAATAACAAACTTGTCTAATTGTATGAAAGGAGACAATGACAACAGGCACCTGTAGCTAATAATAATTCCCAGTGGCTTTTTTCCCCCAAAGTATACAAAATATATACGAAACAAGAAAGTGAGTGAATGTAACCTGAACCAAAATGTTTTGTTCAAAATATAACACATCTTAATTATTTTGAGGTGCGAGAAAAGTGAGACACAGCAAATGGTAAGAAGAGGCAACTATTTATCTAGGTTAGTCAGTATTTTGGTTCTTTTCGAACATTTTCCTTAAATCGGTCATGTTTATATAAACGTGAATAGTTAAAGTTCATACCAGTTGGCCAGCATCTAGTTTTTGGATAAGATTTTCACTCTTGAGGAACTCTGCAATGGCTTACCTTTTTATTTTCCAAATTTATATATACGATACATGACAATAAATATTAAAATACAAATAATGATGAACAAAATTCAAAATATCTGGAGTAATAAATTCTAATTACTCCCTTACAGTAACTTGCGTCATTTGTTTCAACTAAATTCAAGGAACTTCTATACATTTAATTTTGTGCTGACATTCAAAATAGCATGAAAATCACTGGCAGCTTGATCATTAATAGGCTATCACCCTGTATTAATGAATAGACTATTGTTATTTGAACATAATATTGGTTGAGTCCATTGTCATTGTAAAGAGAGGAAAGGTGGATACAGGTGTTGAAAGGTAAACAAAGACAAATAATGGGTCATTCTTTTGTAATGAATTGAAATATTATTTATTTTACTTGAAATATTTAGGGAGGTCAAATTGGTGGGGAGGAGGGTGTCACTTTTAGAGCTCAAAGTCAGAGAGACTTTTTTTCCTCTTTTATGGGCCACAATCTGGATAAGTTTTTTTTGCTTTCATTTTTAGTATGGGCCTACAAATTGAGGTGCATTTCATTTATGGATAGACGTGGACGATTTCATTTTCTAACACTTATAAGAAGTGAGCTAGGACCAGTGATGTACGGTGGTTATTGTCACGGTGTTTGCTCTGTACTACTGTGCTGACCCTACTACTCTGACATAAGTAATACTCGAAAATAAACATACAATCGTCAGGTTATTTCTATAGATAGGCTGGATTGCAATTATGAATTTCCGTGCATACATGAACTGAATTTCTAATATTCTATTTGAAAAATGAATAAATGAATTTTGCTTTTTGCATAAATTGAAAAATAAAAGCATTAAAAATAATTTTTACTCTATTCATTTATGTCAGTTGTGAACTGTTCTATTACTTCATTATATAATGAGCCTCTTGGTGCTGTCTTAGTGAAGAATAAATGAAAATGTATAAACAAAATGTTCATCTTTTGACCCTCCCCCCATTAGCAATATAAGTTTATGCTAAATTGGTCTCTTAGGTTGTCTCTGGCTTCTTTTTTTTAATTGAAAATTCAGACATTTTCAGTGATCACTTGAAGCAACTTATTCATCGAAAGGCTTTTTTTCCAATTTTCAATTGATCACCCCTAACACAACATGCTGCCGGGGATTGTCAGTCCCAAGACGGTCCACTGAGTGACTAACCAGACCTGTCATTCATTTTTGTTCATTTTTTTCTTTCAGTTTTCCATGAGTATGATTTCAGTCAAAGCTTGTTTAGAAACGTTCAGCTTGGTGGAAGAGACATAACAATTGCTATCTATATACCACTTCAATTAGCTGGGGATTACTGTCACTATGACTGAGTAGTTAATTCCTTATCTATTTCTCTAATCTATTTTCCAGAGAAAGCACAGTTTATGACTCGTGTTTACTATATCATATCAACAAATGTCGTAGTCTGTGTTCCTTTGAAATTCCATCTATTTCACCACAGCAATTTTGTCAGCTAAGGTTAAGTCATAATCTGAAATTTAGCTTTCAGTGCTGTGTGATAAATTTATCTAATTCTGCATTTCAAGGCTAAAATAATTTTGATAAGTTTTGAAGTTAGGGAAAGCATGAGCTTGAAAGGACATTTTTGGGATCTGTCTGATGAGATTTTCAAGAGAATCTTATTTTTATTTTAAATATTGTTTATATTCATATACATTTAATTGTGTTATAACAATTTTATGTTTATTTCAAAGTTGATGTCAAAATATTGTATATAATTCGAGATGCTCAAAGAGGCAAAATAAAACTGAAAAAAATTCGTAAGAAAACAGTCGACGCAGATCACCTCTAAATAAGCGTTTTTATCTCCCAAACATCTTTTGCCTGAAATCCATCATAGCTTCCCACATCGTTTGAATCTATGATAGATTTCAACAACATAATTGCTTTTAAATATTTTTCAAAAATTTGAAATCATAGTATTTTGGAAAGTTACTGAAATAGTCACATTCTTTCCTGGTTGTATAAGGGTCATAATGGTTGCTTTTGGTCACTTCTTGTTGCAAAATTATGGTATTTCTCACTAATAGTTATGATTTCACTATTTCTGGGCTTAACTGTCTATATAAAAATAACTGAAATGTTCTTATAAAACCATAGCTACTTCACATAACATTTCACATCATAACACTGCCATCTGTGTAACAATCTGTCCTATATTATAGCTTTTGTATTTCGTTTATTGCCACCCTTATATCCCGATAGGGAAAAAAAAATTTTCCTGTCTTGTCTCTCTCCTTTGTATGATAAACACCTCCTCACTACAATTGCTCTTGTTATATTAAGGTATTTATTAAGCTTGGCTTAGTCTTACACAAGACCAAAGGTATGGGGCATCTAAGGAGGATAGAACTCATTACAGCAATAACTAGTAACTGTCTACTAGGCTAGCTTGCTAACAAATGCTTCACAGAGAGGTGTCCTCAATTCTGCTCATCTTGACTATCTGTAAGTGCTATGGGTTCAAAGGGTTAGCATATTAATATTGAATATTTTGTTTAAAAATACTAAAATTTGGTATTCCTTGTAATGTATTGTAGGTATTTTGGTGGTATTATTCAATGAAAAAACAAGGATTAAAGAATGCCTTTGTTTTAAATTTTATTTAGTTTTTATGCAATAGACAGTGTTCCACGTATTCTAGGAGTTTTCTGGACAATTGAACTTTTTGTCTGAGTTGTTGAGATGACATTTTTGACAATCCGTTTTAAGAAAAGGAAAAAGACATCCAAATCCTTGTAAATGTGGAAGAAATTATACTGGGGAAACTGGTAGGCCACTCAAAGCTCGACTTGATAGGCACAAAAAAGCCATAATCAAAGATGAAATACGAAGATCTGGGATGGCTGACCATATCTGGAGAGAGAAAGGCAAACCTGGGAGAAGTCTGTATCATAGACAGGGAACATTGTCAGTTTGAGATATGTCTTGTTTTTGTGGATGTTTTGAATTTTCCCATTTGATATGGCTGTTGCTAAAATGCTTCAGATATTAATTAGAACATTAACTCTATTTCAACAGAGAAATTCACTATTGATTATAGGAAATGTTATTCATGTGATTTATTCCTGAAAAACAAAAATTATGAATTTAAGATTGGATTTTTCTCCTCTGTAGCAGAGTTAACTGTTAAATATTCTCAATTATTTTTTTATTACAGGCATTTTTCATCTTGAGAAAGAAGTTTAGCAATGTATCATTCCTACATGTTTTTCACCATGGAGCTTTACCGTTCATGTGGTGGTTTGGTGTTAAATATGTACCAGGTATTTATTATTTCTGCAAACATTTATACACTAATATGATTGCTTTGTATCTTCTTGCATTATTTCTTAAACTTGAATATGAAGAATTTGAGACTTAAAATATCTTTTCATCATCAGCCTTTTAGCCTCTGTCATTGGACATAGACCTTCCCCAAAGTTTGCTAGACCTCTCTATCATGGGCATTGTGGAGCCAGTACCTCCTTAATTTATCTAGCTCGTCCCACCATCTCACTTTGCATTGGTCACAATTTTGCATATGATCTGGGGATCCACGATGAATCATGATGTTCAGCATTTGTATAAATATTGAACGCATTATAAAAATATTCAAATTGAAATTTTTAGAAGTGATAATGATTTTTTTTTTTTTCTCAACTCTGTTTCAAGAGTCGATTTTAAAGTCTTTCTTTGTGTAACTTTTTCCTATACGCTAGATATAAAGACCAAGGAAGTTATTTTTACATGATACAAGAAGAGCTTTCTGGAAAGATTATTAAACTTCGTTAGAGGTAGATTAAATACAGATCTTATCTCAGATTCGAGTTCACCAATGAAGAATTCAGCATATACAAAGATTTGTCATCGCGATCAATAATCAAACATCTGTAGCATCAAAAGTTGAGGTTGGGGGGAAAAAAAAATTCCATCCGATGAATAAATATGGTCAGAATAAATTCTATGAAATCACCAACATTTTCCTCTGGAAAACATCTAGAGTAAAAAGACCCATCTAGATTCTGAAGAATCCTGGTGTTTATCAAAATCAAAGACAGACCAAGTCGAATATGAAACAGAAAAAAAAAAAATACAATAAATTGAATTCTCCAAAATTAACTTCGATATAGAGCTTTCAAACTTTAAACCGAAAAACCTTCATTATGCAATATTTTTGTACTTGAAGAAAAAAAAACCTTATCTTTATAAGGCATGCAAAATATCCAATTCAGAAATAGAGAAATATTTAGAAATGTACAGACTAAACAATATATTTGTATTGTGAATGAAAGTATTGTTAACTCACAGCAAGATTAAATATTCAACATTAAATTCTTTAAATTCTTCAACAATTATTTGATATTTTTCTATTTTATATCTAAAATGAATTCATGTATATTCCAGGTGGATTTGGCACATTCCATGCTATGATAAATGCATTTATCCATTTTGCTATGTATACCTATTATGGGCTTGCAGCAATGGGACCAACATTTCAAAAGTATTTGTGGTGGAAGAAACATTTAACTACTCTTCAATTAGTAAGTATAAAATTGGCATTTATTTCATGACATCTTTTTACTTCTAAATTTGACAAATTAGAAATTGAAAAGAACTTTCAGAGATGCTTCTATCATATACTTGAATGATTTTGTTGAATTATGGTTATTCTTACCTCCATCAACAAAATTGGAGAGGTATATGTTTTTTGTCACACCCATCTGTCTATCCATACAGTATCTCCGAAAGCGATCAATGAAATACAGTGAAATTTTTGAGAAGCGTGGGCAATGGAGTAAAGGAGAGTTGGTTCAAATTTTGTGATGGATTCAGGAATTTTTTTTTTTCATTGAGATGTTTGCCCGTTGTTTTGTTTTTTTTCCATACATTTATGTATATCTTCAGGACTGTCCACACACAATATCTCCAAAAGTTCTCAATGGATTTTGAAGGAATTTATTGGAAAAATAGACAGTAGGCTACAAAAGAAGTGATCAAATTTTTAGGTGAATCAATGGTCTATTACTCACTTTCCCTATGTTGTAGTTATATGTCCACACCTCATAACACTGCCAAAATTTTGTAGCTGGCCAAGGTATATCTCCAAAAGTTCACCACGAATTTAATGAAACTTCCTGGAAGGGTTGGCCGTGGGGCTATGAAGAGTTGGCTAAATTTTGGGGCAGATCCAGAGATTTTTTTTTCACCCTCTTACAATAATGTAGATTCATGACTGTCCATGCAATATCTCCTAAAGTTCTCCATCAATTTCAATGATATTTTGTGAAAGGGTATACAATTAGCTACAAAAGAATGCATTTTCTGTCAACACTGATGGTAAATAACACTAATGGCTAGCATAATGGATTTATATTTCTGCATGTGTGTGCATTTATATATATATATATATATATATCTATATATATATATATATATATATATATATATATATATAGAGTGAGAAGGCTATTAGTGGAAATGGTGAGTTTGAAATATGATTTTGTGGTTGACATTGTTAATTCCTATTCATAGTCAATATCATTTAGAACGAAGAGAGATAAAGATGAATATGTGTGAAACTGATAGTAAAACACAAATGTTGCTTGAATTTTCCAAGTAGAATTTATCAGTTCAATATTTTGGCAGTTCACTTCAAGACCTGATATTTGAATGCATCTGTCAATAGATACTTTGTAGTGAGATTACCTGTTCTTGAAAAATATGGAAACACTTAAAATCTCACAATCAGCCTGGAGAAAAACTTATATTTTGTGTATATTTGCAAACTTGGTATTATTGAAAGAATAATCTTTACTGTTTAAATTTTATCGATTTTTTTTTTTTTTTTTTTTTTTTTTTTTTTTCTTTGGTGAATAGTTCAGAAGTTATTCATTTGACTACTTTTAATTGAAAAAACAAACTATAACCTCATATTTTGAAAGCATTCAAGACATACTTAAATACATCCTGAAAGAAAACTTGTATATTAATGAATTTGCTATCATTAGTTAACCAAGCAATCTATTTGAAAGTAGACTGCAAGTGAATATTTACAAAAATGTAGTGTATTCAAAATAGCACACTTCCAAACATGAATAATCCTTTTTTTATCTATTTTTATTATATAAAGTATTATGAATCAATTTTTTAAGACTGCTTTTTTCTTCATCTTATTTTATTAGTTGATTTTTACTGCAACTTCTTGCTCAAAACCAATTATCCTTCAGCTTTGAGCAAACAGCATTGATAAAGAAATAATGAATAAGCCCCAAGTGGGATTCAAACTCACAGTCTACACCTTCCCTACCAATTGAGCTACTGAGACTCAACTAGAATGCAGGAGTCCAAATAACATCCTTAAAAATCATCTTTCTTTCTAATTGGCAGCCAAGTTTGTTTATATTCTGGTAGTTTTAGATTTTTAATACATTTTATTTATTTATTTATTTGTATTAGATGAAGTATCAGTCACTCATTATCTATTTTTTTATGACTTTTTATCATCTCGATTCATTAGTTGAATATTAAAATAAATTGAGAGAAAGATAAAAAGTAGCCATGAAAAAAAAATGATAATGAATAATTCTACCAGCAACATTCATGAGAAAAAAATCACATTCTGTTCTTAGAAAAAATTTAAATAGTTTTCAACAGATTTATATAAACAAAATTAAAATCTTTGAAATTTCATTTGCAAAAAAATGTAAGATATGACTAATAATATTGCCATATGAAACACATTACGTGTTTTTTTGTTTTTTTTTGTTTTAATAGAAAACAATTATTTCAGTTTACAAAGACTAAAAAAACAGGGAAAAATTAAACATTGAATAGATTTAAAATACTTATGATTTGTTCAGAATGAATAAATACACACCACAGACTCAACACAATCAAATGAGAATATATTTCCTTAGTTCTTTTTACTAGATATCCAATCTTATGAAAGATCCTATTTTTTTTAGTTAGATAGATCATAAAAATAAGATCTCATTGCCTGTAATAAACAGTACCTGTATTGATTTTGTTGGTGTCACCTACTGAGTTCAGAGAAATATTTACAGTAAAGTGACAGTTAATTGTTTCCTTATTGAAACTATTATAAGTGCCTAAACTAAAGAATAATCATTTAAAACATCATTTTCTCTTTAATTTGTCATTTCAATTTTAATATTTTACTGATGGCACATCCAGAAAAAAAAAAATTTCAAATTTCATCTGAAAAATTCATGCACATTTTTATTTTCAACACAGTCATTGATTTTTCTTGAAAAAGTTTTGTGTACTTTTTTCATATTCTACACTTATCTTTGATTATAACCAGTTTCATATTTGCATAATTCCTTGTATCATTAGCTCAGTTTATTGCTTTTTTTTTTTGATTCCCCAATCTTGGTTTTTCCTAAGATTTTTGATAGTTTTTTTGATATCAAAAAAACCCTATGCTTATAAATGTACTAGCAGAAGTACTTGGCTTTGACCAGATTCATGTATTCTGCTCAAGATATCGTTGCCTTTTTTTTTTTTTTTTTTTTTTTTTTTTTTTTTTTTTTTTACATCTCTCACTATCTGATCCAGTGCTTGAATGGGCAAGTTGATGGGCAATTGTGTATTCATTCCACACAAACAACTGAAAACTCAATAAAAAAAAAAAAAAAATTAATTATTTACTTCCACCAAGATAAATTTAGAGATTATGTTATTGTTACTGCAGATTTGTGTATTTCAAGTTTGTTACTTCGTAAAATATGCAAATGAAAGAACCATATTACTGCAATATGATTACACATTTTCAGATGCTACTGTATATATTTACATTTTTAAAAAAAATCTACCTATATATTTCCCTTACTTATGATAAATTCTATCTAACTAAAAAATTGGATTTCAACTTTTATAGAGTTGTCTATTACTTGTGTGGGATGAATGCAGAAATGCAAACAAATATGCCTTTTGAAGCTCTGAATTGGACTCAAAAAGACATAATAAAAAAAGTAATGACATATCGGGCAGCATATATAAACCTGTGCACGGTCAGATACTTTCTCATTTAGTCTGAGGCTGTTTCTTCTCAGCAATTGGGAAAATTGTTCAATTTAACCTTTAGAAAAATTTGCATAAGCATAAACATGAATACACAAATATGTGACCCAAAGTGAAATTCTATTCTGACAATTTTTTTCAATTTTCATGTAAAAAAAAAAAATTTCTTTTTTCTTTTCCAAAATACCTCATTTCACTTAATTAGAAGAACTTCTTTTTGATATCGATTGCAGCATTTTTTTACTTATTCTTGAAAAAGCATATTCAGTCAGAAAAAGTCACATATGACCTTGGCCTTGAAAAGATGGGTGCTAAATTGTAGCTCACAACTTGGAATATACATACACTTTTATTTATTTATATATATATATATATATATATATATATATATATATATAATGTTGGATAAAACCATAAGTTTTTTAGTATGAGAAAATGTGGAGCTTATGTGAGTGCTTGTTTCCCTGCTTACATCTCTTTGTTTGAGGTATCCAAGAAAACTGATTTTTCTTGTATCAATGTATTGATATATTTATTAGTCAACTAGTAGTGGTGTGTTCTTCTATGAACGTACCATATAACATTTTTAAGATCTTATTGTCAACATCAGGCAAAAAAATTGATTGGAACTCCTTTTACTCATTGAATTATCCTTTGGAATTTCTATCAGCTAATCTACTCGTCTGGATGGTCTTCTGCTCTTAGGCTTTCTGCAATAATCACCACAAATGTTTAAGACCGTGGCTTCATTTTGCATTGCTAGTAAGACACCATTAAGTCGCACTTCACCTAAAAACTTCATCAGGCAGACTGGAGCGCTATTCCACACACATGTCTACCATCTATGGTTCTATTGCTGTGGAAAATCCATCCAGAAATCTTTGTTTGCAAAGTGAATTCATCCATTCATGACACACCATTATTCCTTGTGTGCTTTTGACTTCCTTGAAAAAACTCTGGTGCTGTTGATCTTTTCAGCCCATCACTAATGTTCCAGGAAACATGTCACATTATGGGGCAGAGTATATATTGAGGTGAGGTCCTCCTAAACACTTTCCTTTCAACAACACACTTTTCCTCAAGTAACCTTGGTGAACTGGTGTGTAAATTGATATGGTGAATTGATTGCGGTAATTTTTAACTGTTTCTTCCTGATAACATTTTGCATTTTGTCTTCAGGTGAGCACTCTGAGTTTTACCTGTTATAGTAGATATATGTCTAGTTTTCTGTCCACTCCACATAGTCCTCAAAAGTTCTCAGTCACACAATATCTCCAAAATTCTCAATAAATTTCAAGCAAAGGTTCAAAAAGAAGGAATGAAATTCTGGAGTGGATCCATGCACAGTTATCTCCCCTACGTCCTAGCTAAATATCTGCACCATACAATTTCTGTCTGTCCATAA